>CP139506.1:204135681-204476616 GCA_021014915.2 Artemisia tridentata subsp. tridentata
GACTTGCTTGTTCTTCTTTCTGAGCTTGCTTTATTCTTGCCTCTTCTTCTTCAGCAATAAGATCAGCTTGCATTTGTCTTGCAAGTTCTTCATCTTGACTAAGTTGTTGTTGTTGTTGACTGAGTGATAAAAATTTCTTCTTAGGTTCTTCAATCAACAAACCTTTGCCTTTTGATGATGGTGAAATAGTTATTGATGGTGTTGTTGATACTGATATTGGCTCTTTAATTACAACTCCTTTTACCTTAGGTCTTGTACTCTTTAACTTTGTTAATACTTGAGCTATAGTCATATCTTCATCACCTTGAGTAGCAGCAATACTAACTTCAGTCTCAGCAGTACTAACCTTTTCACTAGCAATATTAACTTCAACACTAGCAATATTAACTTCATCATTAGCAGTCTTAAGTGTAGCAGCATCAAGTACCACTTTAGCTACTTCATATATCTTTTCAATACCATCATCAGCAGTAGTAACAACATCATCCATAATTGTTGCATTACCCTGTTGATCTGCAACAAAAAACTCATTCATCCAAGTTTCATCATCTACCCTAGTTTCCTCCCCTAAAGCTTTGCTTGTATTCCTCCCCTGTTTGGAAACATCCTTCTCCAAACTCTATGCTTCATCAAAAGATTCAACCCTGGAAGTAGTTCCAGCCTTGTATAACCTTTTAGTTTTGTGTGTTCTTGACGTCTGTTAACCTTCAAGATACCTAACCCTTCTCTTCACCCTTGTGATTTCAGTACCTTGAGAAATTTGAAGCTGCTTGAGATCAAGAACATCCCTTGACAGTTTTTCACAAGTTGTTGTCAATTCTTGAATAAGTTTAATACTACCCTCAGCACTTCAGAGTGTGTTACCTCTCCCTAGTGGTGCATCATTGGGTGAGTTAGGCATAGCCTCAGACCTAGCCTGAGCATCTACACCCCCCATAATATCCGGTTAGCTGGGTCCTTCACCTGAAGCAATTCCAAAGGAACTGGATTCATTAGAAGTTGCCTTAGATTGGTTCTTACTTATGTTATCACTATCCTGCTCTGCTTCTAAGCTAGTAGCAGTAGTGACAGACCTTTCTAAACTGTGACCCCTCTCCTTATGCACAACCTCATCTGCAGCTATACTAGCACTAACCTGAGGTAGTTGAGTGCCCTTTTTAGTGATCCTATGGGTATGGGTCTTTGGTGTTGGTGATGGGGATGGCAAAAGAGTGGGTATGGGATAAACATCAGCTGGGATTGCTGAGCTTTCACCCTAAGTTTGACCTAGTTCCAACATTGTTTGAAGCAATGGTGTAACTCTGCCTAAAAAATCCTTGCCCTCTCTCTTCATATTAGCAAAAATCTTTTTAGTGTGAAAGAGAGCAGTATAAACCTTTTTATGAACCTTTTTATTCACAAATTGTTTGTCCATAAGAAGTTGTAAAAACCTTGGATATAAGTAATATTTATTTGATGAACTATCCAAGCCCTTAACCACACTATCAAAAATTAATTTTGAAAAATTAAATTTTTGATTTTGAGCCAAGCAGATAATAACAGAAGCCATGTTACTACTAAACTCATTCCAACCAGGAGTCTTTGGACTAAGACATTGTAAGATAGTGTGTATTAAGAATTTCCATTGTGGAGAGAAAGCAGCTTTTGAAAATTTTAAAGAAGTACTCTGCGTTTCATACCCCATCAATGCAAGTTTTTCAAAAATTGTAGAGTTTGGAAGATTGTTAATACCTTCAGCATCTGCTAGATGAAGGATATCTCTAACAGAAGCTTCAGTAATAATAATCTTCTGCCCATCCAAAATGGCATGTATCTGTACTTCCTCATCAATAGTTTTGACCTTTGCAGTAGCCCAAAATTGTTTGATGTTGGAAACATATATAGTAGGATTAACTATTAATGCGTACCTAATATGAGTAGCATTAAGAAAATCAATGATTTCATTAAAACATTCACTTTCTTTGGGCTTTTGCAAGAACGCAATCATGTTATGTTGATTGGAAAATGTCAGAGTCGACATTGTGAATTTTGAATAATTTTGGTAGGATTTGGCTGGGATTTACAATTAATGGATAAAAAGAGTTAGGGTTTATGTTTGAAAGAGTTTTGATTGGATAAAGACACTTTTGGGAACGAGTGAAGGATATAAACCCTTAATCGCTCACATTTATAAAATAGTACCCTATCTTTCAAACATAGCAGCAAAAACCTAGTAGCACTAAATTAGGCCTAGCCGCATAAAGTCAGTTTCCACTCCAAACAGCTTTTTAATCAGCACTCCAACACTTTTCTCAACTTATCTTGCAAAAGATTAGTCCCAAAAAGACAAAACCACAAACATAACATAATTTACAATAATCACATCATCAATTATACTTAGCAATACTAAGTATAACTGGCAACATTAACACAGCAAAACTAAGTAAACTAGCAATACTAAGTATAACTTAGCAGCAGAAACAATTTATTGTCCTAATAACATTACTAATCCTTATAAAACTTTACAAAGACACAAAGAGATAAGAATTTTTCAAAGATTTATCATTCCAATACTAATAACCAAAAATTGAAATCTACCCACATCAAAAGCTTTTGTGAGCAAATCTGCAACATTATAATCAGTATGAATTTTAACAATTTGAATTAACTTCTTTTCATAACAATCTCTTAGAAAATGATGTCTTATCTCAATATGTTTTGTTTTTGAGTGATAAACAGGATTTTTAATAATGCACATAGTACTGCTATTATCAATATATATTTTAGCATGCATAAAATTGTACCCACAATCCAACAACTGATTCTGAATCCAGAGCACTTGTCCACAGCAACTTGAAGCAGCAACATGCTCAACTTCAGTTGTGAAATTTTCAACCACAGTTTGTTTCTTACACTGCCATGAAATCAACCTGCTCCCCAAAAACTGACAACCTCCTGTTGTTGATTTTCTATCCAAGCTAGCTCCAGCATAGTCACTATCAGAGTATGCAAGCAAGTCAAAAGGTGAATCCTTTGGATACCAAAGGCCTAATTTGGGTTGACCTTTCAAATATCTAAAAATCCTTTTCACGGCGTTAAGATGTGAAACTTTTTGTGTGACTTGATATCTTGCACAGGCACAGACAACAAACGTTATGTCAGGTCTTGAAGTTGTAAGATACATCAATGATCCAATCATTGATCTATACAAATGAACATCAACTTCTTCACCATTTTTATCTTTGAGCAAGGGCTTGGATGTTTCCATAGTTGTCTTTGTAGGCTTCACATCAGTAAATCCAACTTCTTCAAAATTTCAGCCACATATTTATCTTGACTGATAAATATGCCATCTTCTTTTTGTCTAACTTGTAGTCCTGAAAAAAATGTAAGTTCACCTATTGAACTCATTTGAAATTTTTGATGCATAAGTTTCTCAAATTCAACACATAAATACTTGAGTGTTGATCCAAAGATGATATCATCAACATAAACTTGAACCAACAAGATATCATCTTTCTGTCTTTTGATAAACAAAGTTTTATCAATCTTCTCTCTACAAAAACCATTGTTCAACAGGTATGCTGACAATGTATCATACCAAGCTCTGGGAGCTTGATATAAGCGATATAGTGCCTTTTCCACCTTGTAAACCTTGTCAGGAAAATTAGGATCTTCAAAACCTGGTGGTTGTGAGACATAAACTTCTTTTTCAATAGTCCCATACAGAAAAGCACTTTCAACATCCAATTGATACACTACAAAGTCTTTCTATGAAGCATAGGCCAAGAATAATCTGATAGCCTCAATTCTTGCAACAGGAGCAAATACTTCATTATAATCAATACCTTCTTCTTGTGTGTATCCTTGAGCTACTAACCTTGCCTTGTTTCTAATCACAATGCCTCTTTTATCCTTTTTGCATCTAAAAACCCACTTAGTACCAATTGCCCTCTTCCCATGAGGCAAATCTACCAGTGTCTAAACTTCTTGAAGCTTGAATTGTAGAAGTTCTTCTTGCATAGCTTCCACCCAGCTTGGATCTTGTAATGCTTTGTGAGCATTCTTGGGTTCTATTCGTGATAGAAAACATGCAAACAAACAGTTTTGAAGGTCTTTGTGACTGTTTCTTTGATGAAGGGATCTTGTAAAGAAACCTTGTTCCTTCAAATCTTTAACCATTTTCCTTGTCTTAATAGCATACTTTGGCTCTCCAATGATCTGTTCCTTAGGATGATTCTTGTGAACTCTTGTAGTTGGAATAGGACTGACAGGTAATTCTATATTCAAATTGGATGAGTCAGCCTCTGCACCAAGTACATCTTCATCAGTATCAGGATAAATGTCTTCCAATACAGGCATGTCTGGATCATCTGGGTAGACATCAGCATAAAAAGATATGCCTTGCTTGCCAACAACATTAACAGTTGGCTCAGCAGTATTAACTATGTTAGAACTGCTAGTGTTAAGATCATCTGATACATCATCCTTTGCTTGATCATCAGACTTCTTTTCTACATCCAACTCTTGATCACTATTGAAAGATTTTGCTCCATCTTCTTTATCATCATTAGGAGCTGCATCTAAGTCATCTGCTTGTGAACTCTTTGACTCTTGGGTTGAGAAGGGTGGATCAGCAGTCCAAACAGGCAGCAAAATATAATCTTTGTCATGTTCTGGCTCCTTTCCAGCTTGACCTGCATCATTACTTGCTTTTGTACATGCACACTTGTTAGACTCTGTTCCTGCAACAACTGGCTCATAATTCATAGTCTTGGTTAGAGAATCAATATCAAACAGCCAGCTTGGTCCACTCCCTGCAACATTAGGTGTACTCTCACTAAACCTAACATGCAAGTTCTCTTCCGCTTTCCTGGTCCTACTATTGAATACTCTAAAAGCTTTGCTATTTAATGAGTATCCAAGAAAGAATCCTTCATCAGCCTTTCCATCAAACTTTCCAAAGTGATCTATGGTATTCAAGATAGTAATAGGACACCCAAATGGTCTTAAGAAATCAAGCAATGGTTTTCTACCATGTAAAAGTTCACAAGGGGTCTTGTTATGAGGCTTAACTACCTTACTTCTATTCTGTACATAACAAGCAGTATTAACTGCTTCAGCCCAAAAAGTAGCAGGTAATTTAGAATCAGCTAACATTGTTCTAGCAGCCTCAATAAGTGACCTATTCCTCCTCTCAGCCACTCCATTTTGTTGAGGAGTTCTAGCTACACTATATTGTCTCTCAATACCTTTCATCTCATAAAACTTGTTCATTTCCCTTTTCTTGAACTCAGTTCCATTGTCACATCGTATCACTTTAACATTATGATTAACTAGGTTTTCTACCTTGGTTATGAAGGCCTTAAGAATGCTACTAGTTTCATCCTTAGTTGCTAAAAAGAACACCCAAGTAAACCTACTATAATCATCTGTGACAACTAGGCAATACATCTTTTTCATTAAATTCTTTACAAATGTTGGTCCAAATAAATCCATGTGCAACATATGTAATGGGTGACTAATAGAGTTCACTACTTTGGCCTTACAAGAAGCTCTATGTTGTTTTCCCTTCTGACAAGCAACACAGATTTCAGAATTTTCAAAAACTTTTGAAGGTAAACCTCTTACAAGGTTTCCCTTAACCAATTTATTCATTGTTTGGAAATTCAAATGACCAAGTCTTCTATGCCAAAGTTTAGATTCATCTGATGAGGCCTTTGCAAAGAGACAAGTCAATCCTCTTTTGGGAACAATATTCTTTAAATCAACACTGTATATGTTGTCTGTTCTAGGAACTTTAAGTAGAACATGACTTTCATCAGTCAACTTAAAGTCAGGAGATAAGACAATACATTCAGTGTCAGTAAAAAGAACACTATTCTTTTTGTCACACATTTGTGAGACACTAAAGAGATTAAACTTAACTCTTTGACAAAGTACACATTATCAAAATCTAATTTACCAGTCTTTATTGTACCTTTACAAGTGATTTTCTCTCCTTTGGGATTACTCCCAAAAGCAACATATCCTCTATCAATAGCTTCAAAATCTTCAAGATAGGACATGTTTCCAGTCATGTGCCTTGAGCATCCACTGTCAAATACTCCTTTATCTTCCAATTCCACCTGTGGATTGCCCTGCACATAAAGTAAGAAAATCAGTTCATTTTGGGGACCCAAGCCAATACTGACTTGGATCTGCCTTGTGCATCTACATAATCATATCTCTTTAAAACTATAGATGCACTGCTGTTTCTGGAAACATGATCTAAAACTTTAACTTTTGGTTTCCAGACCCAACAAGCTGAGGACTTCACAGCATAAAACTGATTTCCCAAAACAGTATCAGTTATTGCTTTTGGCTTAGCAGTAGAAACTACTGTTTTACAGTGGAATGTGCTTTGTTTGAAAACTTTGACAATTTATTTGCACCATTCACTGTCCTTTTGGTGTTAGTAGTACTAACTGATCTAGCAGTATTAGTTACTACTGCTTGTTTAGAAACATTTTGATTAGCAGTTGTAACTGATACTACACCAGATCTCATTTGTACTGCTTTTGGAACCATGTTTCTTTTAGCATGTGGGTGAGTATTCTTAGAAAAACTTTTATGATTCACCCTCTTAGCATAGTTCCACACTGGTTTTTGATAGTAAAAACAATTTTCTTGTAAGTGTTCAAAACTACCACAATGATAACAAGCCTTATTGATCATCTCAAAGTCACTTCCTAACTTTTTAGATATCATACCATTCCAACTTCTCTGGTTACCTCTAGGCCTGTTTGTGATCTGCTTAGGTTGCTCAGTGTACTTAACAAATTTCTTAGACACTTTGGTACCAAAACTAGGTTTGACAAATTTAATCTGCTCAACCCTAGCTTTGACTGTTACACTCTCAACCTTAGGTTCATCCTTTTCCTGTTCCTCATCATCATCAGACGCCCAATCCTCAATAATAGGTGCGTCAGAATACTTTCTTTCAGTCTTAGGTTTTTCCTTATTAGATTCACTACTTTCTCCTAAAGACTTAACATTTGACTTATTTAAACAAGACAATTCTGGAATAGGAGGTACATACTTTCCTGTTATTGAGGGAGGAACTTCATTATAATCTATGCTACTACGTCTCCTCATTAACTGACAATCAATTGTCTTATTTACACTTTCAGATGCAAACTCCAGCTTATTAACCTTAACCTGATGTCTTTCTAATTCCTTATAAGTTGCATCTTTTTCTTTTTCAGCCTTTTCTAATCTATTAGAAAGTCTATTAACTTCATGTTCTTTTACAAAAAGCTTACCTTCAAGAACATTTAATTTTTCTACATATTCTAACTCATTTTGTTTGAAAAAGTCAAGTGTTTCCTCAACAGATTTTAGACCTACCTTATAGTCTAAATTGTCTAATTTCAACATTTTTACCTCTACCATTAGCTTTTCATTCCTAGCCTTAATTTCTTCAATAGTATCTAAACAAGACTTATATGAACAACTAGAACTGTTAGATACCTCATAATCGGAACTTGATGCAGAAGAGTAGGCCATAAGAGCAAAGTTACGTCCTTCAGCTGCTTAATCATTCCAGTCATATGCTCCAAGACCATCACATTGAGACACCAAATCTGTAGAGTTTGTTGTTTCCCCAGCTTTCCTAGAGCTTTCTCCAGTCTTGTAATCTTGGCTTCTTGGAGCTCTGCATTCTCTTGCAAAGTGACCCTTCCTATGACAGTTGTAGCATTCAATCTTGGATTTATCAAAACCCAAGTCATCCTTCCCAATAATCTTGAGATTTCTTCCAGTCCTGTTCAAAAATCTTCTTGCCCTCACAGTCAACATTGCCATCTGCTACTTCAAGTCCATCTCTTCAAGATCATCTGGATGGATCTGCTCTAAATCTTCATGCATAATTTGAGAACTAGTAGATTGACCAGCCAAGAAAGCATAGATAACAGCATCAGTCATGTTATCAAGGGTTTTAGACCCAGCAGCAGTAACTTGTGTACCAACAGTACTAACTCCATGAGCAATATTAACTACTTCATTAGGACTGCTAGAACTGTTGTTGGAGGAGGACACAAAAGCTAAGTTTTGTGTGCTTGTTGATGAGCTAGATGACCCTTTAACTTCATGTTCATAAACTTTAAGATTGTTGTACAGATCATCTAAAGTCATAGTATCAAGATCATCCTTGTTTCTCCATACCACAGTGTGTGTGTGTTCCACTCTGGTGATAAGCTTCTCAAAAACTTTTGATTGACATCTTCTTGAGAAATTGAGACTTCTACAAGTGCCAATTGACTGATGAGTTTCTGAAGCCTGTCAAAAGTTTGATCAATATTTTCAAAACTTGAAGCAGCAAAATTTTCATATTGTTGCTTCAAGAGATTCTTCCTTGTCTTCTTGGTGTCAGCATTCCCTCCAAATCTTGTCTCAATTGCTTTTAGCAACTGTTTGGCATCCTTGATGTGATTGAAGGTTAGCTGATGATCATTAGAAATCCCCATTATAAGAGTACTTCTAGCCTTTACTTCAAGCCTTCTTTGTGCCTTGTCTTCAGCAGTATTGATAGGCATGATAATGGTAACACCTTTAGAAGAAGTTTCAGTCTTAGGTAGTTGATTACCATTCTCTATGACCTCCCACATAGAGTAATCAACCATCTGGATGTACTGTTCTATCCTCATTCTCCATAGCTCATATTCTCCAGGCATGAGCATGGGAACCTTTGACGCAGTAATCATGTGAGTAGATTCTGAGTCCATGTCTTCCTTCTTTAGTGAGATGAGTTGCAAAAGGTTCTTCTTGATTTACAGTCTCTAGATCATAAGCTCTGATACCACTTGTTGATCCCAGTTGAGCACTTGATCGAATCCCTTAGCTTGTAAAGGTTTAGCAATGCTAGATAAATCTAACACAACTAGGTATAGAAACTGCCTTCTAGTTTATCAAACACAATGCAGAATCTCGTATTTGATCTTAAGACGAACTTTATAACGAATGAAACAATGAACAACGAATATCAAACTAAACACTTCAATATTATTAATAATACAAATACTCTTTGAGTATTAGGGTTTACAACCTTGAAGTTCTATCGTAAAACTATAAAAACGTATGTTTATCTACGCCCTAGGTCCTCCTTTTATAGACTAAGCATTCCTAATTAGCTTAAAATAACTTCCTACACAAGATAAATCTTTATAGAATCTTTACTGTACTTATCTAAACATACTATACATAATAACCGACTCTAATACTCTAGCAACATTAATAATGTATTAGCAATACTAACTATTTGTTCTAGCAGTATTAATCTTCTAGTAGCATTAACTTCCATCAGCAGCATTAGTCTTCATAACTAGCAGCAGTAATGACTTGTTGTATATCCTTTGTAGTACCTGAGCAGTCTTAATAATGTTAGCAGCAGTGACTTCAAGAAACCTTTAAAACCCAACAGATCACCAACTGAATCTGAGGATAAGTCAGAATCAGATCAATTCGTTCACACATCCTCAGAATCCGAATCAGATGAAGAAAAAGACAAGGATGAAAATGATGAAGATGAAGAAGATACTGATAACAAAGATCAAGATGATGATAAAGATGAGAATGATGAAAGTGGTGGAGCTGATGATAAAGAAAAAGATGATGAAATTGGTGAAGAAAATGATGACATAAATGAAGATAGTGATAAAGATGATGAGGACCAAGATGATGATAGCCAAGGTAACGATCGTATACCTACCCCACCAGTTATTCCATCACATGTGGTTGAAACCTCAAAGACCACACCACCATCACCAGTACCGACCATTCAAAAATCAGATAGTGATGAACTTAAAGCCTTAAAGGAGCAGATCACAGCATTACAAAAACAAGTGACAGCACAACAGGGTGATATCGACGAGTTCAAAACTTACGATATTGAGCGAGCAACAGATCATTACATCAGCAATACTTTACCACAAGAGATCAGTAAGCATCTTTATGAGACACTCCCAGGTCTTCTAAAAGAATACGTCAAAAGAAAACTGGATAGGGTTGTGGCTAACCAACTTCAAACCACACCAATTACAATTCAAACGTTACCATCCCAGCCTTCTATTGATGATCTCAAAGAAAAGTTGATCGAGGCTATCATTGATGATCCTGAAGAGGAAGAGCTTCGTCAAGCCTTGCTTAACTCAATCAAGGAAGCTGAAAAGAAGGTTGAGGCATGCAAGAAGGACAAGCCCAGCAAACGTCATCGCAATGATCCTGACAAGGACGATCACGCTAAGAAAAGGGGAAAACGCACAAGAAAGGATGGTCCTTCTACAACACAACCTACCCTCACTATTCAGTAAACTAGAAATGAGGACTTCGTACCTCAAGAGACGGGCGCCTTTGATGAAGCCGAACCACATGATGATATCACCATGGAACAAGCTGAAACTGATACTGCTCCCCCAAAGGTTGCAACTGTTCCTGCACTACCAGCTGATGCACCTCTGAGGCCTGCTCCAGAGTGGGTCAACCCAGATGCTATAAAGTACACATGGTTTGAAAAGATGGTGGATGCGTACCCTGATGTTCCAGAAAGATGCAGCACCTGCTGAAGGCTCTGTTGTGGACTTTACGAAGAGACTGAAGAAAGTGATTAAGGTTCAGCAATTACAACTATCTGACATCATCAAAGTTCGCAAAGCAGGATTCTCTGAGTTCAAGACAACAACAACATCACACTTGGAATTCGTGTACAATTTGGAACAAGATGCAAGGGCACTGTCAGAGAGTGTTGACTGGAATGATGCACGTGCTTCTCATCCGACTGATAATTTTCAACTTCATGACTATTCTCAACCCTTACCCCTCGTCGGTCACGCCCACAATCCCAAGATACCGAAGGCATACTTCTTCAACAAAGATTTGGAGTATCTGATTTACGGCAACACTAATCCAGAGAAATGATACGCTACTTCCCTCACGAAGTTCCAGGCAGCCTTGTATGCATTAGTAGGATTTGAAGAACAGATCAGCGAATTGTTCGTCAACTCACTTGAAGCATACAACGATGAAGCTGTTCTTGGAATCTATCACTGGCCTGATATGAGGAAATGGTTTTACAAAGGGAAGCTTACTTTCACCTCGAAGACTAAGGTTTATCAGAAAAGTATGATTCTTTCCATCACAAGTGCCGAAATGGAATCAAAGTATGGGTACAATTTTCTGACAAAGATCACTGTGAGGAGGCAAGATAACAAAGAATACACGTTCAACGAATCTGATTATCCCTACTTGAACATAAACGATATTGAGGACATGTATCTACTCAAAGTTCAAGTGAAACTCGAGCACCTTCCTGGTCGTCTCCAATACGACATCATCAACTCTGTCCTAATTTACATCTGCAATATTGTGATCCGAGCAAGAGTTGAAGACGTTCATCTTGGGGTGGAAAGCTATCAGAAGAAGTTGAATTTAATCCAGCCAGATATATGACCTCCAGGGATAACAAAAAAGAGTCCATACACCTTCGGTGACAGACCATTTGGAGTAGTATACGTCCGAAAAAGCACTTCGAAGTTCATGGGGTATCAAGATATTCATAAGTTCAGCGATAAAACTTTGATGCAAGTCAAGTCTGACCTTGCTAATATTCTGGAGAACCATAGACATGGGAGGAAGCAGGGGTGGTTGAGGCACATGACGTGGAAGAAAAACGATGTGAAGCAAGCCGTCAAATTCATGGACCGAATTGACCAACGGCTTCAGTTTCGGGTGCAGATGAGAAGATTAGATAGTTACGTGGGTGGACGAGCAAGAGTTCCAAACATTCTTACTTTCCGCCGTCCAGAGCAAACTATGGTATCATTGGTCAATATTTTTGTCATCATTTCATCATCTGTTTTCATATGACTACAACCCATTCTTGTAAAGAAAGGACCCTGAGGCACGCTTCAGTGCCTCAATCCTAATATAAGGAGCGAAAGCTTCTTACTTTTGAGTAAAATTAACCAGAATTTTTCAAAGTTTTTCAAAATTCTGCTCAAAAGAACAAGTATTCCCTTGTTAATGGGGAGTACTTGAAAACAAAATCTTTGTTCAAAACAACAAAAAGTTCTTGATATTCTTCCCGTAAACCTCAAAAAGCATATTTTAATAAAAAGTTTAACAAAACAACATGAATATGCTATTTTTTAGGGGGAGAATGAATATGTGATTAAAATATGGTAATTCAAAGTTGAAATCTCGTAAGAGCTCGACTCAGAATTGAACCCTCGAATTGACGATATCAATAGTCAGAAATTGAAAAGACATGTCTGGGACGGGTAATAATTTCTAGCCGGTTTATCCGGTGATGTAAACGTGTCTCGCAAAGGACTTGTCTGAGTAGAATGTACCGATTTTGAGAGATTTTCTTTGAATATGATCTGGACGGGTAATAATTTCAAGCTAGTTCTACTAGTGAGGTAAATGTGTCTCACGACGATCATATTCATTGAAGATCAATCAATTTCAAAAATGTTGACTCTACCCGACATGTGCTAATTTACTTTAAATACTTATGAGCACATGTTAAGGGGGAGTATTCTGAAAATCACAAAACCCTCAAATTGTTAACAAAATATGTTTTTACAATCATAAGCACTTTGAGAGATTTTCAAAAAGATTGGTTTATGGAATAAATAGGATAGTCATGGAGTTATAAGGTGACTAAGGTTAGGAAACCGTCCTATGATTTGCCAGAGCCGGAGGGATCTACCCAAGGACAATACCAATAGTTTAGAACTAGAAAGTCCTAGGTATTATGAAGAAAAAAAAGGAGTAAAGAAATGAAAGGAGAAAGAAGGGGTTGAAGAATGAAAAAGAAAAGTAAAGAAAAGGGTGAAAATAAATAGCCCTCTATTTGATCATCCTTAGGGCAGACACCGGGTTCAATACATATGCTACTGGCTGTTACTACGGTAACACCGGTATTGAAGATTAAGCCATCATGGACCCAGTGAAGCACTGCACTAAACCTTCTAGCCACTCAGGTATCTCTCAAAAGACACTTGTTTCATTTCTCACAGAGAACCCTTCATTATCTATCGACCTCTCACTCCGAGATGTGCTGATATTGAAAAGGAGGCACTCTGCTCCATGCCTCTGACAACTAAAATCAATAAGCACTTGATCGAGTCTAGAGCCACAAGATACATCAAAGATCTCTTAGGAACACTTAGTATTGTTACACTGGTTGTTCAACAAAAGGAACATCAGTTGTAAATTTATAAGAATGTCCTACGCAGGTCTTAGTAATTTGCCGAGAAAATTCATGAGAGAATTTACATATTGTGATTCTCAGTGATTGAATGGAAATCCTGCCAGGGTCACCATCAAACAGCCCTGACAGCAGGTCACATCGGTAATCCCTTGCGGGTTACGCTTGGTGGTTCCACAACGGTCTAAAGTCATGAAGTGATACTTTGGTATACTTCAGCGACTCATCTAAATTGTCAATACACTTCGGTGTATCTTCCGGTTCAGGAACGACTTTAACTAGGATTAGAGAAAGTCTTCACACTATGCTGTTGACGATCTCGAAGTCCGAATCTGTAAGTGCCGGGTGAAAAAGTTAACAAAGTCAAATAAAAGTCAAAAGACATATGAGAATGGTGGAAAAGATGTAAAGACACCATAATTAAAGAATGTTGGTGGACGGCAGATTATTACTTTACCATATCACTTAAATCAAGAACAAAGAACAGAGATCCAAATGACGTCGAAGCCAACGAAGCAAAGATGACGTCAAGTAACCTTGATGACCAATACTTAGGGGGAGATTGTTAGGAACTCGTCTTAGATTATCAAGTATTGATCATATTATGTAATAGGTTGCTTAGGCATTTATGTTAGTTATTAAGGTACGGCCTGTGTAGAAGGCCCATGGGCCGTGGCCTTTTACTTATTAGTTAATTAGGGCAACGCCTAACCTGATGTACAACTCTATAAATACCCCTTCCATTGGAGGAAAGGGGTGTTGGTTAATGTTATTCATTTTTTCATTAATTTTATACATTACCTACCTCTCTTTCTCTCTCTAATATTCTCTCTAGAATCAAGTAACCTTGAGTGATAAACTTAAGAACTATCAACATGGAAACACAACAAAGACTTATTTAACAATCCTAACGCAATACTATTTCCCCCATATCTTATCCACGCCGATGGCTAGAACCACGAGTGGTACGGGAATCACTAAAACACCGACCAAAAATTCATAATCGTCATACGGAACGTAGGCCAAGTAGATGTCAGAGACAGCAACATACACAATCGCAAGAATGGCAACAACATGCGGCATTTTGAAAAGATTAATGAGAGAAATATGGGTGGTCGAAGAATAAAAATTAAAATGGGGTATTTATAAAAAGGAAAGTAGCCGTTTGGCTACTATTCATAACCGTTGGGCTCACTAGGTGGCGAGACATTCAAATTGTTTCATTTAGTGTGAGTGATCAAACGAATTAAGTAAAGTCGCATCCCTATTACCCAAAATTCGTTAGAAATTTCAGTAAGAACTCGAATTCACGTGGGAATGTGAAGATGAATTCAAGGACAAATATCATTTTTTTTTTTTTTTTTTTTTTTTTTTTTTTTTTTTTTTTTTTTTGCATATTCACCTGATAACACGAAGTGAATGTCGGGACGACATTCAAATAAGGTTGGGAGACTGTGACAAATGGTAATTTTCCATTTTAATAATAACTATTACTTAATCAGAAAATGCACTTGATCTATTTTTTGACATTTATTAATGATTTTTACCTTAAAAATGAAAGGATATCTCATAAAAATTTGTATTTTACAATAACTTAAACACGTTAATACGTGATTCACCAAATATTGGAACGAGCTCACACGCAGACCACAACGAAATAAACACACTCTTTATACACCAAACGGATCCTTATATTAATTCACAGCCCAACTTTTCTGGCCTGTTACTATTCACAAGCCCAACCCAATGTTTTCCAAATTTTATTAACTCTTATTATTACTCGGTTCACTCTCACTCACTTGGCCTCATTTTCTCTTAAATTAGACACATACGTTATGCAAGTTTTTACACCATTCGACTCTCTATACATCAAACAAACATGATGTCGAAGTCTCACACTCTCATTCGAACGTTTGTCACATAAACGAGACCTAAAGCTTATCACCTTCGACCCTTGTACAACTCACACAATATTAAACCATTCTAACCAAAATCGATCCAACTCATTTTTCCCCTAGGTCATTCGGTTTTATATGCTCGAATATGAAGCTATATGATTGTTTTTCACCTTGACTTGCAATACCACACGTTAGAAACATTGCTTGGACCTTTTATGCATATGTCGACACACATATATATAAACCACTTGACATATAACCAAAACCCATCTACTTGCACTTACACAAAAGACTTTCTAGCCAAGTTTTATTCCCTTTGTTCCCTCAAATCTTTGCCAAGATCGAATAACAATCCCAATTGTCCTTAAATTATTATATATCGACATACATGCATGCGTAAAACGCATAACCTATTCTCTCCTTCTCCCATTCACACTAGCCATTTCACACATTTTCTAAGTCTCTCATTCTCTATTCGATCCTCCCAAAGACAGGAACCATTTCTCTTTTGTTCGAGTCTCATTTCAAGTCAAAAAGCCTCCATTCGATAGTTTGGTGCTCACTTTTACGAGCAATGTGCAACATACCCGTGTTCTAGTCCTTTTACTCGGATTACTCACCACCGTTTTAGGTGTAGTAAGTCTTTCAACTCGTTTCCATTCTTTCCTATGATTTTTAAACTCACCATGCATTGTTCTATATTACTTTCAAACGTATATTCATTTGTATACATTTATTTCGGTTTCTTATATTAATTTTGCGTTGCACATGAGACCTCCTATATGCTAAGATGGCTAAAATATGAAATACACATTTATTCGACACTCACAAGTTCATGTTTATGCATTTCGAGTTCCATTTTAACCATGTGATACATCGTATATATTATAACACATTAATAAGTCACATTTAATATTTCTACAACTCGCTTTTGTTGAATAGAAAAGGGCCATGTTATTTCGAATACACACACCCAACAACTTGTTTTTAATACTCGACCTATTTCTCCATATACTCACACAATAAGATGTGAAAACAAGCACTCATAACAAGCTCTTAAATCCCTTTTTGAACCCTCAAGTAAACGCTACTCGGACTGTTAATTAAACTACTCATTTTTTATCGATTGGGCTTGTTAGCCCAATAAGCTATTATTAAGCACTTGGAATAAGCCACTGGTATAAGCTCATTTGTTATGTTTTTCTAACCATAAAATAAGCCCAATGATAAGCCCAATTTGTCTTAAAACCCTTTGGATCGAAAAACCTTAACGGGCCGTTATTTTTAACTCGTAAAGCCCATTAAGTGATAAATAAGCACTTATCAAGAATAAGAAGTTGAATAAGACTTGGATAAGCTTTATAAAAATGTTGAAACTCTCAGAAATCATTTCACATCTTTTTTGTGATTTTTGGACTAGCTTTGCAAAATATTTTACTATGCGGGTCGAAAGTGTAAGTTTTATATAATTATATCCCAAAACTGCCAAATCAGTAAACTAAGGGTAGAAAATGTTAAAACAGTACAAGGACCAAACTGTAACTTTATTTCATTTTCAATTCTATTTCATATTTTACACTTTTCAACACAATCACGTGCATTTTTACATTTCGTTCAGTATATTTAAACACGTTACGTTTATATATAACGAATTTTAACAATTTAACATAACGTTTCGTTCCACCACTTTCGAGGAAACGATATTATTGGATTTAAAGACATAAAAACAAGATAATATTATTTTTGAACTTTAAGCACTTTAAGCATATCACACTCTCACCATCACTAATCAAATCATTATCCGTTACTCAGTTTCACACTCATCATTCATATAAAGCCAAAACTGTCAAATTCTCAGACTTCACTATTATTCAGGTCGTGTGTTGGAGCCGTTCCCATAATTCACTTGATTTCACATATTCACCTTGCCAGTTACACTCAAGGTGAGTCGTTGCCCCAATTTCTATCATTTGATTGTTTATTAAACTCTTTGGGGGAGATACATGCTTAACTATTTTCCATTACTTTTACAAGTACTCTAAAACTTTACATTACTGTGAGATTTCACAACTCCTACTTTTTTACGCTTTGAATTACTTTTGGGTGAGAAACCTGCTTACTTTTATGGACCATTTAAACAACGCTTTTGTTTGACAAACTATTACCTGCTGGACTAAGTACTGTATCCCAAATGCCCATGCCATGTACCGTTAATTCCTGCTGGGAAGCACGAGTGATATAAATAGATCTATTGAGGGTGACAGCTCCATCCGTGTTGGGATTCAACAGTCCGGATTGGACAAGCGGATGTATACCATGTCGAATTACAGTGTCTAGGGATAGAACACTTGTCGGGCCTTATTATTACATGACTCATTTCATGCAACTGTTGTAGCTTCGGTAACAAGAAACTTAGCGTAGCGTAATAGCACTTTTGCATAACATTTCGCACTTTGCAAATGTTAACTCATGAACTTATTGGTCAAACTTTACTGCTTTATGTAAACTCTATGAACTCACCAACCTTTGTGTTGACACTTTTTATCATGTTTTTCTCAAGTGTTTAGTTGTTTGATATATGATGATGCAAGGCAGCGTTTGGCAGGGGCATAGGCATACTTTTGGAGTGTACACATAACACTCATGACCAGAGTTTTTGTACTATGGGCCAACTTAAAACTATTATGGGCCTTGTTTTCCGCATTTCAATTATGTAAAACTTATGTTTTAATTAATGAAGCTTTTAAAACGGATTTGATAAATTCGTTCTCTATTACTTGTGTTGTGATCCAATTACGTATAACCCCAGATATTATTTCCGCTGCGATCTAATTTGGGGGTGTTACATCAGGTTTCTACTCCAAAATAGACTTATGATCGGGTTATCATCAACTCAGAGTCCGGGAAGAGGATATTCCCAAGACAGCATTCAGAACTAGATATGGCCACTATGAGTTTCGAGTAATGCCCTTTGGTTTGACAAACGCACCTGTTGTATTCATGGACCTCATGAACCGAGTGTGTAAACCATATCTGGACAAGTTCGTTATAGTTTTCATCGACGATATTCTGATCTACTCCAAGAGTGAAGAAGAACATAAGTAGCATCTGACGATAATTCTTAAGTTACTCAAGGAAGAGAAATTGTACTCGAAATTCTTGATAACGCTCATTTTGAACATGTTTTAGTTGCGTTATTACTATATTTATGCATTGTATTTGGTTGTATTTGTGAACATATTATGCTAAAAAGGTGCAAAAGATGTATTTTAGTTCAGGTACGATCAAGTTCAAGGAAAAGGCTAAAAGATGAAGAAAAGTTGTTAAATCAAGAGCTTATGCATAAATATTGGATTCATCTCACAATAAAAGCTTTGGGGAGGATTGTTAAAGATAAAGAATCAAGATTACAGTTATTTTCAAGCTCAAGAAAAGATCATGAAATGATGAAATGAATAATGAAGGTCATAACCCAAACCCAAGGTTCCTATCTCAAACCCAAGGTTGAGTAGTCATTTCCAGACCAAAGGTTTAGAGTTCAAACCCAAGGCCCAGCAGACATCCAGACCACAGGTCCTAGGTCCCGACCTTGGGTCCGGCCACTTAAAGTCTTCCATAGTTGCATTTAAGAGAAGAGTTAAGTGCCATCACTCAAAAGTCCAATCATCTACTTCCATTACCAAGAATTATGCTTGGTGACCAAGGAGAATTATCTAATATATAACAACATCAACAAAAAACATAATCATCTATTTTTCTACAAAAAATCTGTCACCACTCTCTCAAAAGGGGCGACAAGGAGAAGAAACGCAGGAAAAGGTAAAGCTTACATTCACCAATCATCAATTCCATTATTCAAGGATCATTGTTGATCATTTCACAAGTGTTCTTCATTACTTGTAATCATCATTACAACTTTTGTAAGACTATTTAATCATGTTTTCTAGTGATAAATTTCTTATGGTTATTACTTTGTTTGCCATGAGTGGCTAAGTGCCTTGTGCACTTGCCTAGATGATGTTTGCCTCATAATTTATTTGGTTGATTATGACTTAATGGTTCTAATATAAAAGAAAAGTTAACACTAAGAACGAATTGTGCTATTAAGAGTTTTCTCCACCAAAGAGCCGTCAAGTTTGGTTAATTTCTAATAATGTATTGGGTTGAAAAGGACATTGTTAGTTAATTAGTTGTAAACCTTTGTCTATGAGGGTTTTACCTTATGTATTGACCATTTCATAAGAAACTTGGTTAAACATGGAAAACTAAATAGTGTGGTTGTCAATTACTTGTGAAACGAAAGCGAATCGAGTAATTGAGTTGTGTTAGTCTTGGATTGATCAATTCTTAATTATTGTTTTTATAATCTTAAAATCTTGACGAGGATTGAAAGTGTTGGAAACAATAGAGTTAGTACACCCACTAATCGAATTAGAACACCATCTAATTTGTTGATCATAATCAAATGGAACCATTGTCATAATCATGTCAAAAGGAATTGTGCAAACTAGTCTAGGAAAGTATAGTCTTTAAATTACTAAATTTATATCATCTTTATTTTCTTGCGAATTAGAATCGATAAGTAGGCTTGGCTTTATTTACAAAAATTCACATCATACAAACAAAACAAATCCTAGTGAACGACCTCGGCTTACCTTAATAATCTCTTACTACACACGGACGAGTATACTTGCTCGTATGTGTTTCGTTTGAATCATTGGTAAATCGTGTTATAAATTTAAAACTTGTACTCATAACGGGTTTATCCCTTGAAACACATCAAGTTTTTGGCACCGCTGCCGGGGATTTGATCTCGTTTGTGTGAAGTTTTTGTTTATAATTTACTTGTTCTAATTCTATTCATCTTGATATTCATTTGCGTATTCATTAAGTTCTTAAATATATATATATATATATATATATATATATATATATATATATATATATATATATATATATATATATATATTCTATAATTTTCACCTCTAGGCCGCCGGCCTACAGCCAGACCAAACGGCCCAAGGCCTTCTGTCTTTCTTTTCCAGCCTCGACCGCCGGCCCTGTCATTAGACCGCCGGTCCTGTCATAAAAAAAATTTACCTCCTCCAAACCGCCGGTCTACAGTCCGACCGGGCGGCCTCAACTTTCTGTCCTTTTTCTTCTTTCTCTGCCGAACCAAACCGCCGGCACAGTGAACTAAAAAAAAAAAAAAAATCTTTTATTTTTCTTTTGCTTCTTTCTTTAATCCTTTTTCGATAGGGTTCGTTTTTCTCGTGTATGACCACTCGTTCTTCAAGCGACGAGTTGAGTACACCATTGTCTAACCCCGAAAGTTTATTTCGCAAAAAGAGAACTCCATTCGTTCCACCTGACCAAAGAATTCCAAGAACCAAAAACCCACCGTTTGAAAACCTTTTCGAAGTTCATCCAATCGTTAATCTTTTTCAAGAATTACCATTTCCAATGGCTGACGATCAACCAATGTGGGATGCCAATAGGGTTGTAGCTCCTACGCCCGCAGCCGCAATTGTTCCCATTAATCTTGGAGAAAACTTTACTATCAAAGGTCATCATCTTTCGATGATTAAAGACAACCAATTTGATGGTAGAGCTAAATCCGATCCACACAAACATATAGCCGATTTCCTTGAAATTTGTGATATGTTTCGTTATGGAACTACCGATGCAAATTCAATCCGTCTTAAACTTTTTCCATCGTCTCTCACCGGAGAAGCGAAAATTTGGTATAATGAATTAAGCCCCGGAGTGATCACAACATGGGACCAAATGAGAAGAGCGTTTGTTGGGCGTTTCTTTCCGCCAGCCATGTTCGATCGTCTCTTAGGTGAAATTCGTAGCTTTACTCAAAAAGAAGGAGAAAATCTTGTCGAAGCTTGGCTTCGAATGAAAAACATGCTCCGAAGTTGTCATGGGCATGGATTGTCTCATGGTAATATCATTCAAATCTTTTACCATGGTCTCGATGACGCAACCCAAGGCATACATGATGCCGGAGGAATTTTTCTTTATAAGACCCCTAACGAAGCTTACAACTTACTAGAAGACCGTGTACTTCTAAAGCTCAATTGATCTAAGGATTCCAAAATCAAACCTCAACAAAAATCGGTTGCATTCGCTGAAGCAACAAATGAAAATTCTAAAATCATGGATATGATGAAAGATTTTACCTCTAAAATTGATTCCAAATTCGAAAGTATCCAAAAAGAAATCAAAGAAATGCGTGAGGGATGTACTCATTGTGGTGGAAATCACTCCTCATCCGAGTGTGATGATAAGACCATGGGAGGTCCCGAAGCAAAAGCCAATTATGTTTCTGGAGGATATCGAGGAGGAGGATATCGTGGAAACTACTACGGTAGGAATTATCGAGATTGGCAAGATCGTCCACCAAGGGATGATAATCGTTCCCAAACTCGTAACGAAAACCGTCAGACATCTTCTTATGTTGATACCCGTTCACCACCACAATCTCTTGAAACAAAAAACGAAGAATTTGAATTCGAAAAAAACATGCGTGAATTTGTGCATGCTCAAAAACAAACAAACGAATTCATGAAAAATCAATTCTTCATGCTCAAAAGCAAAGTCGAACAAGGTCAAAAGAATCATCAAGCTTCTATCCAAGATCTTGAAACCAAATTTGGTCGTCTTTCTGATCAACTCGCTGCAAGACCATCTGGTACCTTGCCAAGCAATACTCAAACCAACCAAAAACCATCATCATCTGGTAACTATCGCCCACCTCAAACGAGAAATGAGCATGTGAATGTTGTATATACTCGTAGTGGCCTATCTTATGATCCACCACCCAACCCAACCCAAACAACTACTATTGTTCATGATGATAGTGAGGATGAATTAGAAGAAGAATCTAAAGAAAAAAGAACAAATTCCTACACCAGTTGATAAATCTACTCCAAAACTCAAACCATACAAACCAAGAATTCCATATCCTCAACGTTTGAGGAAAGAAAAGATGGAAGAGGAATATGGCAAGTTCATTGATTTACTAAAAGAAGTTAGAATCAACATTCCTCTTGTTGATGTCCTAGCTGGTATGCCCAATTATGGGAAGTTTCTGAAAGAACTTGTGAGCAATAAAAGTAAAATGGAAAACATTTCCGCTACCTTCTTGAATGAAGATTGCTCAGCCATTATTGAAAATAAACTACCGAAAAAACTCGGTGATCCTGGAAGTTTTCTTATCCCATGTACTCTGGGAAATTCAATCACTTGTGATGCTTTAGCCGATCTCGGTGCAAGTATCAATCTTATGCCATACTCATTGTATGCGAAGCTCTCAATCAATACATTGAGACCAACGAGAATGAGTATACGCTTAGCCAATCATACTATCCAATATCCTGTTGGAATAGCTGAAAATATGCTTGTTAAAGTTGGGCAATTTGTTTTCCCTGTTGATTTCGTGATCCTCGAAATGGAGGAAGATAGCAAAGTTCCATTGATTCTAGGAAGACCTTTCCTAAATACAGCAGATGCTATGATTCGAGTAAAAAATAAAGAACTCAACCTTGGAGTAGGGGACGAAAGATTTTTTTTTTTTCGATTAACCAAGCGATGAAATATTCTCATGCGAATGATGATACTTGTTATAGCATTGATTCTATCGATGATATAATAGAGGAAACATTTGATGAGTTGCTTGACGAAAGAATTAAGACTCATAAAACATCTGGACAAATCAGTGATGAAGATCTCGACAGAGAATTCGCTGAATATATGCAGATTGACACAGAAGAAATTTCCGAGGAAGAAAACACCAACTTTGAGGAGTTGGAATTCAATGATGATATGAGAATCAAAACCTCAATCGAAGATCCGCCAATGGATCTAGTCTTGAAACCTCTTCCTGATCATTGATGAACTCAAATAAGTACATTTTATTATCATCATTTATCCTATTTATTTGACTTGTTTTATTATATTATGTATGAGAATTGATACTTAATCGTTTACTTTCGTAATTCTCAGTTAAAAACAAGCATTTGGTGAAACTTAGCTATTATGGACTAAAAATGGAGAAAAATGATCAAGATTGGAAAAGGTTGCTGAAATGAAGAGATTGAAGACCATTGCCTGACTTTGAAGAATGCACGCATGCAATTCTGTCATGCGTTGCATATGAAACTTTGGTCAACGAAGAAGAACCAACTTGTTCTACTCCAGATGCGCCGCATTATACTTCTTACATACGGCGCATCACTATCAAGATTTCACCAGTTTCGATCCAAGATACAAGAAGACATGCGCCGCATACAGCTATGAAGATACGCCGCATCTCAAGGCGGTGTACGAATATTCTGGAATATAATAACCTTGGACCCTACGTGAAGTTAAGTCAATGCGCCGCATCTACTTATTCAATGTGCCGCATCTTACCTCAGACAGAAACTATAAATACCCCAAGACCAGACGAATTTCGAGAGCCCTAGTTTTAGAAGAAGACCGAAGACCAGAAAACCTAAGGCCGAATTCAGTCGAATAGGCAGCACAAGACACACCCGAACAAAGATACAAGTGTTGTAAGAAGGTCCTGCATGTGTTTAATTCATTAAGTAGTTTTGTTTCATTGTATTAGTACACTTTAATTCATCAGGATTGGTGGCTTGTGTAATGTGACAACGGAAAGGTTGCACTCCCTTAAAACTGCTTTCCCATTAATTAAAGTTTATATGTTGATGTCTTTGGTGACTTTTATTAGTGCATTGATAACCTCTGTGTCTATTAGTGGCTTGTCGTATGTGACTACAGAAGATCATATTGCTCCCACGGTTATAACTAACTTGATCACTTAGGAATAACTTTTAGACATAAGTAATCATTAAGGGTTTACTCGCCGATAAGATTAGAGCCAACGAGAAAGGGTTAATTACATACACTTGATATAAAACTAGCAATAAAACAAGTGACAAGCTACTTAATTATCAGGACAGGTCTTCTTATTGTCTCAAGTATTTATCTGTGTACGTGCGTGCTTATCGCTGATTCGTGCTCATTAGTTTAGTTTATTATTTAATTGCAACCAAAACGTGCCAGTCTCTCAGGCTGAACCCCCTTGCGTTAGATTAGGTTGTATAATTGACTTGAGATATTAAAATAATGATTAGAATAACTAGATAATACGTTCCACTCTTAGTGATCGACACTCTACTTACCATTATATTCATACTGACCGGGTACACTGCTCGTTAAGTGTGTGTGTTATTGATAAGTCGGCTAAATATAAATTTAAAACTTGAGTAGGCATTAATACTGCTAAACCGCAACGACACATCACGCTCCATCAAGTTTTTGGCCCCGCTGCCGGGGAGTGAATTGTTATTATCTGTTAATTTGATTAGTATTTTAATTAGGTTTTTTTTTCTTTTTAATTTTTAGATTTTAACCGCTAACCGTGTTGTGTATTAGATTAATTGCATTCATTGTATTATTTGCATATTTTCTGTTTTGTGTGTTATTTGTTTTCTTTTATTTTTGTTGCTTTTTGTTTGTTTTATTTTTGTTTTTATTTTTCTATTTTTCTGCATACTGCTATCGTTGTACTGAGCTTATTCAAATGATACGGCGCATCTATTTTCATAGATACGGCGTATTGCGTTTAATTTTTATAAAATACAACGCGTTTAATTAATTCGAATACGGCGCATCTTTCCCCAAGATACGGCGTATTCTGTTTTTAATAAGAAAATTTTTCTAAACGTTGACGCCAAACGACGCATCTGTTTTTACAGATACGGCGTATTTATTATTTTAATTAAAAACAACTTTCGAATTATTAAACAGATACGACGCATCGATTTTTATCGATAAGGCGCATCTTTCTGAATCAAAAATCTTGTATTTTGAAACGTAACGAAAATACGACGCATTAACTTTTGTTAATACGACGCATTTAATTTTAATAAGTATAATCGATTTTTGATAATTTAAATTGATACGGCGCATTCTAATTTCTAAGCGGCGTATCTATTTTCTGAATAAAGTCTGGTTAAATTTTAACGTAATAAGATACGGCGTATCCATCTTTCTGGATACGGCGCATCATCTGCAGATATCAGTTATTCTTATATCCATTTCTAAAGTCATTAATTTCTCTTCTAGCGAACAAATCCTACTGACGATTTTACCTATGATGACAGGTTTTGCTATGGAGGACATGTCAGTGAACGGATATCTTGCTAAGGAACTCTTGCTTTCGGATTCATTCGAAGTGAAAGTTTTTGATGATGTCAACTTCAATGTGCTCATGATTGATGCCGATTTATTTTCTTGGGAAACCCCTCTTGAAGCTACTTATAAGGAATTCAAACGCTTAGGCAATATTGAAGATGGGATATTCTCGTATGATTTACCAATGAGCTACACTGAAGATGAATTGCTACTCTTATGGCCCATCATTGAATCTAAAGGATTGACTTGGACTACTATTGAAGAGAATGATGGGAAATTCCAAATTGAATACATGAACTCAAGCAATAAAAGTTGTGGTGGAGGCAATACCCAACCTATACAAATCTCTTACATGCCTTATTCCGAATAGTACTGGGGATTAAATGAGAACTATCTGGACGATGAAAGGATTTATGCTGTGTCGGAGATACTATTTCATGGCAGGTTGGTAAGGTTGATGGACATCTCCCTCGAAGAATGGCTTGAACTTAAATACGGTAATCCTAAATTTGCTCCTGTGAATGAAATCAAACGGATTGTGACCTCATGGTTGACACGGAGTTTTAGGGAACAATTTAACGAGTTCATGGAGATAAGGAGGAAAATGATTGGAAAAGCTTGCTTTGACGTTGACCACGATCCTAACAATTTTGATTTTTCAGATTGGTTGGCTAGTAAGTTCAATAACCATAAGAGCATGGATCGAGCTACTAAAGATGCGTTATGGGTATATTGGATGAGAGGGGAAGATGAAGAAGTAGAGAGCGACTATGGGTCGTCACTTAATGATTCAACAATCAATGAGAGCATTGAAGAATTATTCAGCATAGACATTGATCTGTTCAATTATGAGACACCTTTGTGCAAACAATTCAAAGAATTTAATTACCTTCTTCAAGTACGACGATGATGTGCTAACTGGAGATCTACCAGGATTCAAAACTTATGATGATTTCAAAAACACCTGGTACTACGAATGGAATGACCAAATACCATGGGTTTGGGATAAACCATGGGAATTTGAGCACATTAATCACACTTGTACACCTTTCTGTTTCAAGGATGGGAGTAGTGTATGGCCGACCTGTGATTATAAGAATGATGGAACCTGTAATGGGGGAAGTATAATTGGAATGAAACGGGTTGGAAACGATATATACTTTGAAGACGATGATTGGTATGAAAAAGTTGAAGACTGTCCACGTAAAGCAGAGGCTTTGCAAGAGAGAGGTAGAATCAACTACTTAAAAGGACTTAAGGGAACATCAAACACTACTTTCTGGGAATGGGTGCATGAACAATTTGATGATTACACAAAGCTTAGTCGACGCTTACAATGGGAATTGGAAAGAGAGTGGGAGGCAATTCAAGATGATAATAACAATAAGTCATTAATTGATGAACTTGATGACTATTTGATTAAGGATCCTTATTTTAAGTTTGTTGATAAAGACGAAGAAGAATTCATCAGAAGAAAGTGTCAACTACTTGGGATCCCTTATAATAAGCCACCCATGATTATTTCTGAAAAATTTAAAGTCATTAAATACTCTTTGGGACCAGATGAGGAATATGTTGCGACGAAGACCAAGAGTTATACTAGATTAAGTCGAACGGAAGAAAATGTTGCGGAGCTATACGGGAACATCTTTCGGATGAAAGAAGAAGGATGGACCGTGACAAGAACAAAATGAGGAGCTGAACATGAGTCTAACTTGAAGACTCTGGAATAAAGACAAGTGCTGACCGGGAGACAACCCGGAGAATTTTTACTATTCTGTTCTGTGTCGAGTCAGTCAGGCCCGCAGAAGATACGGCACATCTCCATCCTAAGATGCGACGCATCTCCTGCACTGGTCATATCTTACGTAATTTTCTGCATTTTTATTTTTAACTTTAAAACTCTTTGTCAGTTTACTTTAATGAGGCGCATCCCTGGTTAAGGATGCGACGCATCTTTTATTCTGATTCGTATTTATTCCAGGCTCGATACGGCGTATCTTCTTTCATAAGATACGGCGCATCGACTGACCTGACGATTTTCATTTTAATTTTTATGTTTTATTTTTACTAACTACTAATGTATTATGCAAGTTTGAACCTTCTTAACTTAGGTGTGTTTAAGTCTTGATGGTATTATAGATTCCTGCATTTCCTGTGGATACATCAAATATGAAGCTTAAACGTTCTCATCCACAAGAAAGATGATTTTTGCCCTTATACTAATGGAGGATCATACCGAGCAAATCTCAGGGGAGTTTTTCTGTTCTAATTCTTTTATTTACCAGTTTTTAACCTTTTATACAAACAACGAGGACGTTGTTTAACTTAAGTGGAGGGATTGGAGAATTAGAACACTTACTTGTCCTAAACTTTTTCAAAACTTATGCTTAAAATGCGCTTAATATATCAAAATTAAAATTTTTAGCATGTTTTAGTTTAAGATCTAAGTTGCATAGCTGCACACATGACGTTATTTTCAAAATTTGTGATTTTTCAAAATTCACAAATCTATGAGTGTGCCGGTGACTTGTAGACTTTAGAACTTGGCTTGTATACTATTCGAGACCACCATAATGAGTATTATTTATATAATTGGAATGACTTGTCTAAATTGGTAAATTTCTAGGATTACACCCAAATAGCCTTTATATGTTATATGTTATTAGCTAACTACACTGGTTAGTTAACCCCCGTATAAACCCTTTGTTACTCTCATTTTTAGAGTAAGATACCCCTAGAAAAACACTCAGAGCCATTCCTTTCATTTCTTACACCTTTGTTATAATGTTTTGTTACACACTTACACTTTAGCCTACCCTGTAGATTAAAATCCGTGGTTGGTTAATTGCTTTAGGAAAAGTGTGTTTTCTTACATTACCTGTGTTCGCGTGCGTAATTCACTATCAGGTCGGGAAATTGCACAATGCAATTGGAGTGAAAGTAGATATTGTATAATTTGAGTCTTGTTGTTTTTCGTGTGTTTACTATTTTCACTATTACCGTTATTTCTGAAGTCATGAAAAGTATAGAAAAATTATCCAGAGTTATCGTTATAGTGATGTGGTAAAATTCTACACATCTTTGTTTATGTTTCAAGTTAAAAAAAAAAAAAAAAAAAAAAAAAAAAAAAAAAAAAAAAAAAAAAATGAAAAAATAAGAAAAGAAAAAGAAAAAGTTGGAAGTTTGTTTAACCAACTTATGTAAAGTTTTGTATTAAGTGGTCGATATCACCACTATTTGTTGTATATTATATTTATGGATTGAATGGGAGTTGAACGTTATGGGAACGCCAACTAAGGATATTCTTTGATTAAGATCTTGTTGAGTATAATTCGTGTCTACCTAAAGCGTGTGTTTCAAGTGTTAAAGCGTGAGTTGTTCAATGATATGAGTCTTATTCATGGGATAGTTGGGATAGTGATTAACCACACTTAGGATTTTAATTTATCTATTTTGTTTATTTTTCATTTTACACCAATTTGTATCCCAAATATTATCCATACCCTATATCATTCTTTATCCAAACCTTTGATTTATTGAGATTAGGGATTTGAGCAATCTTAAGTATCGTAGTTGTGGATTCGGCTATGTATTTATGATTTTGTCGCCCTTTTTGATATAATATTATTGGTGAAGATTACTTGGTCCTATCTTTAGCCTATTCGAGTTAAGGATTTGAGCAATTGCAAGTGTCGTGTTCGTGGATTCGATCATGCATTTTTGATTTTGTCGCCTTTTCTGGAATTTGAGATCGATAGAGATTAAGAAGAATGATTAACCCTTGAACCTCAAAACCCTTTTTACCGCTTTAGACTTGTTATTCCTTGGCTTTAGTGGGGGAGATGTGTATACTTGCCAAGCTTATGATAGAATATTCGTCACGACTGGACAGTTAAACGATTAGATTTGCTTTTATCAAAATATTTTATTTTATTCCTAATTCGTTAAGTGTTTGATTATGTGATTATGACAAAACGAATACATGCATAAATATAAAAATAAATCCTAATATCTTTTAGGATATATATTTTCATAAGATTAATTCTAAGGTTTACTTGGGGACAAGTAAAGTTCAAGTGGGGGGATATTTGATGAACTCAAATAAGTACATTTTATTATCATCATTTATCCTATTTATTTGACTTGTTTTATTATATTATGTATGAGAATTGATACTTAATCGTTTACTTTCGTAATTCTCAGTTAAAAACAAGCATTTGGTGAAACTTAGCTATTATGGACTAAAAATGGAGAAAAATTATCAAGATTGGAAAAGGTTGCTGAAATGAAGAGATTGAAGACCATTGCCTGACTTTGAAGAATGCACGCATGCAATTCTGTCATGCGTTGCATATGAAACTTTGGTCAACGAAGAAGAACCAACTTGTTCTACTCCAGATGCGCCGCATTATACTTCTTACATACGGCGCATCACTATCAAGATTTTACCAGTTTTGATCCAAGATACAAGAAGACATGCGCCGCATACAGCTATGAAGATACACCGCATCTCAAGGCGGTGTACGAATATTCTGGAATATAATAACCTTGGACCTCACGTGAAGTTAAGTCAATGCGCCACATCTACTTATTCAATGCGCCGCATCTTACCTCAGACAGAAACTATAAATACCCCAAGACCAGACGAATTTCGAGAGCCCTAGTTTTAGAAGAAGACCGAAGACCAGAAAACCTAAGGCCGAATTCAGTCGAATAGGCAGCACAAGACACACCCGAACGAAGATACAAGAGCTGTAAGAAGGTCCTGCATGTGTTTAATTCATTAAGTAGTTTTGTTTCATTGTATTAGTACACTTTAATTCATCAGGATTGGTGGCTTGTGTAATGTGACAACGGAAAGGTTGCACTCCCTTAAAACTACTTTCCCATTAATTAAAGTTTATATGTTGATGTCTTTGGTGACTTTTATTAGTGCATTGATAACCTCTGTGTCTATTAGTGGCTTGTCGTATGTGACTACGGAAGATCATATTGCTCCCACGGTTATAACTAACTTGATCACTTAGGAATAACTTTTAGACATAAGTAATCATTAAGGGTTTACTCGCCGATAAGATTAGAGCCAACGAGAAAGGGTTAATTACATACACTTCATATAAAACTAGCAATAAAACAAGTGACAAGCTACTTAATTATCAGGACAGGTCTTCTTATTGTCTCAAGTATTTATCTGTGTACGTGTGTGCTTATCGCTGATTCGTGCTCATTAGTTTAGTTTATTATTTAATTGCAACCAAAACGTGCTAGTCTCTCAGGCTGAACCCCCTTGCGTTAGATTAGGTTGTATAATTGACTTAAGATATTAAAATACTGATTAGAATTACTAGATAATACGTTCCACTCTTAGTGATAGACACTCTACTTACCATTATATTCATACTGACCGGGTACACTGCTCGTTAAGTGTGTGTGTTATTGATAAGTCGGCTAAATATAGATTTAAAACTTGAGTAGGCATTAATACTGCTAAACCGCAACGACACATCACGCTCCATCAATCATCTTGAATATGCATTCTTGGAAGAAAATTCTCTTCTTCCAGTTGTCATATCTTCAGCACTCAAACCCAATGAAAAAGAACGACTTGTTTCTACACTTAAAAAGCATAAAGAAGCTTTCTCCTGGAAAACTTCCGATATTCCTGGAATAAGTCCAAACTTTTTCAAACATAAAATAAATATTGAAAACGATTCTAAACCTGTCATTCAAAGACAACGAAGACTCAATCCAAATATGAAAGAAGTTGTTAAGAAAGAAATAATAAAATTTCTTGACGCTGGAATCATTTATCCCATTGAGGATAGTTCATGGGTGAGTCCTGTTCATTGTGTTCCTAAGAAGGGAGGAACAACTGTCGTAACTAATGAACGTAATGAACTTGTTCCTACAAGAACTATAACTGGTTGGCGTGTATGCATTGATTATCGAAAATTAAATGACGCCACCAGAAAAGATCATTTTCCATTACCGTTCATGGATCAAATGTTGGAAAGACTTGCGGGAAACAAATACTTTTGTTTTCTCGATGGATTTTCCGGTTACTTTCAAATTCCAATTGATCCAGCTGATCAGGAAAAGACCACATTCACGTGTCCGTTCGGCACATATGCGTATAGGCGAATGCCTTTTGGTCTTTGTAACGCACCAGCAACATTTCAAAGATGCATGATTGCTATTTTTCAAGATATGCTTGAAACCTCCATGGAAGTCTTCATGGATGATTTCTCAGTATTTGGAGACTCATTCGAGTCATGCCTTTCCAATCTTGATAAAATGCTTGAAAGATGCAAAACTTCTCATCTCGTGCTTAATTGGGAAAAATGTCATTTTATGGTAACGGAAGGCATTGTACTTGGTCACAAGATTTCGAGCAAGGGAATCGAGGTTGACAAAGCAAAAATTGATGCTATTGCTAAATTACCACCCCCACTAACATTAAGGCGTTAGAGTTTTTTGGACATGCGGGATTTTACTGCAGATTCATCAAAGATTTTTCAAAAATTATCTCGTCCAATACGAAGTGCTTGAAAAAGATTCAGTCTTTGACTTCAATGAAGAATGCATCAAGGCATTCGAAACGCTTAAAAATAAGTTAACAAATGCACCAAATATGGTTTCACCAAATTGGTCGCTGCCGTTTGAACTTATGTGCGATGCAAGTGATTATGCTGTTGGAGCAGTATTAGGACAACGAGATGGTAAACATTTTCGTCCTATATACTTTGCTAGCAAAACCTTGAATGGTGCCCAACAAAACTACACGGTTACTGAAAAAGAACTTTTAGCTGTAGTTTTTGCATTTGACAAATTTCGTTTTATCTTGTTTTATCAAAGACAATTGTATTCACCGATCATTCAGCTCTAAAATATATGTTTTCCAAACAAGATGCAAAACCACGTCTTATCCGATGGATTTTATTGCTTCAAGAATTTGACATAGAAATCCAGAATAAAAAAGGTGCAAAAAATGTTGCAGCAGATCATTTGTCTAGATTAGAAAATCCTAATTTAGAGGAACTCGGTGAAGACGAAATTGATGATAACATTCCCAATGAAACTCTTATGGGAATCAACAATGAAGAAGTTCCCTGGTTTGCTGATTATGCAATTTATTTAACTGGAGGAATATTACAAAAAGGTCTATCTCACGCTGAGCGTAGTAAATTTTTCGCAATTAAAATACTATTTTTGGGATGAACCGTATCTATTTAAAATGTGTCCTGATGGCATAATAAGAAGATGCGTATATGGTTCAGAAACCCAAAAAATTCTTGATGAATGTCATCATGGCCCAACTGGAGGACAATACGGTCCATCCACGACCGCTAAAAAAGTTTTCGATGCGGGATTTTATTGGCCAACAATTTTTAAAGAAGCACATACACTTGTGCAGAATTGTGATGCATGCCAAAAATCTGGTAGTCTTTCTCGTAGAGACGAAATGCCACAAAAGAGCATCCAAGTTTCTGAAATATTTGATATTTGGGGGATTGACTTCATGGGTCCTTTTCCTAAGTCTCATAAATTTGAATACATCCTCGTTGCAATTGACTGTGTTTCCAAATGGGCAGAAGCAGAAGCTTTACCCACAAATGATGCACGAGTGGTTGTAAATTTTCTGAAAAAGCTTTTCTCCCGATTCGGAATTCCAAAAGCTTTGATAAGCGACAGAGGAACTCACTTCTGTAACCATCAAATGGAGAAAGCTATGAAACGATATGGGGTCCACCATCGTTTCTCAACAGCATACCACCCTCAAACAAGTGGTCAAGTCGAAAACACCAATAGAGCCTTAAAAATAATACTTGAAAAAGCGGCCAAGGATAATCCAATTGGTACAACCCCGTACAGACTCATATATGGAAAGACTTGCCATTTTCCGTTTGAAATAGAACATCGTGCTTACTGGGGATTGAGGCAATGTAATCCTGATCTAAAAATCGCTGGAGAAAAACGATTTCTGCAATTGCATGAACTCGATGAATTAAGACTCCAAGCGTATGAAAATTCCAAATTGTACAAAGCTCGAACAAAAGCTTATCATGATAAGAAGCTAAGAATCCGGAAAGAATTCAAGGCTGGAGACAAAGTTCTTTTGTTCAATTCGAAGTACAAATTCAAAGCTCCTAATCTCATAAACACATGGTTTGGTCCATTCGTGGTAAAACATGGTTTTCCATCCGGATATGTCGAATTATATGACAAGAACGGTGGAACTTTCATTGTTAATGGACATCGAATCAAACTATACCATGATGAGGAGCAATTGAATGAAATGTAAAGTGAGGAAATTCCACTTGAACTGCTCGATTAAAAGAAATACACTGCTATTCCATTTATGGCACCTTTTCCAGCTGATTATAAAAAAGTAATACCATAGGCTGCGGAAACTGGTTACATCTGGGATGTTCTCCCTAGAACTTGCAATACCGCAAAGTTACATGATATCGATAAAACTGGAAAAGGAATAGTAAAAGGAAATGTGGTGTATATTCCAAAGACATCAGGAAAGAATCCCAAATATAAACCACCAAAGAAATAAGAAAAAATGAGTCAGGCTGATGACTCGTAAATAAATTTAGCGCTTCTCGGGAGGCAACCCGTGTGTTTTTTTTTATTATTTTTATTCCCCGATGGTTTCACCATAAGTGTGGGGGCCTTACTACCATGAATAATAAAATACAAAGATATTTTGCATTTTTGTGCATTTTTGTCTTTGATGATTATGTAGGTTAGGATGCTTGAAAATGTGGAATCATCCTATCTCCAAAGCACAGGCAGTTTCATCTCTTAAATGCTCCATTTCCATATTTTTTATGATTCATCGTTCTTTACATTGAGGACAATGTCAAACTTAAGTGTGGGGGGAGGAAACAGGAAAATGAACCAGATTTAAAAAAAAAAATATATATTTTTGAGTCTATTTTTTTTAACTTGTTTGCCACTATGATCTAGCTGTTCTCGCACATTTAGGATAATTTATATTAGAATAACTAGATTATCCACTGATAAAACATGTAATTTTTGAAAATTTGAGATGCGTCCTGATTGACATTGCGATCCATTTTTGGATTGATAACATTGCTAGCACAACTATAGCCTATTCCACTAAATTGTGAGGATTTAAGCCTATTTCATATAGCATACATCTTTTATGCTTGGAGCTTTTTGCTATGAGTGTGCTGGTGATCTATTTATTCTAGAACTTGTACATGCAAATCATTACCAGACCGCAGCGAGATCACCTCGTGTGATATAAGTGTATTCGTGTGATAAGAGGCAACCTTAGGAATTAAACCAAATGGCCTTCCGTTTTACATCTAATGATATATTAGCTAGCCGCATTGGTTTGTTAACCACTTATTTAGACCCATTTGTTAGCACTCATTTTTAGTGCTAGATTCCATTAGTACACCCTCTGAGCCATCCTTTTCATCTTTGGTACACCAGAAAAATATAAAAATATTCTTCACTTTTAGCCTTAACCTTACCCATAGTCAAGTCTTGGTTGGTTACTAGCTACTTGGAAAGATGGTTGTTATGTGGGAATCCTTGAAAATGAGAAATTTTCGAACTACATGATAATCTCAAGGAAGATCTATTGGTAAAAAAAAATATAAAAAAAATATTAAAAAAAAAAAAGGCAAAAGAAAAGAAGGAAAAAGAGAAACAGAATATGTCATCGCAATTGTTTGGTGACAAGAATAGCCAATGAGCTGTGAAAGTATGATATCAATCAAGGAAGAATCTCAATTTCAAAGGATAGTGGTTGATGTAGCTAGTAGCACTTGGTTTTAGGCTTTGGCTATTTGTAAAGTTTTTATTTTTAAACCAATTTCATAAATATATATCTCGTGTCTCATTCCTACCCTTTTTGACTTTTTGGTAATTTATCAAGTTTATTGACATATGGTGACCATCCGATTTCTTGAAGAATTGGATAACGTTGCTAGCGATCTAAGGTTATCCTTAGTGACCATCCGTTATTTGATGAACCAAGGATTCGTTGTTAGTGAGCTATTATGTTTTACATGAGATAGTTGCACATCAATCTTATATAACCCTTTAAGCCTTAAAACCCAAATAAAAGTCTACTTAGATGTTTACACTTGGTGCTTACGTCACGTCGGTGGAGTTTTGTTTCTTGTACAAGCTTAAGGTAATATTTAGATCATATCTGAGCAATGAGTGTTATTCTCCTATATACTCGCCCACTAAACAAATGAGTATTAAGTAAATTATACTTCATTTCCTTTTCGTGAGGTGTTTTAATGTGTTATCAAGCAAGAGAATCATTTAAGGTATTGTCAAACATCTCAACTTTTCACAGCCAAAGCCTAAAAAAAGATGGATCCTACCTTGTACTTGTACTTGATGTATTTGCATCCCATTTTTAGAATCATTATAATTTATATCATGTGGATTTATTTCTTAAAGCTAGATTTCCTTGGGGGCAAGCAAAGTGTAAGTGTGGGGGATTTGATAACGCTTATTTTGAACATGTTTTAGTTGCGTTATTTCTATATTTATGCATTGTATTTGGTTGTATTTGTGAACATATTATGCTAAAAAGGTGCAAAAGATGTATTTTAGTTCAGGTACGATAAAGTTCAAGGAAAAGGCTAAAAGATGAAGAAAAGTTGTTAAATCAAGAGCTTATGCATAAATATTGGATTCATCTCACAATAAAATCTTTGGGAAGGATTGTTAAAGATAAAGAATCAAGATTACAGTGATTTTCAAGCTCAAGAAAAGATCATGAAATGATGAAATGAATAATGAAGGTCATAACCCAAACCCAAGGTTCCTATCTCAAACCCTAGGTTGAGTAGTCATTTCCAGACCAAAGGTTTAGAGTTCAAACTCAAGGCCCAGCAGACATCCAGACCACAGGTCCTAGGTCCCGACCTTGGGTCCGGCCACTTAAAGTCTTCCATAGTTGCATTTAAGAGAAGAGTTAAGTGCCATCACTCAAAAGTCCAATCATCTACTTCCATTACCAAGAATTATGCTTGGTGACCAAGGAGAATTATCTAATATATAACAACATCAACAAAAAACATAATCATCTATTTTTCTACAAAAAATCTGTCACCACTCTCTCAAAAGGGGCGACAAGGAGAAGAAACGCAGGAAAAGGTAAAGCTTACATTCACCAATCATCAATTCCATTATTCAAGGATCATTGTTGATCATTTCACAAGTGTTCTTCATTACTTGTAATCATCATTACAACTTTTGTAAGACTATTTAATCATGTTTTCTAGTGATAAATTTCTTATGGTTATTACTTTGTTTGCCATGAGTGGCTAAGTGCCTTGTGCACTTGCCTAGATGATGTTTGCCTCATAATTTATTTGGTTGATTATGACTTAATGGTTCTAATATAAAAGAAAAGTTAACACTAAGAACGAATTGTGCTATTAAGAGTTTTCTCCACCAAAGAGTTGTCAAGTTTGGTTAATTTCTAATAATGTATTGGGTTGAAAAGGACATTGTTAGTTAATTAGTTGTAAACCTTTGTCTATGAGGGTTTTACCTTATGTATTGACCATTTCATAAGAAACATGGTTAAACTTGGAAAACTAAATAGTGTGGTTGTCAATTACTTGTGAAACGAAAGCGAATCGAGTAATTGAGTTGTGTTAGTCTTGGATTGATCAATTCTTAATTATTGTTTTTATAATCTTAAAATCTTGACGAGGATTGAAAGTGTTGGAAACAATAGAGTTAGTACACCCACTAATCGAATTAGAACACCATCTAATTTGTTGATCATAATCAAATGGAACCATTGTCATAATCATGTCAAAAGGAATTGTGCAAACTAGTCTAGGCAAGTTTAGTCTTTAAATTACTGAATTTATATCATCTTTATTTGCTTGCGAATTAGAATCGATAAGTTGGCTTGGCTTTATTTACTAAAATTCACATCATACAAACAAAACAAATCCTTGTGAACGACCTCGGCTTACCTTAATAATCTCTTACTACACACGGACAAGTATACTTGCTCGTATGTGTTTCGTTTGAATCATTGGTAAATCGTGTTATAAATTTAAAACTTGTACTCATAACGGGTATATCCCTTGAAACACATCAATTCTCTAAGTGTGAATTTTGGATTCGCGCAGTACAATTCCTTGGGCGTGTGATTGACAGCAAAGGTTTACATGTGGATCCCGCGAAGATCGAAGCTATTGAGAATTGGCCAACGGCCCTCTAACGCTATAGAAATTCGTCAATTTCTGGGATTGGCTGGATACTACAGGAGATTCATCGAGGGATTCTCCAAAGTAGCTAAACCGTTAACTACGTTAACTCAAAAGGATAAGAAGTGTGAATGGGGTAAGGACGAAGAAGAAGCATTCCAAACCCTGAAGAAGAAAATTTGCAGTGCACCGATGTTAACGTTACCAGATGGAGCTGAAGATTTCGTAGTTTATTGCGATGCATCACACCAGGGGTTTGGAGCATTTTTGATGCAACGAGGGAAGGTCATGGCATATGCTTCCCGATAACTTAAGACTTATGAGGAGAACTATACCATGCATGATTGGGAGTTGGGAGCAGTGCTTTTTGCACTTAAGATTTGGAGGCACTGCATATATGGTACGAAGTGTACTGTCTTTACTGATCACAAGAGTCTCCAACATATTTTGGATCAGAAGGAGTTGAATATGAGACAACGACGATGGTTGGAGCTGTTAAGCGACTGTGATTGTGAAATCCGATACCACCCGGGAAAAGCGAACGTCGTGGCTGATGCCTTGAGCCATAAGGAACGGTTGAAGCCGCTGTGAGTTCGAGCTTTGGTTTTGCCTATCAATTCAAACCTTCCCGCCCAGATTCTTCATGCACAAGAAGAAGCCGTGAAACAAGAAGACCTCAAGAGTGAGAACCTCTACGGGATGATACAGAAGAAATTTGAGAAATGTTCAGATGGAACGTTATGTTTTCAAGGAAGAAATTGGATACCACATTTTGGAGGATTGCGAGACTTAATCATGCATGAATCTCATAAGTCGAAGTACTCTGTACACCCAGGATCCGACAAGATGTACCACGATCTCAAGGAGTTATATTGGTGGCCGAATATGAAGACTGACATCGACGACTATGTCTACAAGTGTCTTACGTGTTCTAAAGTTAAAGCTGAACATCAGAAACCGTCTGGTCTTTTACAGCAACATGAGATTCCCGAATGGAAATGGGAACGGATTACTATGGGCTTCATCACAAAACTTCCAAGGACTTCAACCGGTTTCAATGCTATATGGGTTATAGTCGATCGACTAACTAAATCTACACATTTTCTACCCATCAAAGAGAACTACAGTATGGACAAGCTGACTAAACTTTACATGAAAGAAGTAGTCTTGAGACATCGAGCGCCAATATCTATCATCTCCGGCCGAGATGGCAGATTCACTTCTAACCTTTGGCGGTCACTTCAGGATGCTTTTGGTACAAACCTCGACATAAGTACCGCATACCACCCACAAACCGATGGCCAAAGCGAAAGAACGATACAAACCTTAGAAAATATGCTTCGAGCTTGTTTGATTGATTTTGTGAATGGGTGGGATACCCATTTGCCTTTGATTGAATTTTCATACAACAACAGCTATCACGCGAGCACTAAAGCTACACCGTTTGAAGCACTGTATGATCGAAAGTGCCGATCACCTATTTGTTGGGCTGAAGTAAGAGAAGCTCAGCTCATTGGACCAGATATTGTTTGTGAGACAACCGAGAAGATCATACAAATTAAGAACCGATTGCAAGCCACAAGAGACCGACATAAGAGTTACGCAGATGTGAGGCGTAAACCACTAGAATTTCAAGTTGGAGATAAGGTTATGTTGAAAGTCTCACCATGGAAAGGCGTGATACGGTTTGGTAAGCGAGGAAAGCTAAACCCGAGGTACATTGGACCGTTCAAGATTTTGAACAGGGTTGGTCCTATAGCCTACAGACTGGAACTACCTCCCGAGCTTAGTAGAGTACACCCTACGTTTCACGTGTCCAATATGAAGAAGTGCTTATCTGATGAGTCATCTGTGATCCCACTCGACGAAATTCAGATTGATGAGCAACTGAACTTTATTGAGGAACCCGTCGAAATTATGGACCGTGAAGTCAAGCAGCTGAAGCAGAGTCGTATTCCCATTGTGAAAGTCCGTTGGAATTCCAAGAGAGGACCCGAGTTCACCTGGGAACGCGGAGACGAGTTCAAGTGCAAGTACCCTCACCTTTTCGCAACCACGACTAATAACACTAATTGAAATCCGGGACGGATTTGCAAATATGATGTAGGTGCTGTAACACCCGGTAATTTTCCAAACCCTTTTCACATGCAAATATCTATTTTTGCATCACTTTAGTATTTAAACTTTTTCCTGAACTTATTTGAACTTGAGAAACAGTAGATATCTTGATGAACGTGAACGTTATCCCTTTATTATGTCAGCACAACCTAAAAAGCACGAAACGAATCAATTTTTCAAATAAATTAACTTTGAGAAAGGTATGCATATTTATACTCATTTTTATTAGAAAAATTATTTCGGAAACAATGGCGCAAGTCCCGTAAATTTTTATGGTCGTTTGATACGTCAAATGGGTCCCACAATGAATATTTTAAAAGTTTAACCACTTGTCCCTTTCACCCCTCCGCCCGAAACTTTCACCGCGCCCCCTTCATTTTCTTTTGTCCGGATTTGGCCCCTCCCATCATTTAAATGCCCCAACTTTCTCTCTCTTCCTCATTATAACACACACACACCACCACCTCTCACCGGAACCCTAATCTGGCGCCACCACCATCGTCTGGCCAAAATTCCGGCCACACCGAAAGCTTCCCCACGCGTAGATCTCGACCAAGTCATCGTTTCTAGAGAGTTTGAAGACCAACGAAGCTTGTTTGGTTCGTGTTCGAGCACCACTGCCGCCACCACAGTCACGCCACCACCACACGCCGCACCTCCACCTCTTTCTCTTCCATTCGGTATAACTCACGCACTTTCTTTTCCCTTTATTTTCATTTTAATCCGAAACCCTAACCCTAATATTTTATAAAACGGTTTTCATTATTAAAACTTATTACTCCCTCCGTCCCAAAATAATTGTCCTCTTTTGACTTTTTGAAGTCCTATTTTTTCAACTTTAATCTTAAATATTTTCGTTTGTATTATATAAAAGTTATTGTAAAATATATGAATGGATTGGTTTTAAAATGTATTTTTCATTGATATAATTATAATCAAGTATTGTATAATACAAACAAAAATATTAATAATTAAATTTGATAAAGAAAGACTTTAAAAAGTCAAAAGAGGACAATAAATTTGGGATGGAGGGAGTAAAACTTTATTGCTTTTAAATAAAATCGTGTGGATCTATTCATTGTGACTCGTGACTCGTTCGGACTCGATCCGAGTCGTGTGACTCACCGTGAGTTGACTCGGGGTGTTTTCTTGCTTGGTTTGGATTCCTTGTTACCATTACTAAGCTTATTTGTTTGTTTTGTAGCTTGGTTTGGATTCGGTTTGGGTTTTATGTTTGCCCAGAGCCATTTGGCTCGAGTGGGCTCAAACCGTGACTCAAGTGAGTCACGGCATGGTCTAGATTGTTTTGTTGGTGTTATGGATTGGATTTGGTTTGGTCTAGTGTTGACCGAGAGCCCAATGGCTCATATAGCGCCGAGCCGTGACTCAAGATAGTCACGGCATAGTGTAGGTTCTTTTGTTTGAGTCTTGTGTTGATAGGTTTTGGTTTTGTGGTTAAGCCGAGAGCACAAAGGCTCGAGTAGAGTCGAGCCGTAACTCAAGGGACTCACGGAAAGGGTTTTGTTTGGTTGCTTGTGTCAGAGTTTGGATTTGGTTTGAGTTTAGTTGTAGCCGTGTGTGCACTTGGAATTAGATGTCGAGTAGTGTTGAGTCGTAACTCAAGGGAGTCACGAGCTCGTGAGTTTTGATTAGCCGAGACCACATATGGTCTTGGTGTCGAAAGGGTTAATTCAAGACTCACGGGAGTCTCGGCCGTGTCGTACTCGAGCTTAGACAACCTCGAGTTAGTGTCTTGTATTTGTTTTTGGTTTTGGATATATGTTTGGGCCGAATGGGCTAAGTAAGCCCACTTGGGGCCTAGTATTGGTAACTTTGGGCCCATAAGCACAAAGTAAGCCCATGAGTTGTATAAGTGAGTATTGGGCCGAAACCCAATACACTTGGGCCGTGTAGTGTTCTTTTATTGTTTTGTCTAGTATTTCATTTTCATTTGCCATTTACTAACTTATCTTATTTGTTTGTCAATTGGTGTTTCAGAATCTATTCGGGTATACTTGGGTTATGATATGGATTTGGATATGGATATTGCAACAACCTATGTTATAGATGTGATTATTGGATTGGACGTTATTGGATTTACCATATTAGCCGACGGACTTATGGAAGGTTTTGGTATTTGAGATGGAAGAGTATGTTAGACTCATAAGAGCTTAATATATTTGGACCCGAACATACACAAAATGGTCGATAAACTTGATGACTAATATACACGCGAATGATAATGTCTAATATATATATAACTCGTAAAATGTGACAATAAAACTTGTAATATTCAAGAGTCGTAACGACTTGGAAATGTTTTATAAACGGACGGGTCATGCCCAAATTTCTACAAAAACCTTTTACAACTAAGTCATTTACAATTTATAGACGTCATAAAATCTTTTGAAACTTATACGTTTGCTTCCTAAATTATAACGTTTTACCAACTATTTTGGGATATGGGTAAAACACCGAAACAACCTATTGATGTTTTCTTTCTCGTTTTCTTGTTTTATTCTCTCTTTCTTATTCTTATCGTTTCTTCTTTTCTCGAACTCTTCTACGTATTCGTTTGTGTTCGCCGCCTATTATTATTTTGACTTTCCTTATTATCCACACGAGTCATAAATGTTTATTCCTTTTCAATGCCATTGAAACTAAACCTTTTCATTTCAAGTACGAGTATTGTTTTATAAACCACTTTGAGGATTATTTCTGAAACATGCCATTTACTTATTAGGTTGTGCTGAGGTTCACTTGCCGTGCTATTCCATCTGATCATATTGTAAAATCTTGTTTCTCTACTACTAAGTTGTAATTTATAGCCCCACTTTACTTTTAAATTGTTTATAAACCCATGGGGGAGATACATGCTATTTAATTTTCATGAACACAATTGTTTAAATGTATGCTTTTCCTGACTAAGATGATATTGCTAAGTACCGTCCTTGCCAAAAGCAAGTCCCTCGATTATGAACCATTAGTCACTCGCGAGTGAGCGCGTGTATAGTTTATAGGCCTATAGGAATTGACCATCCCACCATGTTGACTGGGTCCGGGCACATGTCTTGTACTATATTCGAGTTACCTAGGTATCTAGAAAAGTACCTATTTGAGGGAAACCTTATATTATAAATTCCACGGTTACTGTCGACTTACGCCAAGGTTATTGGTGCCGGTTAACGTTTTTTGTGTCATTAGCTTAGCAACTGTTTGACGCTTACCCGATATATGTATTTGATACTTATATCTTTCAGACTTGAAAATCTTGTGTTCAACTACTTTACTTATTAAACCTATGAATTTCACTCAACCTTTGTGTTGACTTTTTAGCATTTTTTATCTCAGGTATTCGATGCATACTATACTGGCTGGGAGTGGCAAGAATACTATCGATGGCTATCTATCTATCTATCTACTTTTACTATCTTTTATCATTCGAAAAACCTTTTTTAAATTGTTTATTTTATTCCGCTGCGTATGATGTTTGAGAATCTTTTGAACTCCAATGCTTATTTATATTTTGAATGATATATTTTATGAAAACGACTCGTTATGAGGTCGTCTTCTATGATTGTGTCTGTCTTACCCCTAAGTAATACCCCAAACTATGTTCCGCTACCATACTCCGAGTTGGGGGTGTTACATGTGTTAATTATTGGGGTCATTTTTTGCGATTACGTTAGGCGGGGACATGTCCCCGCTAAACGAAAATTTGTCTTTTAGCCAGTCTTTTGGCGGGGACATGTCTCTGCTAAAAGATTTTATTTTTAGCCAAAAACTTTGGCGGGATAAAGTAAATGCGAAGAGGGAAAAACAAATAATTTGGTGAAATCTTTTAGCGGGGATATGTCCCCGCCAAAAGCTATTTTATTAAAAAAAAAAAAAAAAAAAAAAAAAAAAAAAAAAAAAAAAAAAAAAAAACTCTTTTAAATTATTTTAATTAAATTAAATCAATATTAAATCATTTAAATTTAATTTAAAGATTTCCTAAATCATCTTTAATTAATTTAAAACTTTTTAAAATTATTTACATCACTTTTAACTAATTAAGATAAATCATTTATACTTAATTTAAATCATTTTAATTAAGTTAAATCAATATTAAATTATTTTATTTAATTTAAATATTTTCTAAATCATCTTTAATTAATTTAAAACTTTTTAAAATTATTTCAAAACAACTTTGATGAAAATCGAGACATTTGTGTTGCAAATTATCAAACTCCAAAAAAACATATTTTCCCCCTTTCACCGCCAACCTTACCGCCATTCCAAATTTTCAAAATTTTCAATCCCCAAACCCAAAAAAAACATGCTTTTTCGGAGATGATATGGTTATACATGAGATATTAAACGAATGAGCCGAGATGGTATGGTTATACATGAGATGTTAAACGAATGAGCCGAGATGATATGGTTATACATGAGATGTTAAACGAATGAGCCGAGATGATATAGTTATATATGAGATGTTAAACGAATGAGCCGATATGATATGGTTAAACATGAAATGTTAAACGAATGAGCCGAGATGATATGGTTATACATGACTTATCACATGACACATCAACCTTCTATAGTCGCCTAACCTATTGTTCTCTTATCAATATAGACCTCGTCATCTTTAAAATATTTTTTTGTTAAAAATATTAATTATAAAATTTAAAATGTATATCAGAAAAACACTATACTATTTTCATGTTCTTTAAAACAAATACTCGAAATATACATACGAATAAGTAAAATATACGTATTACTCCAACATTAAAGCGTACGAATTATATTACATATCGATAATAGTTCAAAAACTAAAGCGTACCAATTACATTACAGATCGATAAAATTTCAAACACTAAAGCGTACGAATTACATTACAGATCGATAAAAGTTCAAACACTAAAGCGTACGAATTACATTACAGATCGATAAAATTTCAAACACTAAAGCGTACGAATTACTCCAAACTAAGATTTTTCAGGTCATCATAAAGGTCGTGAAATAAGGCAGCTGAATCAACTGTGAGCTTGTTGGGATGCATATACACTTCTAGCATTTTCTTGAGTACCATTATCTAGTGATTCAGTTTGATGCAGTTTGAGCACTCTGCATTTCCAGGACTCGACGTTGAAGGTCTTGTAGTGTAACGAGTTGGAGTTCTAGATGGTCCTGTGGAATGAGTTGGAGGCGTTGAAGCTCCAGGAGAACCGGTCATTAAACGGATTCGTTCCTCCTTCCATACAAAAATCGCATCCATAATCCTTTGTCCCAGCCCGTTAAGGAGTAAAAACTATTACTTTTAACAGCTAACCAAATTATTTATATAATACAAAAAAAAAAGTATGTAATTGTTCACCTTTGATAAAGGACACGCATAGTATAGTTTACCACAGCTTTGAGGTCGATGCGATTGTCGCAGAATTACGTCTCCTCGACCATAAGGACAAGCAAAAGCTTCAAATTCCGCCATCTTCATGATAACAGTGTGTGTTTGTGGTTGTGAGGATTTGAGAGTATATAATGTGTTTGTGAGGATAAGAGCAGATCTGCTAACTATTATATATGGTAAAAAAAAAATAGAGCTTTTGGTGGGAAGTTTTGGCGCCAAATTTTGGCGGGAATTTTGGTGAGAAATTTTGGTGGGAATTTTTGGTGGGAAATTATATTCCATGTTGTTGTTGTTGTTGTTTTTGTTGTTGTTGTTAACTTTCTTATTCTCTATTTGTGTTTTTAACTCTCAAGTCTTAACCAATGGTCATGAACAGCAACAAAATAGCAAAAATTGCACTAAAACAGAAACAAGCAACATCAACAAAGCCACCAATTTTAGTCAGGTGCTGGTGGAGTCTACCTCTTTTCTAATGTCATAAATTTTAGTCGTATGGTAATATAACTAGAGAAGGATTACTTCTTGTAGACAATATATGCCTTCGTGTTTTAGAGCAACATACATAGGATTTTTAGAAAGAGATACTGATTTTGTCTCTTTGTGATCTTAGCAATCTTACCACTCTCAAAACATTCACAATTAACAAACACGAAGGCAAACATTTTATTCAAAACACGCAAGAGTTCTCAACTACATACATTTCATACAGACTCAAACGAAACAACTCGACAAGCAAATGAAACAATTCAAACTAAACAACTCGTCAAGCAAATGAAACAACTCGACAAGCAAACGAAACACACTACATAGACCATAACAAACATCGCCTATTCATTTTTTTTGCTGCTACTTTCCACTTTGCTAGAACCTACACCACCTTTTTCCTTCCTTGCTTTCTTTTGCTTGATGAAATGTTCAAACAAAGATTCAAGATTTGTTATCCTATTTCCCAGATCATCAAGTTTGGTCTCCAACGTGCTTTCAGCTTCACCGTCTAACATCTCTCTGCAGTATGGCTTTTTCCTCAACCATTTCAGAATCTGGTCTCTCATCCACGGGCTAATGTTCTTATAAGAACTATATTCATCATAAATTTCGACGCTGATGACATCAAATAATCCTGATATTTTAGTGTCAATTTCCCCCTAATATGCTCATTATTTATATCGTTTTATATGGATATATGCTTTGATCTCTTTATATAGGTTATAAATGAGCATAGGAGCAAATGAGACGCAGAATTGGAAAAGTACATACGATGATATGCTAACTTTGAAGAAGTTACGGCGTAGTTCCACTCTCCACTTACGCCGTAGCTAAGGATTTATACACGAAGACCAAGTTAACGCAAATCAAGGATTACGGCGTAATTACCACAGGGATTACGCCGTAATATTTTAGTGACTTAGAAGAATTTCGTGATCAAGAAGGTTACGCCATAGCCAATGCATGAGGTTACGGCATAAAAGTTACACAGAATGGGATTGAAAAGGTTACGACGTAACCCACCCATGAGGTTACGCCGTAGTGACCAAGTATGAAGGTTACGGTGTAACTTGGTAATTTAGTTACGCCGTAATTAATAAATTGGGCGTGAAGGAGTTGAAGTCCAGGGGCTAAAAGGGGTCAAATGATATTAAGTATTATTAAGTCCGAGGACTAAAAGTAAAAATAACAAGTACGATGGAGGACTAAAGCTGGGCGAATCAAATGAAGATTGAATTATCACGAGGACTTGTTATAAAAGTAACAAGAATGATCAGGGACTAAAGGTGACAATTCATATGATGTTTAATTATGTCACAAGGACCAAGTATAATAATATCAAGAACGATGAGGGGCTGAAACCGTACATATCTTATAAGTATTATACTTATAAAGGCATATGGACTTGATATGAAACCACGTGCTACTTCAGTGGTCAAAGACGGATGAGTCGATTGAAGTTTCAAAGATTGAAGATAAATAAAAGTACGGAAACTATTTCTACGCCGTAAATAATATTTGGTTACGCCGTAACCGAATCGAAAGTTACGGAGTAACTTTTCGAGATCGAATTTCTTTGCGCCATGATAAGTTACGGCGTAATTAACCCTAGAGGTTACGTCGTAACTTTGTCGGGGGCCTATAAATATAGCACTAAATCTGCATTTTTAAGTATCTCTCTTCCCCCCTCTCTAAGGGGTCGATCAGGTCACCACTCCATGGCAATTTTCAGCAGTTCCAAGCCATCTTTCAAGGGGGAATTCACTTCAATCCATCATTCTTATTAGTCAATCATCAAGTAATTGTATCAAACACTATGTTTAATTCAATCAATGTTTTATTCATTATTGTTTGTCTAATTTATATTATGTTTGGCTAAGCACCTTTGGTGCTAGCCTAGTTATGATTCTTATATTGTTTTGATTATGTTTTCGTGCTTTTATTATTGCTTCTAGTGTGTGCATGCTTAGTTATTCGTTAGATCCTCTAGTTTCGGTAGTTTTGAAGGTCGGTTGAACTTGTGGCATTAGGAGAATTGACCACAGGACCCTAATGTAGTAGGTTGCAAGGTGTTGGTAAGAATTGTTTAATAGGAGGACCAACATTCTTAAGTGCAAATGGACATAAGAATGCTCCATAGGATCACCCTCCGCGTTGGATGAACTTAAGAAGTTAGATGAACTTAAGAAGTTAGATGTGTGGTCTAAGATCCGAGAGGCCGGATCACACAAAGAATTAATCTAGCATGTAGCGGCACTTAATGACTCGAACTAGTCTACCTGTAAGCTTTGACGACTATAAGGATGCAGACCTTTGCCGTCCTAGTAGGATTCTAGGGAGATAGGCTAGGCGAATTGACCACATGAGTCTAGTGATATTTATGCCCCACTTGAAGCAGTAGAAAGCTTAATTAGAAAACATAGTCATTGCATGATAGGATGAACAACTAGACTAGTACACTTTCTCCCTACTGTTTACAACTTCATTTATTTTCGCAACTTCATTTCTGTTTTATTAGTTTAATTTATATTCAACTTAAAACCCCTTTAAAATGTGACATAGACTTAGGTTAAAATCTAGATACACTTAGCTCTTGGGACGACCTCGGCTTTACCGAATACTACACTACACACGATTGGGTTCTCTGCCAGTTAGTGCATAAGGTAGACCATAGGTAGACGAGTAAAATTACAAGTATTAAAACCTGGTCAGAAATCCTGCATCAGACGCCATATGTATTAAGAACTTCATTAAAGAGATACATCGCCGATAAAACCTTTGACCACTCCTCTTCCGGCGTGTAACCAGCCATTGTTATGTGTGTTTTGTGGGTATTGACGATTGGGTTATTTGTGTTTTGTCGAATTGAGGATGATCGGTTAGGTTATATATAAGTAAAACTTTGGCGGGATAAAGTTGCAATTTGACGGGATAAATTGGCCCCAACACTTTTGGCGGGGACATGTCTCCGCCAAAAGATATGATTATTAGTAGAAAATATTGGCGGGATAAAGTAATTGTTAGGAGAGAAAACTGGATACCAGTTTTAGCGGGGACACGTCCCCGCCAAAATGTTGGAACTGTGTATAAAGTTGTGGCGGTAAAAAAACGGGGAACAATTAAGAATTACAATTTTGGTCAAAGTTTGTCAAATATCAAATCTCATGTCCCCGCCGAAAGTATGCGTTGAAAATTTAGTAAACGGTCAGCGAGTTTGTGTGCCAACGCAGCATCGTTTTTGTCGTTTAGCGACTTTCGGCGGGGATATGAGCGTTCCTGCCGAAACTCTCCTCAATGCCCATCCTGCTGATTGTTGTAGTGTATGTAAAGCTCATGTCAATAATAGAACATTTAAGAAAATATGTTGCTAAATAGATAATTTGAGTTTTCATCTAAAATAATGTGACGTTTATGTGGCATGAGCGTTCCTGCCGATACTCGTGTCAATGCCTAAATTTTGCTGATTAAGAATAAGTATATATATATATGACGATAGTAACACCAAATTATCGAAGTTTGTAAGTTATTAGAGTACTTTTTAGAATTGGCGGATTTTAATAGAATATTTGTGAAAGTAAGTTGCTACATAAGTTGTTACATACTTATCTTTTAACTAAAATAAAAAAAAAAATAATAAAAATATAAAAAATAAATAAATAAAAAAAAAAAAAAAAAAAAAAAAAAAAAAAAAAAAAAAAAAAAAAAAAAAAAAAAAAAATTCTACATAAGTTATGCATTGTAGACCGAGTTCCTGAAGCACTTGAAAGGTCAGGCCAAAGTCCGATAGCCAAGATCTTGCATACAAATGTTGCAACACTCATTCTTGTACATTCTCAATTTGAAATTGTATTGGAGTTTCCTATGAAAAAACCGAGATGATAATACTAATGGTTTTGTAAATAATTTATCCTGTGAACAAAACCAAAACAAGTTTTTCTTAGGAGACTAGGCAGCACAAACTCGTATATATAAACTCAATCGTTCGTTTGATAGAACCCACGAGTTACTTACTGAATAAAATGGTTAGAGTGATAAACGTAAAAGATCGTGGCTATAGATCATATACATTCGTGTATATATTTACAAACGCTTGCGTTGGTCCTACACATCGAAGAGTTAAAACTTAGATTTAAAATAAAAGGTACAATTGACATAGTTTTCTTTAAGTATATGTAAATAAGGAAAAGAAATATTAAAAGTTGAAACCATGCATAATATAAGATGAAAGCTCCTTATAGACCTCAATGGAATCCCTTTGTACCAATCAACTTTGTTAAGCCAAATGTAATAGCCATAGCTATCCAACCTCCAACTACCACTCGAATGGAGGACTTGATAGCTGGAGCACGCCCCAAGGCCGCTCCTAACCACCCAAAAATCGCCAATGCCATAGTCACTGCAGCGCCAACAACTATAATCCTCACTTTGTAAGGCTGTATGAATGAAGCGGCTAATAAAGGTACCATTGCCCCCAAAGAAAAAGCTAAAGCTGATGCAGCTGCAGCTTGCCATGGGTTTGGCAAGCCATCAACTTCAGCTTCAACATCATCTCTTCGGTTGAAATCCCTTTTCATTTGGGTAACTTCTATATCAAGTTGTGAATAAACGGATACAAATTCTCCTATAGCCATGCTACAAGCTCCAGCTACTAAGCCAGCAAAGCCAATCAAGATCATGGCTTTGATGTCTTTTTTAATGGCTCCGATTCCCATCATTAGGGAAGCAGTGGAGACCAACCCATCAGTTGCTCCTAGAACCGCAGCTCTTAGCCATTGGGATCGTTTCGAGTAGTCAAACAAGTCGTTGGGTTCGAGCTCGAGGGTAGTTTGGTGGTGCACCATGCCATTGACAGGGATTGTAGACATTTGAAATTAGTGAAGCAAAGTTAGTGAGTGTGGCTAACACACGCCTACAAGTAAGCTATTTATAAGGAAAATTTTGTTGAGTTTAGTTACAGAAATGATCCTTGGACTATTCTTTAACTTACAAATTTAGTATATAATAAAAAACTATATAAGAATTTGGTCTATAATATGATAAACTAGCTTCATGACCCGCCCGATGGGCAGGCGAACTTCATGAAAATCTTGTTTATGATTTAAAATATATGTACCTAAATCGTTGATATGATAAGTTTTGCAAACATAAACAATAGCATGTGTTTCTTCTATGAAAAAAAATGAAAATAGTTGATGTAAAAAGTTTACATGAATACAATCATGAAATACAGCGGTTAACCGACATATCAATGTTCAAAAGTAATACAGTTTTACGCCGCACGTTTGATAAGCATCCTGTACTAATTTATGGTGATTGGATATTAAGTCGATTGCATAATTCAAATAATCGAAATGCATGGTTTGTTAATGTAACATGTTCGGATTTTATGTTTAACAACATAAACTTAAATTGTATATGGACCACTTCCATTCAACTTGATGCCAACTTTAATATAGCAAAAGCCGTACACTTGACCCTGTGGCTCGCTTAGTTTCTTTGTTCCATAAATCATGCAAAAACATGTCCCCTACACAATCAGGACGTCATATAATCAAGTTAAAGTTGAAATTAGATTACTACACATTTTTTGCTTGCTTTATTTAGCTTCTTGGCTGGCTTCACTTCACTTCTTGCCTCAGCACGTGTTGTGGCTTGCAACACTTCACGTCTCTTCTCTTCTTGGCTTGCTATGTATGACGTCTCGCTTCACTTCGATTCCCATCGATTCCCTTCCCTTTATGTGCTGAGTGTGTTAGTAAATCAAACATGAAACATTGAATAATAACTTTATTTTCGTTGATCATACATGATAAAAAAATATTTTGTAGCTGTTAGTGCATAAGAGATTAATCATTTATGAAAGGAGTAACAAAATTTTACTTACTTGATGTTCTCTAATTGCAAAACTCTCCATACAATCGTATTCTTGTTTGGATTTCTAGATTTCCGAACCATGCCAACTGACCTTAAGCATGCCAAGTAATATGGGGAAAAAGCTTTCAAGTATTTTTTTAACTGATTTTAAACATGTAACCTGTCTAACACTGGTTGAGAGTGAAAATATGTTATAGTAATACATGTTGTTCATATATCACCTGTGAGACTCCGATGCTTGTCTATCCTTTTTTGTAGTTGGTTGAAAGAAACAAACTCAAATTAAAGAGATGGAAATCCTCCGTCGGCAATGTGCTCGAACTTTTTATATTTCCAGAACCTGAGTGTTTTTTCGGTTGAGCGTGTCATCATGTAGTTCTTTGCAGTGAAGAAGCTAACGTAATCTAAAATTTGGTAACACTAATTTACTTCGATTAGCTTATCAAAGTAGTCTTTATCACCGTGATCCATGTTTTGCTTGAATAGCTTTACCCTATGATATAGTTATATTTATTTAATCAATGATAGCTAAAGTCATACTCTAATATTATTTATTAGTATTCTTTGTATGATTCATTGTTTCAGGTTAGTCAATAGTAAGAGTAACAAACCTCCTTAGGTAGCAGCATGCAATAGAAACCGGTTGGTGTTGGATCTGGCGGGATGCTATCAGTCCAATTTCCATATATAGTTGCAAGCCACATTTATGTTCACTACTACACTGCAACATTTAAGCATTAATTTATAACATTCTTAACTTCAAAACAAATAATTATGCATTATCGTGACAACCTAACATAAACCATTATATGGCAATTTGAGACCCATTAGTTAAACATGGGTCAAGTTGGGTAAATATATATTAGGGGATTGGTTTAGTTGGGTCTCTGTAAATATTATAGATGTGTCAAATTGGTTATTTGATATAAATGGCAATTGTATAAAAAAAATTACCCAACGGGTCTAACGGGTCAATTTCTTTCTAACTTTTTTTTTTTTCACTTTTTTCATATTTTACTCGAAATTAAAAAATATTTTTTTTAAGAAATAGGCAGGTCAACCCGACCAAAAACCAAACACATTTAGACTTATGTTTTCAAAAGACCCATCTAGACCCGGACCCATTTAGACCTAACCCATCGAGACTTGTGACCCGACCTGAATCGCATTATGATGTAACACATTTAGACTCATGTCACTGCTATAATGTAACACATTAACCCATTGTTGTAAGTGCGATCAAGTGTCTTAAATGGCTAAACATCGTGCTACAAGTATGAGTTCCCAATCTATACATGTCAACTAATGTTCTTGTTTTTGTAGATTAATGTTACTAACCCGTCTCAACTTGTATATGTTGTGCAAGCTTTTTTTTTAAGTTGTCAGCACGCTCATCTTGTCCGCTTGCAAAGGAATACACCCGGAATGAAAACTGAAATGCCTTCCAAAGGACTTTCCCTGAATTCGCTTTCTTGCTGTTCTTTTTAGATGCACTTGACAATCTTTTTTCCTATTCAAAGACAAAAAGCCATCACCGGGCTCAAATTACAGGTGTAAATCGATCAAACATTATCATATTTATATCCATGCAACCACAAATACAATGAAGTAAAAGAGAGTGCTTCGTGTTTCATTTCAGATTTCAAAACTAAAATGCCCTGTCACACATCTACCACCAATATTTTTTATAGTCATTTTAAGGGATCTAGTGTATTTATACTGTCATAACATATCATGAAATGGGTCAATCCGCAGACTGAAATACATTTAGAACCACTTCCATACAGTTTGAGGAAACATCTACCATCAGTTCTTTGAGGCTGATAAGTATATCAAAATCAAAATGGATCTTTTAACTTTTGAATTTCTTAACTTCTTCATGCTTTGTTCGGTCTAGTGTGTCCAATTCTCCTTTGATCTTCATACATATGAAATTGCATACCTATGAGGACGCCAACGATTAGCCAGTGTTACCTTATCGAAGTAATTCTCAAGTCTATCCAGAACTTGATTCACTGGTGGCTCTATCTTCCACTCTTACAAAGCAGTGGCGATTGCATCCAGTTTTGATGACATCAAATAACGACATATTATTAGCATCATTTATCCCATATTAATGACTTGTTTTATATCACTTTATATGAGAATTGACACTTAATCGTTTACTTTTGTAATTCTCAGTATAAACAAGCATTTGGTGAAAGTTAATGATTTCGGACGGAAATTTGAGCAAAATGAATCAAGTTGGAAAAGTCTGCTGAATTGAAGAGATTAAAGACCATTGCCTGACTTTGAAGCATGCGCCGCATCTGATTTTATCATGCGTCGCATATGAAACTTTGGTCAACGAAGAAGAACCAACTTGTTTTACTCCAGATACGCCGCATCGGACCAATCCAAGCGCCGTATTGGCCATACACAATCCTTACCAAAGAAATCAAGTGGAGATTAGAAGCTTAATGAAGAAGTCAAGATTACAAGTCGACACTTGAAGATGCTTTCGTATTTTGGCCATAAAATCTTCATCCGGACTCCGATTTAGTTGATTCAAGCGGCCACGCGAAGAGAAAAAGAAAATCTATCTGAATCTGAAGGAGATGCGGCGCATCTGGTCCTTAGATGCGCCGTATTGGGAGATGAGGCGCATCTGGTCTTTAGATGCGCCGTATTGGGTCAGTTTCAGACTTGGAGGCTACGTTTACTTATAGATGCGGCGCATCTAACTCTCTAGATGCGCCGTATCGACCCAGATTTCAGAATCTATAAATACCGAGCTCATTAACGAATTAGGGTATCATTGGGGACCCTTGGGGTCGTTCCCAGAAGACCAAAAACCCCTCCAAACAGTAGAAGACCTCCTTGAAGATCCAATCATCCTAGAAGATCATCTCAAGAACCTTATATTAAGTGTAATCGTTCGGTTAGCGTATCGTTTTCATTATGAATTCTTATTCGTTTGCTTTGATTACAACTTTATGTATTGCTACTGAGATTATGGGCTAACACCCTTAGGTGTTAGTCATGTTTATGAAGTTTTATTAGTTTTTATGTTTGTGTTGATGTGTTTACTTTGTTATTGGATTGGGTGCTTATCGATAAAAACTCGTTTATTGCTTATAACTAGTAAAAGTCTATGTAACTAGATTATGAACTTATTGGTTTAATATTGTAATTTAACTATCTGTAATTGTGGTTACTTTAATTGAATCATAAGTGTAGTAATCTGAATCCTATATAGACGGCTTAGAGGGAACACACCGGAACCGTGCCTCATGCCACTATTAAGACTAGTAGCGCGTAATGCCAAACTAGGTTAGACGGTTTAAAGCAATAAGTTAGTATTGATGCTAGATAGGTCACTATGATCATGCCCTCTTTCCCACCACGATGGTAGGTTATTTAATCGTGACAGGATTGATAATCGGATTGGCGGCAAAACAATTGAATGAATTAAATCAAGTAGACATAAGCTTATATAACTATAAGATGGATTAGACTTGGCTAGCATGTTCTTCTATCATTGAATTCACATTTGTTTTTAATTAAGTTTAATATTTATTTTCTTGTATTTAGTTTAATTAAACACACAAAATCGTGATAGCCTCTCAGGCTAAAACCCCAAAAATATTTACTTGCTTTCTAGGTTAGTTAGTTTAGTAATTAGAATACCTTTAGATCACTTTAGCTTCGCTCCTAGTGAACGACCCTTGCTTACCTAAAAACTATACACATTGACCGGGTACACTGCTCGTTAGTGTTTAGAGTCTATAGGTTAGTTCGGCAAAATATAAATTTAAAACTTGGTAGTTTATTATAGACCTAAAAAAACACATCAAGTTTTTGGCGCCGTTGCCGGGGAGTGATTGTTTTAATTTGATTTATTGGTATTTTAGTTTAGTTAGTTTTATTTGTTTCTGTGTGTTTTTGTGTTTCTGTGTTTCTGTCGCAGGAAGGCAATACGGCGCATCCTTGTCTTAGGATACGGCGTATCTGTCTTATATCAATACGGCGTATACAGGTCAATTGTATACGGCGTATTGACGTTCTGTGACCAAATTTTTTTTTATCATTTTTCTTTATTTTTGTTTATTTAATTTTTATTAGTTTAGTTTTTATTTTTGTTTAGGTTACTGCTGTTCTTGGTTGTTTATCTTTCAGGTAATAATGATGATGGACAATCCGGACATAACTATGGAAGAATATCTAAGGCTTAACAAAGAAAGATCCTTGTGCAATAAAAAGGTTTACGATTGGGAAAAAGCAAGATATGGTGCACAAGTCATCAATGATAAAGAACCCACGATGGAAGAGTACTTATTATCAAAGCAGGAAGAGTCAGGGAAAGAAAGAAAGACATTGCCATTTAGACACACTTGGACTTTATCCAATGATGATGATGAAGAAGAATCATGCGATTTTGGTGCAATTAGGTTTCCGGCAATAGTTATTGATGATGTTATTTCTCCGGAAGTTGCCCAAGATAAAGAAGAGTCACAAGTGTTTGATTTGAATGAAAATCCGGCAATTGTTTACAAAGAAGCTTATTCATCCGGAAGTGCTTATGATGAAAATGAAGATGAATGTGGAACAATGGTGTATAGTGCTATTATTTGTAATTTTCCACCCGAGTTGGAAAATATATTCTCATCCTATCAAAAACACCATGATGATATTCCATCGGATGAAGATAATAAGTATTCTCATATTGAAAGTTTTGATTGTATTGTGTACAATGACATACCGCAATTGCCACAACAAAAGGAAATATTTAGGTGTGGAACAGATGAGCCAGATTATGACCCCACAAAGGATTTTGAAGAAATGTGGGATGACTTATTTGAGGCGGCTATTCGGGAAAAGGATGAACTTACAAGACCACAAGTTGAAGATGAAGACTCACAAGATGAATTGGAGTCACTTACAACAAAAAGTGGTACTAATTTATTTAATATTATTAATCCCGGTACTAATAATCTTGCTAGTTTTCCTAAACAGGTTGCAAAACGAAAGAATGATGAGGTGGAATTTACTGCACCAACTAATGATGTATATAAAGCACCTGTTATCAACCCATTTTTGGTGGAGCTCGAGAAAGAATTCAAGGATGAGCTGGTGGACACGACCATGATTGAAGAGGATGACTTCAATCCTATGAAGGATATAAAGGAACTCGAACTTTTACTAGCTAAAGACCCTTTCTCATCTTTTATGGAAGTCAAGGGACGCCTTACTACCAATGAAACATTTAAAGAAGAAAGGAGATTCATTGATCCTCAAGATACTACTCTTTCACATGGAATGCTCACGTCATCCAATTTATCAACCAAACAGGGTAAGGTAATGAAAATATTGCCAAGGTATGATATTTACATATTTCTTCCATCTCTAGTAGCAAATTTACACTCTTATAGTGTTTATTGCTATTTTCACCCGCACTTGATTCCAAGTGGGGGGACGTACACCCTATTACCTAGTAAATAAGGGTGGAGTCAGGCTCGTGACTCGAACAAAAACAAGCGCTTCGTGGGAGGCAACCCATGCTTGTCTTTTATTTTCTTTTTAGTTTATTTTATTTTCTTGTGTTTATTTTTATTTGTTTTTTCTGCATGACTGCTGTCGCTGTATTCTGCTGATACAAACGATACGGCGCATCTGTATTCTAGATGCGGCGTATGGCGTTTTCATTTTATATACAGCGCATTTAATAATTCGAGTACGGCGCATCTATCCCCTAGATACGCCGTATTCTGTTTTTAATCAGAAAAATTTTTTAAACCATAACCGACATACGACGCATCTGTTGTACAGATACGGCGTATCTAATTATTTGTTAAAAACAGACTTCGAATTAATAAAATATGAAGCGACGCATCAATTTCTATCGATACGGCGTATTATCCCATTGCATGCAGTTTAATATTTCCTACAGGTTGTTGATGCGGCGTATCCAATATTCCATGGATGCGGCGCATCGACACTCTGACCTGTAATTTTTTCGTATTTTTATTTTCCTAACCAATGATTAACGAGATGCTCTCGAGATTCTTTTTCTGTGGTCTCTATAATTTTACAGGTCTGGACGATTGAAGATGTTGATGAACTCCCACATTTTATATGCTCGCATTCTTACATTGGAAGATCATACCGAGCAAATCTCAGGGGAGTTCTCCGTTCTAATTCTTTCTATCTCTTGTTTTTAGTTTCAAATACAAACAACGAGGACGTTGTTTAACTTAAGTGGGGGGGTGGAGAATTAGAACGTTTACTTGTCCTAAATTTTTCAAAAATATGCTTTAATCTATGCTTAATTATCAAAATTTAATTTTTTTAGCATGCTTTTGTTTAATCTAAGTTGCATAGCTGCACACATAACTTTATTTTCAAAAATTGTGAACTTATAAAAATTCACAAATCTATGAGTGTGCCGGTGACTTGTAAACTTTAGAACTTGGCTTGTATACTATTCGAGACCACCATAATAAGTATTATTTATATAATTGGAGTGACTTGTCTAAATTGGTAAATTTCTAGGATTACACCCAAATAGCCTTTATATGTTATGTGATATTAGCTAACTACACTGGTTAGTTAACCCCCGTATAAACCCTTTTGTTACTCTCATTTTTAGAGTAAGATACCCCTAGAAAAACCCTCAGAGCCATTCCTTTCGTTTCATACACCCTTTGTTAAAATGTTTCGTTACACCCTTACACCTTAGCCTACCCTGTAGATTAAAATCCGTGGTTAGTTACTTTAGGCAAAGTGTGTTTCCCCGCATTTTCTGTGTTTGTGTGCGTAATTCATTATCTTTGGTTAGGTCGGGAATTGCACAATGCAATGGAGTGAAAGTACATATTGTATTTTTGATTTTCGTGTGTTTACTACTTTCACTATTATTTTTTATATCTGAAGTTACGAAGATTTTTTGTGATGGTGAAGTGGTGAAATTTTACACCAATAGCTATTTATGTTTTATGTTCTTGGAAAAAAAAAAAAATGAAAAAAAAATAAAAAAAAGGAAAAGAAAAAAAAAATGAGAAAAGAAAAAGAAAGAAGAAAGTTGGAAGTTTGTTAAACCAACGATGTAAAGTTATGTAAGTGGTTCATATGGCTACTATTTGTTATACTATATATATGGATTGAATGGGAGTTGGCCGTTATGGGAACGCCAACTAAGGTCTATTCTTTGATTAAGATCTTGTTGAGTATAATTCGTGTCTACCTAAAGCGTGTGTTTCAAGTGTTAAAGCGTGAGTTATTCAATGATATGAGTCTTATTCATGGGATGGTTGGGAAAGTGATTAACCACACTTAGGATTTTAATCTATTTGTTTTGTTTATTTTTCATTTTACACAAATTTATATCCCAAATATTATCCATACCCTATATTATTCTTTATCCAAACCTTTGATTTATTGAGATTAGGGATTTGAGCAATCTTAAGTATCGTAGTCGTGGATTCAGCTATGTATTTATGATTTTGTCGCCCTTTTTGATATAATATTATTGGTAAAGATTACTTGGTCCTATCTTTAGCCTATTCGAGTTAAGGATTTGAGCAATTGCAAGTATCGTGTTCGTGGATTCGATCATGTATTTGTGATTTTGTCGCCTTTTCTGGAATTTGAGATCGATAGAGATTAAGAAGAATGATCAACCCTTAACCAACAAACCCTTTTTACCGCTTTAGACTTGTTACTCCTTAGCTTTAGTGGGGGAGATGTGTATACTTGCCAAGCTTATGATAGAATATTCGTCACGACTGGACAGTTAAACGATTAGATTTGCTTTTATCGAAATATTTTATTTTATTTCTAATTCGTTAAGTGTTTGGTTGTGCAATTATGATAAAACGAATAAGTGCTAAAATATAAAAATAAATCCTAATATCTTTTAGGATACATTTTCATAAGATTAATTCTAAGGTTTACTTGGGGACAAGTAAAGTTCAAGTGGGGGGATATTTGATGACATCAAATAACGACATATTATTAGCATCATTTATCCCATATTAATGACTTGTTTTATATCACTTTATATGAGAATTGACACTTAATCGTTTACTTTTGTAATTCTCAGTATAAACAAGCATTTGGTGAAAGTTAATGATTTCGGACGGAAATTTGAGCAAAATGAATCAAGTTGGAAAAGTCTGCTGAATTGAAGAGATTAAAGACCATTGCCTGACTTTGAAGCATGCGCCGCATCTGATTTTATCATGCGTCGCATATGAAACTTTGGTCAACGAAGAAGAACCAACTTGTTCTACTCCAGATACGCCGCATCGGACCAATCCAATGCGCCGTATTGGCCATACACAATCCTTACCAAAGAAATCAAGTGGAGATTAGAAGCTTAATGAAGAAGTCAAGATTACAAGTCGACACTTGAAGATGCTTTCGTATTTTGGCCATAAAATCTTCATCCGGACTCCGATTTAGTTGATTCAAGCGGCCACGCGAAGAGAAAAAGAAAATCTATCTGAATCTGAAGGAGATGCGGCGCGTCTGGTCCTTAGATGCGCCGTATTGGGAGATGAGGCGCATCTGGTCTTTAGATGCGCCGTATTGGGTCAGTTTCAGACTTGGAGGCTACGTTTACTTATAGATGCGGCGCATCTAACTCTCTAGATGCGCCGTATCGACCCAGATTTCAGAATCTATAAATACCGAGCTCATTAACGAATTAGGGTATCATTGGGGACCCTTGGGGTCGTTCCCAGAAGACCAAAAACCCCTCCAAACAGCAGAAGACCTCCTTGAAGATCCAATCATCCTAGAAGATCATCTCAAGAACCTTATATTAAGTGTAATCGTTCGGTTAGCGTATCGTTTTCATTATGAATTCTTATTCGTTTGCTTTGATTACAACTTTATGTATTGCTACTGAGATTATGGGCTAACACCCTTAGGTGTTAGTCATGTTTATGAAGTTTTATTAGTTTTTATGTTTGTGTTGATGTGTTTACTTTGTTATTGGATTGGGTGCTTATCGATAAAAACTCGTTTATTGCTTATAACTAGTAAAAGTCTATGTAACTAGATTATGAACTTATTGGTTTAATATTGTAATTTAACTATCTGTAATTGTGGTTACTTTAATTGAATCATAAGTGTAGTAATCTGAATCCTATATAGACGGCTTAGAGGGAACACACCGGAACCGTGCCTCATGCCACTATTAAGACTAGTAGCGCGTAATGCCAAACTAGGTTAGACGGTTTAAAGCAATAAGTTAGTATTGATGCTAGATAGGTCACTATGATCATGCCCTCTTTCCCACCACGATGGTAGGTTATTTAATCGTGACAGGATTGATAATCGGATTGGCGGCAAAACAATTGAATGAATTAAATCAAGTAGACATAAGCTTATATAACTATAAGATGGATTAGACTTGGCTAGCATGTTCTTCTATCATTGAATTCACATTTGTTTTTAATTAAGTTTAATATTTATTTTCTTGTATTTAGTTTAATTAAACACACAAAATCGTGATAGCCTCTCAGGCTAAAACCCCAAAAATATTTACTTGCTTTCTAGGTTAGTTAGTTTAGTAATTAGAATACCTTTAGATCACTTTAGCTTCGCTCCTAGTGAACGACCCTTGCTTACCTAAAAACTATACACATTGACCGGGTACACTGCTCGTTAGTGTTTAGAGTCTATAGGTTAGTTCGGCAAAATATAAATTTAAAACTTGGTAGTTTATTATAGACCTTAAAAAACACATCAGTGGCGATTGCATCCAGTTTTGAGTATAGTGTTGCATCAAATCTTGCCAGAACCTATTGACCAATAAAGTATATTAATTACCGATAATGGTCTTCTACCCGCTGTAACAATTAGATTTGTTATTTGATCTAGCAGTTAGTTTGACAATACACTGTTTGCATTTCTTTAAAGGGTTGTTCATGTTTATTACGTTAATATTTGAAAGTTTGTATTAAACTTTTTCTATCAGCTTCATAGTTGTTTATCAAATTACGTTGCATTTGTATTCTATTACTATGTTACATAAAAGTTTGTAAGAGTCTAGACCTGTGTTTTATCGGTTAGTTTCTCACGATGGGATTCCACGTACTTGTGGAATTTGATCAACTCATTCATGTCTGTTGTTTGGAAAGATTCCAAGGCAGCTTTAACCTCTTTGATGGAATCTGTATAGTTTTTGACATCCTCTTCGAGCTGAAAGTAAGATGATCTGAAAACAAAAATGTTACAAAACACAAATTATAAAGAAAGATAAGCTTCTGAATATGCGTCAAAAAATTTAAATGTTTGGTTTACCTTTTTGTCATCTCTAGCCATTCCCTTTTTTTCACCACCACCACCAGATGCCCCTACTTTTCTGCCTTTCATTTGTAACATTTTACTCTTTGTACCCGATCCTTCAACCTTTGCTTTGAGTTGACGGTATAGGCATCCCATCTCTTCAAAACACACAGATAATATGATAATAAAACAACCAGTTTGAGAAACAGACTCCCAAACATACCCCCCCTAAGGCCTTCACTATATAAAAATGTTGCAGCAGAATTTTCATATACAAATGAACATGTTTAAGTTAACATGTTAGTGATGAGGAGCGGAAGTTGTCCTATTCTAAAAGTGGCCCAAAAAGGGTAAGTTTCTAACATTTTTCAGGCAGCTTATTGGCACAAATAGGCTATTTTTTAGTTGCAATTGTGGAGATGCTTATTTAAAATAGCTTAGTGAGCTGATAAAACATATGCTATAAATGGCGATAAGTGCATATGTAACTTTGATCCTACTATTTACATTGTATCCTGATAATGCGAAAGGAAGTGCATATTTCAGCCAAAAGACTTTCCTCCAACCCTATTTCCAATATTTTATTCAGGTACAAATGACAAACCACATTTAAAAAATAAGGTTAAATGGGTCACTTGAAGGTTTGGATGTTAACGACAAGGTGGTATTCTGTGAAAGTGGTTTGAACACATGAGTACATAAGGGAAAAGTGGTGGAGAACGCGGGTGGTGCAGCTATGATATTTTTGTTTTTGTAATCATTGTATCATCAAAATATTTTTTTCCAAAATTAAGAAGCTATACCTCAATCTAAAAGTGGAACCTTATTTGAACTTACTTGTGCTCCTGTGTTTGCTGAGCAGCATACTCGATAAATGTTTGGAGTTGATTCTAGTTTATCAAGTTTTGCAATTCACTAAGAGTTATATTGGTTATGATTGAAGTAACTAAGATTATAGCATTTAGGTGTAAATGGAAAACTTACTGCATATTTAGTCATTGAAGCATGATACAACAACATACAATTATCGCAACTATAAGCAGTAAGCAACTATAAACATATGCAGTATAGGAGAACTTACAGTTTTCTCCTTGTCCTCTTGCTCCGAGGCTATCCAATTTTCAGGTTTAAGTACTTCGTCTGCAGCACACAGTGCATAGCTTATAAACATTACAGTTGATTTGCCATGCATGAGCGCTTTTTGGCGCATCATGTACCTTAGACCTTATAACATATATTTGGACTTACGAATGTATATTGGATGGTTTGTACATATGACCAAGATTATAACATAAATTAATATCATCACTTACTTTCAGTTAAATGTCTGCATTGTGACAGCTTGCTGCATCCTTGACACGCTGCACATTGATTTTAACACATAACACACAACTCATTTAGGCGTTTCGTCAAACACTTGGTCTACACTCTACACATACCATCCTACACATTTAGAGCACATTTTAAACACCATAAAATTTCAAAATATAGGTAGTATCTAGACTTATACTGTAAAATTCACAGCATTTGACCTTGATTTAGAAATATAGTTCTTGATAGATCGGTGCTCAATATAAATTAAAACAGCAAAACTAAAATTCTCAAGTTTCAATTCATTGGTGTTCATATAAACTTGAATCGTAAACCTAAGATTTTAAAGTTTGGATTTTAAATTCATAACGTTTTTTATATAAAAAAATAATCAGAATTAAAATCACAAATAACAAACATACCTTCAAACACCCTGGTCCGATTCAGTCAAGCCATCGATTACGTATTTTCTGAAATTAATTGATGAGTCGATCTCAATTAGGTGAAATTAGGGTTCGTATATGTGCCGTTTAATAACACAGTTTTGATAAAGATGGAATTGATTGATCAGGCGTTTGTGTTTATTGATTTGATTTAGCATTGACTTATCGGAGGCGTGATTATAGGTTTGACTGGGCTGAAATTTTGAATTCTGAGTAAAGATAAGAGCGAAAGTGTGGAAGGCGTGTGTTTTTTGCCAGGTGTGATTTCCACGTAATTGTTTGTTGACAGCATGGCATTCTTTTATGCCAAGTGGCATATGTGACTTGGCAAGTTCCTCTATTATATATAGAGTAAATTGCAAAAAACATCCCTGTGGTCTGTCAAAATTGCAGAAATTTTCCCTGGTCTTCCATAAGTGCAGGCGGCGTCCCTGTCACAAAACCTTTTGATCATTTTGGTCCCTGGTTTTAACCGGCGTTAAGTGGATTCCGTTAGCAGTTACACGTTAGCCCTTTTTGGCCAACGATCGTTGCAACGTTCATCCTTTAAACTAACGACCTTTAATAATTTAAATTTTTTTGATTTATTTTAAGTTTTTCGATTTTTATATACATTTTTTGTAAAAACATATGTGTTTTCATATACGTTTTTTATACTTTTTATATATTATATACGTATTTATAAAAACATATATGCTATTATATATATATATATACGTTTTTAACACATTTTTATATACTTTTTATACGTTTTTATGCACGTTTTTGCATACGCTTTTATATACGTTTGTGTATACGTTTTTATATACGTTTGTGTATACGTTTTTGTATATGTTTTTTTATACTTTTTATACATTATATACGTATTTATAAAAACATATATGTTATTATATACGTTTTTATACACATTTTTATATACTTTTTATACGTTTTTATGTACGTTTTTGCACTTTTTTATACACATTTTTATATACTTTTTATATGTTATTATATACGTTTTTATACATATTTTTATATACTTATTATATATGTATTGTAGATCCCTAAATATTATATCATTTCACACATAGAAACACAAAGATGAGATTGAGAAGACAAGTAGAAGAGAAAGTAGAAGATATTAGATTAAGAGAAAGAATGAGAGAGATACAAGAGATGGAGGAATACTATGAACCTTACCCCTAGAATTCCACACCACAAATGGGAGGACAAGGGTTCCTTTTATAGATAAGGAACCCTTACAAGGTTTCCCTATTGGGGCGATGTGGGATGGGTTATAGTTTTAGACATAAGGAGACTATCTTACGGTTTTTACAACTTACTTAAACCGTTTACAATCGATAAAAGATAAATACAAGTCACGAGTTACTAATCAAAGAATGACAATCACTTCATTAAGTCTAACAATCTCCCCCTAAGGGATGTCATTCTTTAGATGCTTCATTGTGATAATGTCATTAGTCGTCTTGATCTTGAACTTCATGAAATGTCTTAGAATTATCTTGATTCTTTGTTCCTTCATGCTTTGTGATCTTCACATGTAGACTTTAGATCTTTCTTGCCATCGATCAACATCTTCAAATATCTTGTCTTGGCGTTTTCTCCAACATGCTCATACTTCTTGTAAAGCTTGGATCTTCATACTAATGTAGTCCTCATTTATTTCTTTGAATTTGTTCTTGACATTCTTGTTCAGCTCTTGACTTTGATATTACTCTTTTTCTTTTTCTTGATTTCTTTGTTGTGAACATTCTTAGCTTGATCTTTAAGGACATTAGTATAAGCATGCAGAGTTGAAGATGATGATGAATGAGATGATGGTGTACGGTCTTTCTCCAAGGGGACTTACATCAGTACCTGCATAGATATTGTTAGTTGAAATTACCAATCGATCACGATGGACTTTTCTTAAAGAATAGATAACTACGATTGTTTTACTGATGAATGTCTTGATTCCATTCACCTTGGTCGGTCATATCAGCCGTCCTAATCCTGTTAGGGACAGTTATCATTACATTGGATAAATCCAAGTAATGACCCACGTCTTAAGGACTCAATTCATGAAAGGAATCTCCTTGGTGGGATTTCCAGCACTTACAGGCTCAGACTTCAAGAGAATCAACAACATATTGTGAAAACCCTCTCTAATCCTTACAAGGGTTGTTCCTGAATTGGATGCCCTCAAGAAGGCTTACACCAGATATACCAAAGTATACCCACAATACAGGTGAGCCGCTGAAGTATCACTTCATGACTGTAGACCGTTTGAAACAAGTAACCATCATGATAAGGCAAGATCTACGAATCTCATTAAAACTCTTTTACACCTTGTGTCCTTTTTGGTGAACACAGGTGTATTATATTGAAAGTGTTCCTAAGAGATTTTTAGATGAATCTCATGGCTCTAGACTCGATAATGTGCGTTTTTGTTTTAGTTGTCGGAGGCATGGAGCAGAGTGCCACCTTTTCAATATCAACACATCTCGGAGTGAGAGGCCGATAGATTATGCAGTGTTCTCCGTGAGAAATAAAACAAATATCTTTTAAGAGATATCTGAGTGGCTAGGAGGGGTTTGTGCAGCGCTTCATTGGGTCCATACGTCTTGTCTTCAATATCAGTATCAACTGTGTGATAACCGATAGCAGATGTATTGACCCGGTTTCTGACCTAAGTTTTCATGGAGGGCTATTTCTTTTCACCTGATAACGTTCAGAATGAACATGTTTTTAGTTACGTTATCATTAGTTTTGTGCATCATATTTGGTTATATTTGTATGTATTTGTTACTAAATCATGAAAAAGTGTATATGCAAGTGAATATAGCCAAGAACAGGAAAAGATGACAAAAAGATGAAGAATTGAAGTAATTATGCACATTGGAAGATTCCTAAGACTAAAACGAGAGAGAAACCACACGAGAACTCAAGGATTTGATAATGTCGTGATTTCCACGTTCAAATATCAAGAAAAGATCGAGTTCTATGGAAGAAATTAGTGCCACAACCAAGGATAAAGCTCGCGACAAGAAAAGAAAAGAAAAATCAAAATTTGTGTGTGGCAGAAGGCCCCATCCGATCGGATGGTGCCCGCATCCGATTCGGATGGGGAAAGCTGAGATTTACCGAGAGTTCCAATCGATCGGTTGGAGCCTAATACCGATCGGTTGGATGAAGAGGCTGTTACAAAGTTCCATTTAATGACGAATTTAAGCCCCATAATCATGGTGGCTTATCATTTCCTGCTTATTTACTAATAGAGGACGTTTTTGCTTGAGGAGAAAGGGTTCTTGTACTTATATATAGGACCCTAGGCTAGTTTACAAAGTGTGACACCCCAAACCTAGTAAAGGCTTACACCAAGTCCTTACTAACTTATTATCATTGCCCGAAAGCTTGTAATTGTTGTGAAAGACGTCCAGGAACTTTGAGTTAAAGTCTCAAAAGTGTGGTTCGAGTGTGGAGTTGTTTTACGTGTAGTAATAGGCGATTGGAGGAGTGTGGTTGCTATAGTTCCACAATTCTAGTTCTTGTAATTCTAGAACTAGGTATCTCTTGTTTAAATTACTATGAACTACTTTTACTTTAAGTTGAATGAAAGAATGGTTTGTTACTTGTGTTTGATTATAATTGTTATGGAGTGATTTTTGGTATACTTGTGTGTATGATGTGACAATTGTTGGAGTATTCTTATTTTATAGTGATGCATGAAAACATGTTTTGTTTTATGAATTTGTTGAAATACAATCTAATCTTGCTTAATTAGTTGGTAAAAACAGTTTTAAAGAATAAAAGGGGCCGAAAGGATTTTCTTTATGTTTTTATTCCAAAACATTAGTGCACGAATTAGTATGGGCTATGGTGTGTGACAAGCACCATATTAACTCATTAAAATAGATTTGGAGACGATTTCATCACGAGAAAGGGCCGAAAGGATTCGTAAGAATTCTTAAGATAAGAAATGCTTTTCAAACAACAAAGAGTTTAATAGAATTGTCGTAATAGTTGAAAAGGCCGAAAGGAATAAACTAGGAGATTGAATTCTTAGAGATGATTTTTCATGATAAAAACCATTGATTGTGAATCATTCATATTAAGTTGTGCATCACTCCAAGTTACACCAAACTTTATAGATTACTCTATGCAATTAGTCAAGGTATTACACACAAGTATATATGTTTTTGATTGATTGGATTTTACTTGCTTTTGAATTTACACCAAATTGGATTGACAACCCTTTTTGTAAAAACTAGTTTTACTAAGTTCTAAACACCAACTCCCTTAGGACGATCTCGACTTACCCACCTTTACTACCGCGGACGAGTATACTTGCTCATATGTGTTAATTAGAGAATTGGATAAATCGTCTTTATAAATTTTTAAAACTTGCACCCACGCGTAACACATCAAGTTTTTGGCGCCGCTGCCGGCGAGTTGATTGAAATTGTTTGAATTTGGTAGTTTAATTAGTTTTTGATATTAGAAATTCGTGTTTAAAGAAAAGTTAAAAAAAAAAAAAAAGAAAAAAAAAAGAGTTGGTTCGGGACCAACCGAATCGGATGGATGTCCATCCGATCGGTTGGAGCCCTCGGTAAAATTTTTAGGTTTTTATGTTTAAGTGTTATTTAGTCCTTTTAATGGTAGTTTAATGTTAGATTAATACTAATAATAGTTATAATTGATTAGTTGTTTAATTATATGTTTAATGATTATCATTTAGCCATTTTAATGTTTTTAATTTAGTTGTTACTGTAGTTCAATTATATGTTTAATGATGAAGTAGATTAAGAGTTTTTTATTAATTAAGTTAGTTAATGATAGTTAATTAGTTAATGGTTATTAAAAATTATTAATTATGTTTTATTTTTCATTTTTAGAAAATTAGTTTTTATTTTAGGAGTTAATTTTTATATTAAGGTTTTAATTTAGTTTAAAAAAAATAAAACAATAAATAAAATAAAATAAATAAATAAAAAAGTTTTTTTTAGAAAAAGTTGATCCAACCGATCGGATGTTGCCCGCATCCGATTCGGTTGGGTAAAATGGATTTTTACGATTCAACCATCCGATCGGATGGAATGTTAAACCGATCGGATGGATGCCTCGGAAAAGTTTTTTTTTTTTAAATTTTTAATTTTTAGTTGTTTTGATGTTTTGAGAGTTTGAACTTGTTTGTTTACTTGATTTGATTTCATTTTTGATATGTTTCGATTATGACTAACCCTAATGCTAATAGTTTGGATTTCTTTTGGTTGTGGTTATGATATAGTTGTTAATTGCTTTAGTAAAATGGTGAGTTTAAGCGAAGTTTCTGAATACTTGAGAAATTTGGAAGAGATGTTCAAAGACTCGGGTGATTCATTGGAGCATTTGGAAAATATTTTGGAAGAAGTTAAGGTTGATGTAGAAAAGAAAAAAGAAGTTGGAGAAAACCTGGTCTGTTTCCCTAAGGAGAAGAGAGTTGTTGTGTTCCCACGAGCACCACCCAAAGAATTTGATGCACCGTTCATGAGGTACTCTACACCTTGTGGTGTGGAAGGTATAAAAGCTTGGGATGCTCAGCTTAATATGGAGTATGGTGACAACTACATTACGGAAGATATGCTTGGTAAGCATGGTTTCGTTCGACTTGACTATGAGGATTATGGAAGAAAGATGGTGAGAGATGTGCGTATTAACGTTCATGGTCACATTTTCAAAGTTGATTTTGTTGTTTTGGAATATGGGAATGCTGATGAACCGGAAGTTGTGTTTGGTAGAGATTTTATGGTTAAAACTAAGTGTAGGATTGATTTTGCACTAGGAGAGGTGAGGATTGATGTGGATGATATGGTAGAAGAGAAGGTAGGAAAAGGAGAGATTGTTAAAATGGGAAAAGCGAATAGAAAGAAAACACCACTCAACAAACTTACCCAACCCTCCACCCCTAAGAATGAAAGTTCTTCATCATCTAAATCATCACCCAAATCACCACAAATTGTTAAACCGTTAACTCAAGAGCAAAAGGAAGCGATTTTGGAAAACTTGGAGATGAAGTTTAATGAGCTTATGGAGGAGAAGCCGGCGATTGATGTGTTGAATAATTACATGACCTATCGTAAGAAGTTGGATGCAGTTATGATGGCAAGGGCTAGGTTAGAAGATAAGAATTTTGATGAGATTGCAAGAGAGCGAATAGTTGAGAATGGGTTGCCTAAGAAGATGAGCGATCCGGGAAATTTTGTGGTGCCGATTAAAGTGAATGGGATAGATGAGATGTATGCATTGGCCGACATGGGGTCAAGTGTGAATGTAATGACGTATCCATTGTATAGGAGATTAGGACTTGCAAATCCTCAACCAAATCAATATAATCTTACTATGGTCGATAATTCACGAGCAAAGGCAATGGGAGAAGTAAAGAATGTTAGAGTCCAAGTAGGGTATCAAGCCTTTTTGGCGGATTTTCTAGTACTTAACATTCCGGTGGATAAGGAGTTACCATTGTTGTTAGGTAGACCATTTTTAAGAACGTGTGGAGCAATTATAGATATGGGGCGAGGTACTATGACTATTAATGATGGAATCTTGAAGCATATGTATTATCCCAAACCTAGAGGAAATATTGTTAAGGAAGTTCATGAAGAAGAAGAAGAAGAAGAAGACCACTTGGGTTGTTTTGAAGTGGGTAGAGATGAAGAAGGGAGGCCTAAATATGGGCCGGTTGCTCCGAGTTACTTTGGCATTGAAGATGATATGGAAAGAGCTCTAGCTTTAAAAATGATTTTGTTTTTAACAAGTTGACAGATTTTCTTGGATCCTTACCGGTCTAAATCAAGAATTTGGAATGGGGACCCGAAGATTCTAGTGTTTACAAGAAGGAAGAAGGAGACGGAGATTGGCATGTGAAGTTTGATATAGTTTGTCCAGAGGGAAGAAACTTTGCAAGGAGATTTAAAACGCAAAATACTAATCTGAAATTGTCCGGGAAGTTTCAAAATGAAGACATATTGAGGCAAGAGTATTTTCAAGGATGAAAGATTCAAGTGAACAAGATTGAAGAATAAGCATAAGGCTTGTGCAAGTTATTTGTTTGTTTTCTTTTTAATTCTTATGCATTTTGAGTATTTTTAATGTTTGCATTTAAGTTTAAGTTTAAGTTAAGACTTTTGTTTCTTTTTATGAAGTTATGAAGTTATGTTTTTAGTTAAGATTTTTTTTTAGAGTTAGTTTTGTTTAGATAAGTAGAGATAGATTTTGGACAACAAGTTGGTAGACTAGTGTGGTGGAGTATTTTTATACACAAGAGAAAGTATATTTGAAGAGTAAAAACACTTCCACTTGATCTCACAAGTATCATCAAGTGTTGGCAAGTAGAAAAGTGAAGTTTTTGCAAAAACTTAATCCGAATCGGTTGAATCAAATACTGATCGGATGGAGTGATATATATATACTCAGAATTTCAAAAATCATAAAAACTCACGCACACACACACAATCCACCAAGCTTGGGAATCAAAAATTCGACCATTAGGAGATAATTAAGAGTTGTAGGAGAGTTCAAGGATCATCATGGCATCAAAACAAGTAAGTAACATTATCAATTTGTGTTAATTAGGTTTTAATTCGGATTAATTGAATTAGGTCAAAATTTGGGTATTTTTGATATAGTTCGAATTAAGATGTAATTTTTCTGGAAGAGATGGGTAAATGATAGAGCAATAGATTGCAAAAAGAATTAGATTGATTGATTAAGTTTTGAGGAAGAATTGATTGATTGAATTTTCGGATTGAATTGGGTCAAAACTTTGAATCGATTTAGGTTGCAATTGATGATTCCCAGATATTATTTAGTTGATAATTAGTGATGTTAGGATGGTACATTGTGAGTTAGAACACAAATTGAGGAGTCTTGATTTTGTAGTGTTCTTGTGTTCTAGGATTGATTGAGAAATCATGTGGATATGATATGGATTGTTATAGGGATGAATGGGATATGTAGAAACCACTATAATTGATAAAATGCAGGATAGGAAAGAGTAGGAATTGATAGAATTGATTTTGAGTCGAAAGAAAGAAAAAAAATCTCACAGGAAGCCCCAACCAATTTGGTTGCGGGCCAGAACTGATCGGTTGGGCAGAGTAATTTACTCCATCCGATCGGATGGAGGCAATACCGATCGGATGGAGGGCTCGGTAAATGGAAATAAAATTTTTCGAAAATGAGTTTTTTTACTTCTAAATCATGTAGCCTTGGTTCTTATGCTCTTACACTAACAAATATTTGTGTTTTCTACAGAGTTATGTTGCAGGTAGTTCACGTTCATCACGTGCGAGTGTTAACCCAATTGTGATCAAATATGTCAAAAGAAATGGGAAGAGTAAGGTCACATATACTCTTAATCCGGAGAATAATGAAAATTTGAAGTTTAGCAAGTTAAGGAAGGAGGAAAAGCACGCTTTTCGTGAGCGATTGTCAAAGCTACAGGTTCGAAAGATTGCTAAGCCAAGGTTAGTTGATTGGGATTTATTTGTGGATTATGAGTGTGAGAATGAGTTGAGAAATATGATGAGGATGTCGTATGTGTATGAGGGTGATGGTGATAGTTTTGAAGATTTGTCGTGGGAGAGAGCATTTAGTATTTATGAGAATGTTAATCGTGAGTGGCGTTTGGAGTTTTTCTCTACATTTTATTTTGAAAGAAAGGTTGTTGATGTTATGGGAGATGTATGTATATGGTTTAGGCTTTGCGGAAATGAGCATGCCCATACGTTGCCAGAGTTTGCGGTTGCTTTAGGATTGTATGAGCAAGAGGAGATTGAGCATCGTTTGTTTGCACCTCATTTTGTGAGGTTGGTAAGGAACCACAATGATTATGAAGGTATAGTAGAGTATTAGAACCGAGATGGTGATCCGAGTTGCAATAGAAGGAACTCGTCCAGGTTGAGGAATCCTATTATGAAGATTTTAAAAAAATTGATCGCGTGGGGAGTTTTACATAGGACGGGGAGTCGAGACAAGTGCAATCAACTGGATTTGTGGTTAATGAAATTGTTGGAGGAAGACAAGAATGGGAACGCGGCTTAGATTATAGCCGAATATCTTTCAAGAAGGGCACCAGGAATTAAGGATAATAGTGATATTTGTGGAGGTCACTATGTGACCGCATTGGCAAGAAATTTGGGTTATTTTGAAGATGAGGAATTGGTAAAGTGTTCGGAGCCAACAGAAAGTGAAACGTGGGATGCCAAAAGTTTTGGTAGAGCATTGGATAGAAGAGGAAGAAAGTTGGGAGCTTGGACGGAACCAACGATGGCCGCACCACAACAACCTTACCAACAACCACCATACCAACCACCACCGAATATAAGGAATGTTCATGCACCGGGTAGTTTTGACTCGGGATGGGGGGGATTGGAACAAGGAGTTAAACGAGATAAAGCGTAGGGACGTGTGGAGAGATTCTATGATGATGAGGCAGAATTACAATTTTGATTACTCCATGTCGATGCTCCAACATGTGGCTAGTGAAGCCAATTATGAGGTACCTCCCTACAACCCACCAAACGTTCAACCCTACCCGTTACAGTATGACCCATATCCTGGCCAATATCCTTACCCATATCCTGGGTACGCACCATTTTCTGAACCAGTGCCGGTTTATGGTAGAGTTCCTAATGTTGGAGATTCGAGTTATGATGTGGGTGGATCTTCATCAGGTGTTGGAAGAAAGAGGCAAAAAGTTTATACAGTTTTTGAAGGAGAAGAAAATTATGAGGAAGTAGAAGAAGAGGAGGACGAGGAGAGTGAAAATGAAAGAATTCATCCTGATGGCATGGATCACGATGATGAATGATCATTGGTGATTTGGTTTGTGATGTTTGTCTTTTCAAAACAAGGATTGGTCGAACAATTTCTATTTCTATGTTCTTAACTTAATTTTTTTTTAGGATTAATTATTTATGGTTTAATTTTAATTAATTCTATTTTGTTTTAGTATTTTTGTTTGTTTGTTTGTTTGTTTCGTATATTTTTGCAGTTTTTGCAGGGGAGAAGTACCTGAAGCTTATTGTTGAAAAATAATTGGAGTTGGAAGAACTCATTTGCTTATTTATGATCAAATATGCATAGGCGTATTTTCCCTGGTAGTACCTTTTTAACTAAATTTTTCCCATTTCCTTTACTTTGAAGTTCATTTTTATTACATTGAGGACAATGCAAAACTTAAGTGTAGGGGAGGGAAGAAAATAAGAAAAATGGTTTAATTTTTAGGTTTAGTAGAATTTTGGATTCGAGTAACTAGAATGTATTCGCCCTTGATTTTCTAGTTGTTTTCTTATATATAGTTTGATTCAATGGTAAAAATGAGGCTATTTGAAATTTTTTTGGAATTTAATCAAGTTATGAGAGCTATTTCAATTTTGGAATCGATAATATTTACTAGTACATGTTATAACCCACCTTAAATTGTGAGGATTTAAGCCTTTTTGTATAGAGCATTTCTTATGCTTTATATTTCGTTATGAGTGTGCCGGTGATTATGTTGATTCTAGAACTTGTACCTGTTATGCATTACGGTTAAAATTACTTTCGAGTGATAAAATATATTCAAATGATAAGAGGCAACTTAGGATTTACACCAAATGGCCATCCGTTTACAAAAATATTTTTGCTGACCACATCGGTTAGTTATCCTAGTATTTGGAACCCATTTGTTAGCGTTAATCTTTTACGCTAGATACCCTTAGTTACTCCTTCTGATTAAATCCAGAAAAATACAAAAAGATTTTACACCTTACACCTTAGCCTTACCCGAATCAAGTTCAATTGAAGTTCAAAACTATTTATTTTTTTTATGATTGCATGTTGACCACACTTTGATATTTGTATGTGTTGTTTCAATGAAGAAGGAGGTCACTACTCTTATTTGTATTTTTTTGTAGCGTGTGCTCATCCAAAGTGTGGGGGTGACGAAAAAGAAGTGAGTTCAAAAAAAAAAAAAAAAGTGAATAGCCAATGAGCTATTGTGTATGAATATAAGTTAGCCAATGAGCTATGAAGGAAGAAAGAAGTGAGTATGAGATGCAGAATAACAATCGAAGAAGTTTGGGAAGTGATCATTTGAGGTATAAAGAGTTGGGAACGGAATTTGGACTTGATTCTTATTTATTTTTCATTTTGTAGGAACCAATCATAAATAATTCCCATGTCTATTCCCTACCTTTTACCAAATACTTTATTCGTTGTTAGCTTTCGAGCATCCGGATTAAGTGATGGCTTTGTTTAGATATATAGTGCATGGATGTGTAGTGACCATCCGGGTTTTTGAATAGTTGAAAAACGTTGCTAGCGAGCTAGTGCGTATTTTGGTGACCATCCGTTATGCAAGTAACGTTTTCAGCGAACCAAGGTACAATCTAGTGACCATCCATTGCTTAGCTAATCAATAATTCATTGTTAGCGAGCTATTATATACTTATATGAAGTATTTGCACATTAGCCAGGTAAACCTTAACCCTTAACCTTAAACCCGAATAAAAGACCTCTTTGATGTTTTATTCTGTTGTTTTGATACTTGTACAAGCTTATGGTAAGAAACATGAATCATGACTAAGCATTGAGTGATTTACCAATAAATTTACCCTTAGAGTGTTGAGTGAATTTAAAATTCCTTTGTGAGGTGCTTAGTTATGTTATCAAGCTCAAACTAACTTGTTTATGTTTCAAAGATTTTTTAACAATTAAATTAAAAATAGCAATTGTTCCTTTGGGATGGTTGTTGGATTTTTAGAATCATGATGATGATACCATTGAGATTAGTTTTTCTAAATGCTAGACTTGCTCGAGGGCGAGCAAAACTCAAGTGTGGGGGAATTTGATAACGTTCAAAATGAACACGTTTTTAGTTACGTTATCATTAGTTTTGTGCATCATATTTGGTTATATTTGAATGTATTTGTTACTAAATCGTGAAAAAGTGTATGTGCAAGTGAATATAGCCAAGAACAGGAAAAGATGACAAAAAGATGAAGAATTGAAGTAATTATGCACATTGGAAGTTTCCCGAGACGAAAACGAGAGAGAAACCAAACGAGAACTCAAGGATTTGATAATGTCGAGATTTCTACGTTCAAATATCAAGAAAAGATCGAGTTCTACGGAAGAAATTAGTGCCACAACCATGGATAAAGCTCGCGACAAGAAAAGAAAAGAAAAATCAAAAGTTGTGTGTGGCAGAAGGCCCCATCCGATCGGATGGTGCCCGCATCCGATTCGGATGGGGAAAGCTGAGATTTACCGAGAGTTCCAACCGATCGATTGGAGCCTAATACCGATCGGTTGGATGAAGAGGCTGTTACAAAGTTCCATTTAATGACGAATTTAAGCCCCATAATCATGGTGGCTTATCATTTCCTTCTTATTTACTAATAGATGACGTTTTTGCTTGAGGAGAAAGGGTTCTTGTACTTATATATAGGACCCTAGGCTAGTTTACAAAGTGTGACACCCCAAACCTAGTAAAGGCTTACACCAAGTCCTTACTAACTTATTATCATTGCCCGAAAGCTTGAAAATGTTGTGAAAGACGTCCAGGAACTTTGAGTTAAAGTCTCAAAAGTGTGGTTAGAGTGTGGAGTTGTTTTACGTGTAGTAATAAGCGATTAGAGGAGTGTGGTTGCTATAGTTCCACAATTCTAGTTCTTGTAATTCTAAAACTAGGTATCTCTTGTTTAAATTACTATGAACTACTTTTACTTTAAGTTGAATGAAAGAATGGTTTGTTACTTGTGTTTGATTATAATTATTATGGAGTGATTTTTGATATACTTGTGTGTATGATATGACAATTGTTGGAGTATTCTTATTTTATTGTAATGCATGAAAACATGTCTTGTTTTATGAGTTTGTTGAAATATAATCTAATCTTGCTTAATTAGTTGGTAAAAACAGTTTTAAAGAATAAAAAGGGCCGAAAGGATTTTCTTTATGTTTTTATTCCAAAACGTTAGTGCACGAATTAGTATGGGCTATGGTGTGTGACAAGCACCATATTAACTCATTAAAATAGATTTGGAAACGATTTCATCACGAGAAAGGGCCGAAAGGATTCGTAAGAATTCTTAAGATAAGAAATGCTTTTCAAATAACAAAGGGTTTAATAGAATTGTTGTAATAGTTGAAAAGGCCGAAAGGAATAAACTAGGAGATTGAATTCTTAGAGATGATTTTTCATGATAAAAACCATTGATTGTGAATCATTCATATTAAGTTGTGCATCACTCCAAGTTACACCAAACTTTGTAGATTACTCTATGCAATTAATCAAGGTATTACACACAAGTATATATGTTTTTGATTGATTGGATTTTACTTGCTTTTGAATTTACACCAAATTGGATTGACAACCCTTTTTGTAAAAACTAGTTTTACTAAGTTCTAAACACCAACTCCCTTAGGACGATCTCGATTTACCCACCTTTACTACCGCGGACAAGTATACTTGCTCGTATGTGTTAATTAGAGAATTGGATGAATCATGTTTATAAATTTTTAAAACTTGCACCCACGCGTAACACATCATCACCCTTTCATTAAACTTTTCTTTTTAATTCTTCAACCCCTTCTTTCCCTTTCTCATTTACTCTTTTTTTCAATCTTTCCTATGGACTTCTAATTCTAATCTATTTTAATTGTCCTTGGGTTGATCCCTCTGGCTCTGGCGGATCATTGGACATAACCTAATCATAATCACCTTATTACTCCATGATTATCCTAGATTTGTCGATCACAAGCCATAAGACCTTTTGTGAAAATCTCTCAAAGTGTTTATCAATAAAACACATTTTTTATAACACTTCGAGAGTTTTGCATTTTTGAAATACTCCCCCTACACATGTGCTTATGCATTTTTAAGATAAATTTGCACATGTTGGGTAGAGTTCGGACATTTTGAATTGATCGATTTTCAGTTGATATGACCTTTGCGAGACACGTTTACGTCACTAGTTAGACTAGCTTGAAATTATTACCCGTCCCGGTCATATCAAAAGAACATCTCTCGAATTGGTACATTCTACTCAGACAAGTCCTTTGCGAGACACGTTTACATCACTGGATGAACCAGCTTGAAATTATTACCCGTCTCGGACAAGTCTTTTCGATTACTGACATTTAGCTTTCGTCAATTCGAGGGTTCCGATCTGAGTCTTTTTGGAGAGCTCTTATGAGATTTAATCCATGATTCTTTAAACATATTTGATCACATTTTAATCACGTCTTCTCCCCCTCAAAAATAGTATTTCGTGATATTTTTGATATCAACGGATTAAAATAAGGCTTTTTGGAGAGATAGACAGATTTGTTTTAGCATGAAATTAGAACGTTTTTTTTTTCATTTTTTATACTCCCCCTTAAATAAAGCATGTTTTATCGGGTTTTGGAGCGAGTTATCTTGAGCACTTTATGAAAGATTTTGAAAAATCTTATTGAAAAAATCTTGAAGTATATGTGCTCAAGATAGAGAAGATTTTGAAAATCTATGAAGATATGTTAGAAGAATTATCTTCATTTGTTTTAGAATAAGTGTTTGAAAAAGATATTGGTTTTGCACAACACTTTCCTTTATTTGAAGTTCGGGTTGTAAGATGAAATACTTACAAGCCATTAAGGTTTTTAGGATAAGTGCTCGAAAAATATTTAAAACCTTTGTTTTGATTAAGCACTTTCCTTTCTTTGAAGCGCGGGTCCTGAACTGATGAGTCCAGAAGCCATCAAGTTAAGCTCGAGTTCAAAACTGAGTTGTTCCGAAGCCATTAAATGAATCTCGGGTCCGAAACTGAGTTGTTCCGAAGCCATTAAGAAGAAAATTTTGAGAAACGACATGTTTTGAAATTAATTTTAGAGAACTCTCGCCCAAGCATCTGTACATGTCCGTATCATTGTTGAATGACATTTTTAGATACGTACAGAATATCGATTATACGAGAGACATGTCGTGAGAAGAATATTTTTGTTTTTTTTCGATTTTATTATTTTTTTTTTAATTTTTTATTTTTTTTTTTTTTTTTTTTTTTTTTTTTTTTTTGCATTTTGATTTTGTTTTTTTTTCAAATTTTGTATTTTGTTTTCTCTTTTTTTTCAAAAAATAATATTCACAAAGAAGAATTAAGTTTAAACAAGTAAAAGTGGAGTTAAGAGTGGAATAAGACAAGGATTTTCACATGCGATGTTGGCATAAAGTTCTTCTTTTCCACATCGGGTGTGTGAACCCTCAATATTTACATAAGTACCTGCATCCACAGAAGAAGAATTTGCACAAATAACAGTGTTAGAAGTACATGTGTCCTCACATTGAGGGTGTTCACCATCAACGGTTGTAGTGGTGTCTACTTCCTTATCCTGAAGATTTTCACTATTATTTGTCTTGGTGCAGCTATCAAGAATCTTCCCTGTGGGAATCCATCTAAGACCAACTGTGTTAAACACTTTTCCCGTGGGAATCCACCTATGGTAAGATCTAGGAGTTGTTTTCTTTTCAGATGCAGCGGAAGTCTCTATTTGAGAAAAACTACGTCCTGTAGAGATCCACCTATTAGGTTTCTTAGCCTCTTGCTTCTTAGCAACGGGTTTGTTTTTTTTTTTTGGTGTCTTAGTGGATTGTGCCTTAGCACGTAAATTTTCTTTCTTGATATACTGTGTAACACATGCATCATGATTTGCTGAAAAGACACATTTTTTACATGTAGGACAGACAAATTCAACATTCTTGTTTAAAACAGCAACCTTAACATTGTCACTACAGTCATTTGGTGTAAGTAACACGAAATCATAACACACACTAAAGATCTACACTTTGAATTTTACCATTCTATTACATAGATATGAGTTCCTAGCTCGTAGTCTTTAATTCTTCTAAGTCTTTAATCTTTGTACTTTCAGCAGTGAACTTTTGATGACTGTTCTTTTGTCTTGGATGATCTTAGAGGATTCTTTGAGGTCATCATCCAACGTATGTCTCCAAGTCATCCTTTTGCAGTATCGTCTCCATGTGATGTTGTGATCTTTGGACCGACATGCTCACACTTTTCTGGATCATGATTTTCAACATCAGAGTTGCGGAAGCAGTGTTGAAAGTATTTCAAATATCATGATTTCTTTGATTATGATGGTGAAGTGTGAGCATGGGGTGATGGATCGGTATCTTTTCGGTAATCAGCTGCAACCGCCAGGGATTCCTGCATTCAACAGTTAGCAATAAAATGCCCGGCACTTATAGGTTTGGATTTCGAGATTGTTAACAACATAGTGTGAAAACTTTCTCTAATCCTTGCCAAGGCCGTTCCTGAATCAGATACCCCCGAAAGGGCTTACAAGATCTACCGAAGTACATCAACGATTAGGTGAGTCGCTGGAGTTCACTCCACGACTGTAGACCGTTTGAAACCGCCGCGACCACTAAGCGTAATCCACAAGGAATTACCGAAGTGACCTGCTTTCAGGGCTGTTTGATTTTGACCATGGCAGGAATTTCCATTCAATCACTGAGAATTGCATTTGTAAATTCCCTCATAAATGTTCAGGCAGATTGCTAAGATCTGCGTAAGACTCTGATGAATGGCTTTTTACTCATCATTTTATACCCGCAAAACCCCCAAAATGACCAAAAACACCCAAATATGCCAAATATTATTGCAAATATCCTTGGATTGTGTTTTTATGTGTTTTAGGTACAAAAGGATTGAAAACAGGGCAAAAACGGACAAAACCGAGCTTGGAATGGAAAAGCGCATTTAAAGCCGAGACCGGGGGAAAAATCATCAAAGGACATCATATTCAAGCTCAAAAAAATGTTAAAACAGCCCTCGGATAATTTTTACTTGAAAGAATCAGTCCCTGGAAGAACTTTGCTAATTTGGCAGGATTGGTCCCTGAAATTACCAAGTTTACACAATTGGTCCTTTGACAAAATCCTTAAACTTAACTAAACCTACAACCGGATCCAAATTTAAACCAAATCCCATCTCAAGCCCAATCCAAAAGCCCACTCCCACTTTTAAGAACAACACAGTCAACACAAAAGTCAAACCCCCAACCCTGCTTAATCTTTTTACCCGCCAAATCCAGTTGCTTCATCCCTGTCCCTTTTCTTCTTTCCAGCTCACCTTGCTACAGTCCAAGGGTATCACATGCCCATGTCTCCCCCTCCCCCCCCCCCCCGTCCATTGCCACCTTGGCAATCCAAGGCAGAAAACCCATCAACGGCCAAGATCTATTGAAGTGGTCACCAAGCATATCCAAGGGCTGAGAACAAGCTGAGAAAGCACAAGAGCTGAACTCTCTCACACAACAAACACAGCAACAAGAGGAGGAAACCCTAATTTTATCACTATAAATAGGACCTTGTAAAACCCTAAAATGGCTAATTAGTTTTTAGTCAGTTTTTAGTTTTTAAAATTTTTTAGATTCTCAGCTTTAAGTTTTTTTTAATGGAATGTACTCTTTTAAAGTTAATTCAAGTTTAATTTTAAGTTTAAATCCTGTCCTTTATATTTCAGTTTTATTATTAATATATATGTATATATATATATATATATATATATATATATATATATATATATATATATATATATATATATATATATATGGAGCATGGTAAATCATGGATGGCCATGGGTTAGAGCTTCTTGGGAAGCATTAAGGTGGTTTAGAAACTGAATTTGTCCTTGTTTAGAGCAAACGGTATTGTAAGTTCAAATTTCCATTTTAGCTTTCCAACTGCTTATTACTGTTCAACTACATATTTGCTTATTTACTATTTTCAATCTGCTTATTATTGCTTTTGTTAGTTATCTGTTGCTTATTTATAGCTTTAGTGTCTTTAAATTCTGTTTTGCTTAAAAACCATAAAAAACCAAAAAAAATAGCTTAATATAGGTTTGGCTTATTTAGTGCTTATTTCCAGATAAAAAATTGTTCATTAGGGTTAAATTAACTTAGTTAATCAGTGGTATCTCAGAATCATAGATTATATTGGTCATATCTAGTGTTAATCAAAAATAGTCACTCCTAAAGGAGTGTTTGGCATAGGTTTTAAAATGGGTCAAAATGGATAACACTGTTCATGTGCACTTTTGGATAGTTTGATTCAGCTTAGAATTACTTAGATAAGTTGTTTGTTAGATGTTTTGAGCTTGTTTTGAGGTTTTCATAGGATTAAGTTGATTGAGTTTAAAATTTGATCATAACTGCTTAATACAGGGACAAGCAAATTCACCCCTTTGTTTTTGTTATTTTTAAGTGCATCATAGTGTTCTAAATTGACATTGAAGAGTTGGTTTGAATCCACTTAGAATTTGTGGAGTTTTGGTCAATTTAGTACAATCTGCACATCAGTAGCCAAATTGCTCAGATCAGCTGAAGTTTTTGATTTATCATAGGTTCAATATAAGCTCATTGGTTCTTAAATTTGGTACTTTAGATCTTTGGTTGCTCACACACTTGTTCCACATTTTTGAGATTTTTTTTATATTAGCTTTTAGGCAGCTTTTCATTGCTGCAAATGTGCCTAATTAGGGCTGTTTGGTTAAACAGTTTGGATTTTTGCTTACTTGTGTATCTGTGCTTATTTGCTTATTGAGGCTACTTATTAAGTTTAGAGTTGCTAATTAGGATTTCTTTTAGTTCTAATAGCTCATTAGGTTTTACCTTTAGCTTATTGAAGCTTATTATAGCTTATCAGTTTCATTGAAAGTTCTTGAGTCCCTTTTCACTATTGATAAGCTCATCTGATTCTTTCTGGCTTATTTAGTGAAAAGTAAATTTTTTGTTTTCACAAAAGATTAATACTTTTAGCTTATAAACAGTTTCCAAAAAGAAAAAGTTCAAAAAGGGGAAATTAGGAAGTCAGAGGTGAGTGGGGACTCGAACCCATGACCTCCACTAATCTCAACCCTTAACACAACACTCACTACCAATTGCCCTTGGGACTTATCCTGGTAGTCTTTTGCATCATTTATTACTTAAGCCATTTTGTCCCATTTTAGCTTATTACTCCCTTTATCTTAATTACTGCTTATTCCTATAAGTTACTGCACCCATTTTATTTTTCATAGACTTAGGATAGTTTAGAGTACTTTTAGAAGAAAAAAAATTCAGATTTTTATTTTAAAGTTTAGTATTTTTTATAATTCAATTAGTTTAGAATAGTTTTTAATTCATAATAAAAAATATAAAAGTCAAAAAAATATAATTATTTTTTCTAAAATTTTCTTATATCATTTAGGACTTAGGAAAATTAGATTTGCATCTGTAGGGTTAATTTTTAAAGATTTTGGTTTTTAGGCTCGTTTTTGGAATTCCTGTTAACGTTTGTAGCGTAATTTGATTTTTGCTTTAAATTCTTTGTATATTTGCTTTCCGTACCTTAATTAGATTTAGAAAACAAAAACAAAAAGTGAAAATCCATATTTCAAGCATTTTAATACCAAACCTCAAACAACATCCTCGATTCACACCTCGTTGGGAAACGACCCGGGTATCACTTGCCCAGATTCTTATATCGAATTGTGTTGTGTTTTGCACGTTGACTTTTTCCCAAAAGTTTGACTTGTGTATCTCACAAACCTCACACCAATTTTTGGCGCCGTTGCCGGGGGAGGTGTGTTGCGACAATATCGTTACGGTTTGACGATTAGTGACTTGAAAATCCTTCCTTGTGAAGTTACGTGTTTTTCTTGTGAATAGTTTTTATCAAAAATCCAAAAAAACTAAAAAAGCCTTGAAAAACCCAAAAATATTTTCCTTTTTCTAAAAAAAAAAAAAAAATCAAAAAACCCAAAAAGATTTTCTTTTTCAAATTTATTTTTCTTTTCTTTTAAACTTTATGTTTTTGGTGCATGCGCACACGTTCTTCTACTTCATCGAGTCCCTTTCTTGAACTCGTCGCAATTCCGCGAAGACGTGCTGCCCCATTAGTCGAACCCGAGATTTGTACTATTCCCGATCCCCCCATTGTCGAAATGGCGGATAATCGCACCATGTTGGAGCTTCTCCAAGCACCCACTGAGGGTTACGGAGATGCTATCGTTGTTCCGGCAATTTTTGCCGATAGCTTTGAGCTTAAACCGGCGTTACTATCCTTAGTAACGTCGAACCAATTTTTTGAATTTGAGAGGGATGACCCTCATTCCCACATTCGATGGTTTAACAAGATCTCATCTACCATCAAATGTCGAAATGTTCCTCAAGAAGCAATCAAATTACTTCTTTTTCCTTTCTCTCTCGAGGGGGCCGCCCGGACTTGGCTTGAAAAACAACCCCCTCGTTCTATCTTAACATGGGAAGATTTGGTTTCGAAATTTGTGAATGAATTCTTTCCCCCTTCTAGAATTACAAGTCTTAAAAATGAAATCACCAAATTCACTCAAAAATTTGATGAATCCTTTAGTGAAGCGTGGGACCGTTTTAAAGAATTACTTCGCAAATGATCTCACCATGGTTTTTCCGAGTTACATCAAATTGATACTTTTTACAATGCCTTGAACCAAACCGATCAAGACTCTCTTAATGCCGCCGCCGGTGGTAACCTCTTGAATCGAACTCCGAGAGATGCCTTGTCTATCATCAAGAACAAGTCTAAGGTTCGCACTACACGAAACAAGCCGGTTGTTTCCCAAGTGAGTGCTTCTCCTTCTACTTCATCTTCGGTGAATACTTCTAGCACGGATGCTAAAATTGATAAGCTTACAGATGCGATCCAAGCTTTGGTTCTCTCTAATCAGAAAAATCTTTCTTCTACCCCACAAACTTCTCCACCCTCTCAAATCAAAGCGGTGGAAGAAAGTTGTGTTACATGTGGTGGTCCTCATGCTTATTACAATTGTACTGCCACTGATGGCCGTCTTTTCGAAATCAATGCTGTAGCCGGGTCTTACAACCAAGGAGGTACTCAATACCGTCCTCAAGTTGACCCGAGCAATCGTGCTAGCTATCAAGCAGGACCACCCGGGTTTTCTCAATCTAATCAGAATAGATTCAATCAAAACCAAGGAAGAGGGCAAAATGTTCAATTTCAAGCCCCAATCAATCAATACCCGACCCAAGGGGTAAAATTCAATCAAGGGTATCAAGCTCCAAATTACCTAGCCCCGATTGTTCCCTCAAATGATCTTGCAAACTACATTAAGACAAATGAGGCAAACATGAGGGCTATGCAGAATCAGATCACAACTTTGAAAAACGATTTTCAAAATTCTATGACAAAGTAGGGTAATGAACTTAAGAGCAAAATTGATCAATCACAAACAAAAATTGAAAATATGTTTGATACTCTCATTAATCAATTTCACCAAGCTTCATCCTCGGGATCTCTCCCGGGCAACACAATTCCTAATCCAAAGGGTGAATTGAAAGCCATCACCACCCGAAGTGGTGTAGCGTACGAAGGACCCACGATTCCAACTACTACTTCTTCTTCTCCAAAAGTAGTTGACCGTGAGACCGAGGTGACCAAGGACAAGGAACTTCCTACTAACAACGGAAGAACCAAAGACGTCCAACCTTCGGTTGTCCAACCGTCTAAACCAAAAGTTGTTTTTTGAGCCCAAAGAAGCTCCCGTCAAAACCAAACTTCCTTATCCTTCGATGCTTAATGATCAAAAGCTCCATGACAAAACTAATAGCCAAATGATGAAGTTTCTTGAAATCTTTCAAAAATCACACTTCGATATTAGTTTCTCGGATGCTCTTCTTTATATGCCAAAATTTGCTTCTACATTCTAGAATCTTCTTAGCAATAAAGAAAAATGGCTTGAATTGGCTGAAACTCCGATTAATGCTCAGTGCTCAGCTGTCCTTCTCAGAAAGCTTCCCGAAAAAGCTTGGAGATTCTAGCAAGTTTCTCATTCCTTGTTCCTTAAAAGATCAAGAGGTTTGCAATGCCCTGGCCGATTCAGGAGCAAGCATAAACCTTATGCCTCTTTCGATTTACCAACAACTTGGAATGGGAGAACTTAAGCCGACTCGTATGACCTTAGAGTTAGCTAATCGATCGGTTGCTTACCCGGTCGGTATAGCCGAAGATGTATTTGTACAAGTGGATGAATTTATCTTTCCAGCCGACTTTGTTATCGTTAATTATGAGGTTGACCCGAGAGTCCCTCTTATTCTAGGGAGAACATTTTTGCGCATAGCAAAAGCCCTAGTCGACCATTACGAGGAGACTTTGACCTTAAGGATTGAGGATAAAAAAATAGTCTTTTATGCCGATGCATCTAAACATAATAGACATTCCGTTAAAAGCATCGATGTCATCGATTTCTCCTCCGATGGTCATTCTTCTAAATCCCTAAATCAAAAGAGCAAAGTAGTGGCAGTCCCACTTCTAATGTTGACTCTCTTCTTGAGGAGTTCGCCGATGAACTCGCTCACATTGATCCATTTCCGCCGAGAAATGACGATGATCTCTTTGATTTCGAAGCCGATCTTAATGAAATTGAATATCTTTTATATCGTGATCCATCACTCGATTCCTACCCTAATACCGAGCTTAGTGATTCACAAAGTGATGACAATTTTTTCGACTTTGGAGCTGATAAAAATGAATGGAAACACCTTTTATATGGCAAACCTTCTGATGATAAAACCTTTGAAGATAAAAACCCAAAAATGGAAACTGTAACTGAGGAACCTACGATTGTTTCAAATGACTTATCTCCTCAATCACCCGAGGGTGATTTTCTTTTCTCTGTTGAGACTTCCACCGAGTATCCTATTGAGTTTTTTTGTGAACACAAAGTGTTCAATCCAGGCATACTTGATGGTGGTGAAACTCATTCTATAATGAAATTGAATCCCGATAAGAATTTCAAGTTACAAACCTCATCTGAGGAACTTTTAATTCTAGAGAAAAGTAATTCCCCTCTGTTCTATCTTTATGGTGAACTCCTATTCTGAATGGAGTTAAATGTGACTGAAACTTTACTCTCATTTCCGCACGGAAATGAGGACAAAGTTTTTGACCCCGGCATCTCCGCTTATAGTTTCTACTATTTAGAGTCGTGGGCATCTCATCGGAGTGGAACTTTCATATACTTCAATGTTTATCCAAACATTTTGAATGAAAGTCCAATGGAGATTTTCTCTTCAACTTGCTTCCCCATGGACCAATGAATTCGGGGTCGAGTCAAGCTAGTGACTCGGTTAACAAAAACAAAAGCGCTTCGTGGGTGGCAACCCATGCTTATCATTCTATCTTCTTTCCATTTTCTAACACTAAGTGTGGGGGAATTCCTCTACTTGTTGCTTTGTTGTTGTATGTTTGCCTTTGTTTTCAGGATTCCCGTAGATCGTGATGATTGATGCGCCTGTTTTTAATCCAGCCGCCCAATATCCGATCTTTTTACTAACATCCAGGGATATCTTATTAATCCTTTTTTGTGAAAAAGATTTCGTTTTCACACTTAGCTAGTAGTATTACCATTTTACGTTCTATAGTGTCGGCATAATAGCCGGTACTTTGAATATTGAGGGCAATATTCAATTCTAAGTGTGGGGGGAATTCTTGCGAATTTGACCCAAATTTTAAAAAATTTCACATGTTGTACCTACTAGTCCCCTAGCACCCCCGTTTTGACCAAAATTTTAAAATTTTTATCGTCTTTTAATTAAAAATTGCATGAAAAAGAAGTGCTTTGCACATTAAAAAAATAATAATAATAATTTGCTATACATTAATGCTTCGGTATTAGTAGAAGTTTAGACTTGATTAGGCTAGAACAAGGGGAATCCCGACTCTGCCAAAGTGTTGATTTGGCTGCTACCCTTAACGTTTAGGCTAAGTTTTTACGAATTGTGCAAATGAAAATGCTAAGCATGGAGTAGTTGGTTCTCTTTAGAGCTTATATAAGTAATCTATGGATTTTCCTCCCAGGAGCTCCTAATCTGACTAAATGAGTGCTATTTTCAAACCTTTGAACGTTAAAAACCGCTTTGTTAAGCAAAATTAAATTTTTATACAATCTTGATATAGAGTACTAGTTCAAATTTTTATTTAAATTTTGGAACAAGCATACTTTCTTAAAATTGGAATAAAATGTTGCAAAATGAAGTAAGTAATATTGCTTGAATATTGCAAATGTGTAGTTGCAAGTATTATGTTGTGTGAAAAAAAAATAAAAAATAAATAAATAAGTTGAATGATGAAAAATGAAGAAAAATGAAAAAAAGTGTGTTGTTTGAATAAAAACGTTTATGTTGCTTATTAATAAATGTGCGAAACTTGCTTTTTCTTAAATTTAAATCGGAAGTTGAACTAGTATTCGTCAAAATTGACTAAAGGTTGGATGGTAATTTGGAAATTTTTGACTTCAAAGATCCCGTGAGCTCCGATACTATTCTCGAGGGTGTAAAAACCTAGCCTCCTAAGCTTACTAAGGACAAGCTGAGAAGAAAGTCACTTCATGGAGTGATCTCACCTTTGAATCTCTAATTTCTAAATCATCGTCGGTTGCTATCTATTTAAGCTTAATATTACCTTAGCGGTAGCCTCGTAAATCTTTGGAATTGAATTCCCGCTAATTCCGGTACTATTCTCCGTGAGGTGTCAAAAACCCGGTCACCTAAAACCAACTGGTTTGGGATGTGTCGAGAAGAAAACCGCTACATGGAAAATGCCCTTTCGATCCTTAGATTTCGTGGTTTCTGGTGAATTAATATTAACTTAAATAAGTAACAACCCTAATAAATGTCGATTTTTACGATCAAAATTTTGAAAACTAGCACACTCACCTAAGTACTTAAATAGTTGTGGGAGTGAAAAGTTAAGTCTCGGCTTACATAGATTACTAATATAAGTAGTGTTAGCATTTTACAAAAATGTTTGCACAAGGGTTTTAAACTTAGTTGGGGAGTATAAAAAGAGGATGACGATTACAATTCCCCGGAATCACCCACTTTGTGTGATTCCCGTTCCATGATGCCATTTTTGAATAATCAAGCATGTTATTTATGTTTGATCTCGTTTAAATTACTTGCATTACATAATAAGTCAAAACGGGTTATTCTTGGTAATCTTGATATTCTTGTGATCCCTTCATTACTTTATATGATCGGATTGCTAGGGACTAGCAATTGAATAGTGTGGGGGGATGATGAGTGGCCTTTTACTCATCATTTTATACCCGTAAAACCCACAAAAATGACCAAAAACATCCAAATATGCCAAATATTATTGCAAATATCCTTGGATTGTGTTTTTATGTGTTTTAGGTACAAAAGGATTGAAAACGGGGCAAAAACGGACAAAACCGAGCTTGGAATGGAAAAGAGCATTAAAAGCCGAGACCGGGGGATAAATCATCAAAGGACATCATATTCAAGCTCAAAAAATGCCAAAACAGCCCTCGGATAATTTTTACTTGACAGAATCAGTCCCTGGAAGAACTTTGCAAATTTGGCAGGATTGGTCCCTGAAATTACCAAGTTTACACAATTGGTCCTTTGACAAAATCCTTAAACATAACTAAACCTACAACCGGATCCAAAATTAAACCAAATCCCATCTCAAGCCCACTCCCACTTTTAATAACAACACAGTCAACACAAAAGTCAAACCCCCAACCCTGCTTAATCTTTTTACCCGCCAAAACCAGTTGCTTCATCCCCGTCCCTTTCTTCTTTCCAGCTCACCTTGCTACAGTCCAAGGGTATCACATGCCCATGTATCCCCCCCCCCTCCATTGCCACCATGGCAATCCAAGGCAAAAAACCCATCAACGGCCAAGATCTATTGAAGTGGTCACGAAGCATATCCAAGGGCTGAGAACAAGCTGAGAAAGCACAAGAGCTGAACTCTCTCACATAACAAACACAGCAACAAGAGGAGGAAACCCTAATTTTATCTCTATAAATAGGACCTTTTCAAACCCTAAAAGGGCTAGTTAGGTTTTAGACAGTTTTTAGTTTTTAAAATTTTTTAGATTCTCATCTTTAATTTTTTTTAATATAATGTACTCTTTTTAAGTTAATTCAAGTTTAATTTTAAGTTTAAATCTTGTCCTTTATATTTTAGTTTTATTAAATATATATATATATATATATATATATATATATATATATATATATATATATATATATATATATATATATATATATATATTGTCAAAGAAGCATGGAGCATGGTAAATCATGGATGGCCATGGGTTAGAGCTTCTTGGGAAGCACTAAGGTGGTTTAGAAATTGAATTTGTCCTTGTTTAGAGCAAAGGGTATTGTAAGTTCAAATTTCCATTTTAGCTTTCCAACTGCTTATTACTGTTCAACTGCTTATTTGCTTATTTACTATTTTCAATCTGCTTATTATTGCTTTTGTTAGTTATCTGTTGCTTATTTATAGCTTTAGTGTCTTTAAATTCTGTTTTGCTTAAAAACCATAAAAAACCAAAAAAAATAGCTTAATATAGGTTTGGCTTATTTATTGCTTATTTCCAGATAAAAAATTGTTCATTAGGGTTAAATTAACTTAGTTAATCAGTGGTATCTCAGAATCATAGATTATATTGGTCATATCTAGTGCTAATAAAAAACAGTCACTCCTAAAGGAGTGTTTGGCATAGGTTTTAAAATGGGTCAAAATGGATAACACTGTTCATGTGCACTTTTGGATAGTTTGATTCAGCTTAGAATTACTTAGATAAGTTGTTTGTTAGATGTTTTGAGGTATTCATAGGATTAAGTTGATTGAGGGTAAAATTTGATCATAACTGCTTAATACAGGGACAAGCAAATTCACCCCTTTGTTTTTGTCATTTTTAAGTGCATCATAGTGTTCTAAATTGACATTGAAGAGTTGGTTTGAATCCATTTAGAATTTGTGGAGTTTTGGTCAATTTAGTGCAATCTGCACATCAGTAGCCAAATTGCTCAGATAAGCTGAAGTTTTTGATTTATCATAGGTTCAATATAAGCTCATTGGTTCTGAAATTTGGTACTTTAGATCTTTGGTTGCTCACACACTTGTTCCACATTTTTGAGATTTTTTTTACATTAGCTTTTAGGCAGCTTTTCATGGCTGCAAATGTGACTAATTAGGGCTGTTTGGTTAAACAGTTTGGATTTTTGCTTACTTGTGTATCTGTGCTTATTTGCTTATTGAGGCTGCTTATTAAGTTTAGAGTTGCTAATTAGGATTGCTTTTAGTTCTAATAGCTCATTAGGTTTTACCTTTAGCTTATTGAAGCTTATTATAGATTATCAGTTTCATTGAAAGTTCTTGAGTCCCTTTTCACTACTGATAAGCTCCTCTGCTTCTTTCTGGCTTGTTTAGTGAAAAGTAAAATTTTTGTTTTCACAAAAGATTAATATTTTTAGCTTATAAACAGTTTCCAAAAAGAAAAAGTGCAAAAAGGGGAAATTAGGAAGTCAGAGGTGAGTGGGGACTCGAACCCATGACCTCAACTAATCTCAACCATTAACACAACACTCACTACCAGATGCCCTTGGGACTTGTCCTGGTAGTCTTTTGCATCATTTATTACTTAAGCCATTTTGTCCCATTTTAGCTTATTACTCCCTTTAGCTTAATTACTGCTTATTCCTATAAGTTACTGCACCCATTTCATTTTTCATAGACTTAGGATAGTTAAGAGTACTTTTAGAAAAAAAAATTAGATTTTTATTTTTAAGTTTAGTATTTTTTTTATAATTCACTTAGTTTAAAATAGTTTTAAATTCATAAATAAAAGTCAAAAAAATATAATTCTTTTTTCTAAAATTTTCTTTTATCATTTAGAACTTAGAAAAATTAGATTTGCATCTGTAGAGTTAAATTTTAAAGATTTTGGTTTTTAGGCTCGTTTTTGGAATTTTCGTTAACGTTTTTAGCGTAATTTGATTTTTGCTTTAAATTCTTTGTATATTTGCTTTCCATACCTTAATTAGATTTATAAAACAATAACAAAAAGTGAAAATCCATATTTCAAGCATTTTAATATCAAATCTCAAACGACATCCTCGATTCACACCTTGTTGGGAAACAACCCGGGTATCACTTGCCTTGATTCTTATATCGAATTGTGTTGTGTTTTGCACGTTGAATTTTTCCCAAAAGTTTGACCTGTGTATCTCACAAACCAATCATCAGAATCATAAGTTTACAACTGGTGTCCTCAATGTTGAACAACCAGTGTAGAAGTAACATGTGTTCCTATGAGATCTTTTGATGTATCTTGCGGCTCTAGACTCGATAAATGCAATTTTTGGTAGTCAGAGACTGGAGCGGTGTCTCCTGTTTCAATATCAACATAAATCGTAATGAGCGGTCGATAGATTATGCAGGGTTCCCCGTGAGAATGAAACAAGTCCTTTTAAGAGAACTTGAGTGGCTAGAAGGTTTAGTGCAGTGCGTCACTGGGTTCATGACGTCTTGTCTTCAATACCGGTGTTACCTTAGTAACCACCAGTAGCATATGAATTGAACCCGGTTTCTGCCCTAAGGTTGAATATTTGGAGGGCTATTTCTTTTCACCCTTTCTCATTACATTTCTTTTTAATTCTTCAACCTCTTCTTTCTCCTTTCTCATATTACTCCTTTTTTCATAATCATACCTAAGGACTTTCTAATACTAACTATTCGGTATTTTCCTTGGGTAGATCCCTCCAGCTCTGGCGGATCACAGGACGGTTTTTCTAACCTTAGCCACCTTATAACTTCATGACTATCCTATGTTGCCGATAACCAAATCCTTGAAAAATATCTCAAAGTGTTTATGATTAAGAAATACATTTTGCTAACACTTTGAGAGTTTTATACTTTTCAAATGCTCCCCCTTAACATGTGATCGGATGATTTTATTATAAATTTGCACATGTTGGGTAGAGTTTGCACTTTTTGAATTGATCCACTTTCAGTGAACATGACCGATTCGAGACACGCTTACATCACTAGTTAGACTAGCTTGAAATTATTACCCGGCCTGGTCAAGTTCACAGAAAGTTTCTCGAAATGGTACACTTTACTCAGACAAGTCCTCTTCGAGACACGCTTACATCACTGGTTAGACCAGCTTGAAATTATTACCCGGCCAGGACAAGTCCTTTCAATTAATGACAGTTTTTGTTTCATCAATTCATTGGTGAAGTCTGAATCGCGCTCACATGAGATGCCATATCCTTTTTGTCACCACAAACCATTTGCTCCCCCTCAATATGTGCATTGATATACAAAATAGTTAAGCACATATGGGAGAGCTCACATTTAAGTCCAAAACATCACATTTTTATCAGATTGCATATTTAAATCACATTCTCTCCCCCGATCAGAAATTTCAAACCTTTTGAGATTTTGTGATCCCAATTGATTTAAATAAGTTTAGAAAATATGGGAGAAAATGTGGTCAGGTTTAATATGGGTTGATAATGGAACATACTAATGCTCCCCCTCAATCAATGAGGGAGAATGTTAGTGTCAGGTATGATAAGTTTGAAAGATATTTGAATTAAAAGTTCATACACTGACACATAACAACAAGTTTCATTAAGTTCACTGCTTATTATGTACAAAGTGACTTGTTTTGATGATATAAAATTTTTGAAATCACTCTCCCCCTCAATCGATGACCCGTTTTCTATTTAAAGAGCTGTAGTCATTGATTAAGTGACAAATTTTATGAAAAACTTCAAGTCTGATTGATTTCCAAAAAAAAAATTCATGGTACCACCAAGTTTAGCACAAATACTTTCCTGAAGAATCATAGATGGAAAAGTATTTGCGATGTAAAGAAGACTTCTCTTTTTATACGAGAAATGATGCACTGAAACGTACATCAGATCAAGGGTGCACGGATGTAAAGTAATCCATGCCCGGGTGAACTTCACCCGGTGGGAGGAACAGCCGTCTTTTTGGCGACGTGCTTTCCCCATAATGAAGAACGGGTTATAGTCTGAAGTAACTGCAAGCCAATTAGGCATGTTTTGAGAAACAATTTGAACTTCTGCTCGAACTTCATTTAAAGACCCGTGTCATTGTTGAATGTCATTTCTAGGACCGTAAATGTTATCGATACCAGAAGACATGCCTTGAAAAACTATTTTTGGAATTTTCTATTTTTCTGATTTTTATGGTTTTTGTAGGTTTAAGATATGTACAACGTGGAAAATCTTTTTGAGTTTTTATGATTTATATATATACAGAGGATACATGAAGAATTACCACCTCTATTCTTCTTTAGATAGATAAGAGGTCAATCAGATCGTTTTCCGCCGAATGGTATCGGATGTCCATGTGAATCAAAGTAGCACCATTTGGCATGGGTTTGTAGTTCACTTCTTGTCGAAACCGGTCTAGAAGGATTGCCAATCACATTCTCCAATGGGTGAGCCTTTGACCACTTACTGATATAATGAAACGATTGATTGAGCTGATGAGAATCTGATCGAATAACCCTTTGTGAAGATGATTCTCCAGAACTCGGGTCTAGAGTAAGATTATGGAGGAGGGGTTCATTATCAATCTCGGGAGGTAGAATTCCATGAATTTGTTCTTCAACACCTTGATGAATGACTAGAGATATAATTTCATGAGTTGTTGGAGAAGTACTAACAGATGGTACTTCTTGAACCATTGTGGTTCATGAAGGTGTACCGGTTGTATCAGCAGATATCTGTGCATTAGCGGGAAACATAGGAGATAAAACACTTGATGGAGCTGAAAGTATTCTTCAAACCAATGGTTGAAACAGTATATCTTCTTTCTTCATGGACGGTGGAACATATAGTGTTGAAGAAACTTGGTTTGCACGACTCCTGAACTGATGTATTCAGGAGCCGTATGACCATTTCTCAAACATCAATCAACATGTAGTTTATTCACCCTTCTCCCCCTCAAAAATTGCATATGACTGCCATTTTTTATTGAACGAGTGAACAAGAATACCATCAACGGTAAGTAGATCCACTTGATGACTGACATTTAGTTTATTCACCCTTCTCCTCCTCAAAAATAGCATATGACTGCCATTTTTGATTGAACGAGTGAATAAGAATACAATCAACGGTAAGTAAATCCACTTGATGACTGACATTTAGTTTATTCACACTTCTCCCCCTCAAAAATTGCATATGAGGTTGCCATTTTTGATAGAACAAGTGAATAAGAATATACTCAAATGTACATTGATCCACTTGATGACTGAATGAGCATGGGAAGAGCATGAAGCTTGTTGATGAGAATGGTCATAAACAAGAAAATTTCTCTTCTTCCGAAGATAAAGCGCACTTAAGTGTACACCTTTCTTTTCTTTGAGGAACGGGGCCTGGAGTGTTTTCAGCAGACGCCATTATGTTGACATTGAGGCCCGAGGCTTGAACTGAAGTGTTCAAACGTCATTTGTCGTTGAAGATTGAGGCCTGAACTGATGTGAATAGACGTCATATTTCACTGAAGAATGAGGCTTGCACGACTCCTGAACTGATGTATTTAGGAACCTGGCTCTGATACCAATTGTAAGTAACACGAAAGCATAACACACACTAAAGATCTAAGCTTGACCGAATTCAAGAGAGTTTAGAGAGAGAAAGAAATGGGAGTTTTCTAGTGAGAGAAAGTAGCGTGGATTAGATTAAGAAAATGAAAATCTCCAACCCTTCCCATGGGTGGGAAGGGCTATTTATACAAGACATACATACGCCTCTAGTAGTGTAATACCTGAAATTCAGATAACATATAAAAAGACAGAAATGCCCCTACAACTTTAACAATTAATTAAAACATGTATAAAGTGACAAATAAAATTCAAAACCTTTGTAAATGAAACATATATGAAATAAATTAATTTTAGGGCACCCATTTAACATTTTTACATGATACAAAAATAATTGTGACATAATATATGTACCGAAATTTACAATTGTATTTATTTATTTGATTTTAAAGTATTAAAAGTAGGATAATATCAAATTTAAATTAGGAAAGGATCAAGGTTTTCAAAAAATTGATTTGGTCCAGCTATAACTGAGATTTCCTAGCCCTAATCCCCCCCCCATGATCCGGCCAAATCAGTATAATCATTTATTTCCCTTTATTTGTTCCAAAACATACCGAGAGAACCAAAAACACACATAAAAATTCCCTTATTGCTCATCCAAAATTCTAGAAACCTTTGAGTAATTTTTTGGTGCTCTTCAAGGATTAAACAAGCTAGGAAAAATAGGTGTTTGGTCATAAGAAGCTTGGTTGATCGCTAGTTCCTTTTCTTGTCGAATTATCACATCCGAGAGGTAATAATTCCCACGACTTATTCTTACGTTCTAAAAATTAACCAGCATTTTTCTAGTGATCTATGGGTCGAATATAACCTAAGAAAAATAAGAAACATGAATCATGCAAGATAAATAAGGCGTACGAATTTTTATGAGCTAAAACACACTAAAATCCCAAATATATTAATCCGAATTTTCTGAGGTGCTTTTATATTTTTCTCATGTTCTTTGATGTTAATATAAGCTTAGAAAAATAGTCATGTGAATTGTAGAAGCTTATATTAATTATTCTTGAATTTTGTTTAAACCGTATATATGTAAAAATTGGGGAAAAACCCTAAAACAATTAGAGTTAGGGTTTGATTATGCTAGGTCTGATGTAATTAATGTTTCTAATGATGGGGTAATAGTGGTATAATTATTTGATGAATTAGGGTTTTGTTTGGTATTTAAAAAGTTATACGATTTGGTTTTTAATTCACAAGGGTGTGTTTTGTAAACTTTGAAACTTCTGGAATATTTTTGTAATGTCATTTAAGTCTTTAGGAATGTAGGAAAAATATAACTTTGGGGTACTAAGTGTAAATATTGCAAGATAATGAATTAATTATATTTAAATGGTACGAATTGAATTTAAATAAAAGAGAGGGACTAAAAGTGTAATTCTGGAATCTTGTGGTTATTTTGAGTAAATAATGATATTAAGAGTGTTTTGTGTAATTTTGAGTATTTATGGGCTTAATATGTAATTGTTATGAAATTAGGATTTAATTATAAGTTTTGTAAAGTTAAGGGACCAAATGTGTAATTAATAAATTCTGAGGGATCTAATTTGTAATTCATATAAGTCTGAGGTTATGTTTTGTAACTTTGTAAAATAAGGTACTTTTTTGGAAAATATGAATATTATAAGGATTAAAACATGAATTATGTAAATGTAGGGTTTGTTTTGTAAATTATATAACTAAGGGGTATAAACGGTAAATTGTAAAAACTTAAGAGATTAAAGTGTCATTCTGAATGAATTGTGTATTAAATCAGTAACTTAAAGTATTTTCATTTTAAACCTTTGAATCTAATGAGTTTACAATTATAACCCGAAACTATGTATACTTGTCATAATTACCCTTAAACTTTTGTAACTTGATAAAATGTACTTTAATTCTATAATAATCTTGAAATAAGAACTTAACCTAATCTGTAATATTAATAACTTACTAAATCTGGAAAGTAACTAAAAATAGAAAGTTATTTAAAATGGAAAGATAACTGAAACCCCTTTGTAATTCTGTCCTCTACTCCTTTAGGTTCGAAGAGGGAGTGGTTTGATCCCTGTCAGTTTTGCTACTCTTGTGTTCTTGCATCCAAATAAGGTACAGATATTCTGCCCTCTTTCAGTAAGGGTTTGTCATTTCCCTTTTCTTTCAGTTTCTCATTTCTCCTTATTAGGATTCCCTATACCATTGCTATGTTCCCTGCTGTTGTGAACCTTTCGTATGATCTCTTGTTTGTGAACCTTCCATGTGGTCTTTGTTTTGTGAACCTTTCATGAACCTTGTTGTTTTGATCTCTTGTCCTAAACCCTGATCTGTGAACTTTGTTTTGAACCTTAATCTGATATACGTGTTGTAAAACTAAATTGATTTTGATAAAATCCTTAATCTGTTAAATCCTTATTTGAACCTAAGTGATTTTGAACCATTCTTAAACTATATATGCAACGGTTTAAGAAAAGCTATTTTAAAAAGAAGCGATACCACATTTAATGGAAGTTACTAAAAGTTTTGGAAAACCATTTTATGAAAACTATTTTGTAAGACCAGTGGTTATGAAAATCATTTTGAAGGATTGTTTTAAATGGACTTTTAAATAGAAACCTTTTTAAATAAACTGTTGCTATGAAACTTTGATTATGAATCTTTGTTATACTCTTTTGAACCATTCGATATAGTCCTTTTAATCTGAACTTAAACTTTGATATAAACTTAATCTGATAAACTTTGATTTGAACCTTTGACATTTATTTCTAAACTATTTGACATGAACCTTTTGCCATGTACCATTAAGATATGACTTTTGATTATTTTGATAGTACGCCTGACCTTTGACCTACAGTTTGATATTACGAGCCAATCACTAGGCATGAGGGTTTCATGCCCATGTCATTGACGCACCTCTGACATGACTCTAGGGCAGGAGAGTGATGACCTGTTCCGTCCCTTATTTATTATTTTGCTATGGCCATTAGAATTATGATTATTGATTTGTCTGTGGGGCGTATGGGTGCATCCTAGATTTGACCTGTTATCTGTATATGTTATTTGTTTATTGTTATATTTATCTGGTGACTGATGGTGTGTGCGATACACGTCTTTCACATTGTCTGAGAGCTGATCACTCTACACAGGTTTGTTTTATTATATTGGTATGCTATGATATTATTTGTTATCTGGGCTCGTGATAGATTTTTGTTTTTCCCTTATTTTATGACTATATTGTTTCTTTTCATTATCTCTTTTCTTTTGTCTTTATTCCGTTCCTTATTCCTCTCACTTTGATTTTGTATCGGTATGACCTGTATTCTTAATTTCCTTGTACTGTTATCTATTATTGTTTGTTACCGTTATATCTGTTCACTGAGCTCTCGTAGCTCAGCCGCGTTTTCTTTTTCACACGGCAGGTATTAGTAGGAAGCTGGGAATGAGTGAAGAGTGTACCTTGGACTTAGAAGATTGGATAGCTATGCTGGATTTAGAATTGAACCGAAGATAATATACTCTAGACATAATGTTTTGGAAATTTTCATTTGTAACCCTATAGATTCAATATTTCATTGGTAATCCTTGAATTTTTGTATTACTGTATTAGTATGCTTTGTTTTGATCTGATATGGATCCATTGTTGTGATATCTTTACCCTTGTCGGGTCGGGGTGTTACAAGTAGGCAATGGACCGGGCAGACAGTGGGTAAAGACCCGACCCGACTCCATGGTGAAACGATATCTAAACTAATATGATTAACCTACGAGCTACTTAATGCTAATCCATACTCGGGGTGACCGAGTCTTTCATGTGAATATTTATATTCCTAACAATTGGAAATTGTTTCTTGTTCGAAGAGGAATTTGAATTCTTAGTGTTGTATTCTACGTGCATAACATTTTCTTTTGCGTAACTACTCTTAGGTGCAAGTCAATCCCTAGTCTTTTGTTGAGTGTTCCTAGGTAATGGTTTACTACTACTAGCAGTGCCTTGTAATGTTGTAGAATTCATCACTATAGGTTTTGTACCTAAAATCCCGTATTTTTGAATCTGTGCCTTTTGCCTAGCTTTTTCTAGATAGTGATTGTGGACCGTGTTTTTAGAACCAACAGATTCCTTAACTGTTTTTGTGGTCACATTTGGTGTACTATTCCTAGAAAGGCGAGGAGCTATCACTTTTGGTGTTTCGACAAATGCTTTCCCTTTTTCTTTTGCATTAAACTTGGGCAAGGGTGTTGGAGTGTGATGCGTCCCAACAAGCCAAAAACTTGATGTGCTTTCGCAACGGGTTTTAAATTTATAAACAAGAAATACCGATTAAATAGGAACACATACGAGCAAGTATACTCGTTCGTGTGTAGTTAAGGATTGGTAAGTCAAGGTCGTTCCAAGAGACTTGGTTGTACTCAAATGTTGTTTGATTGTTTAAGCAAGTAACTAGTTGATGGATATGATTGTCATGGATCAAACCACCAAGAAAAGCAATATGAAAATCATGATGTAAGCACACAAAGAACATACTTGTATGGGAAAATGATCACAAGGATATTAGGATGTTTAGTTTGGAAAACATATTATCATTGGTAATGATTTCGGCCTATAGAACCAATTATAACAGTCTAGTGTTTTATAAATCAAATATACATAAGCCTTAATCAATTGGTCATATCATAAGACTCACGCCTAAACCAACAACAAACAAAGAATCCTTTCGACCCATAGACTTTGATGTCATTAATTTGTGAAGTTCCATTTACTTGAAAGATGATGAAAACACATATTCAAAAGACTCCTTTTGACCTATAATCTAATTTAAACTTTCACTTGTTATGTTTATTAATTCACTTGCACAATCGTCACAAAGTACAAGATCAAAACATTCGTCGACTAATGAATTGAAACTAATCACTATTGAGAATCCTTTTGGCCTCTAAACTCAACAATGATCAACCAAAACAATAAACAATGACAAGTTCCAATTTAACCAAATATGATGTATTTCATGAAAAACCAAACAAATATATGTCCAAATATCCTTTTATCACAAGTTCTCATAATAATCAAACAAGCATTAAGAGATTATCATTATCAAACGTATCACATGTCACACGAAGAAACCAAACATGAGATATAAAGTTCAACATCTTGATAATAATAAGGTTTACCCAAGTAGCGATTACAATGAGTAAAGAATATGAATTATAGCAATCCTATGAGCCTCCAATCAACCGGTACACGCTCTAAGCACACTAGAGAATCGCTCTAATATTTCTTGGTGATACGTCCTCCGTGAATGGTAAGGTGAATATGGTCTTTCGGGTTTAGAGAGTTGTAGAAAATCTGCCCTTATGGTGTAAAGGAGAGTTTTCCAATGATGTTTGATGATCAAATGGTGATTTGATGCATAGGAAAATTTTAACCAAGTACTTCTATTTATAGTTGATTAATCCTTGGTCACCAAGCATGTTTCTTGGCCACAAAGTGTCATAAAGTGCAGGAAAAATGAGTAATTAGGAGTATATGATCGGACTTGGAAGTAATGACACTTAATTCCTTACTTAAATGCAACTTTGGAGGACAATAAGTGTAGCAACCTGCGGTTGAGATCTCAACCTTGGCGGCTGGGAAGTTTCTGACCACCAAAATCACTCTCAACCCATTGTTTGGACTTCAACCCGCGGCCGGATGACTGCTCAACCTCAGGTTGAGGTATGAACCTGTGACTCGGCATCAACCTTAGGTTGGAACTTGGTTTGCATGTGTATTTCAACCTTGGGTTGGCAATAAACTCCATCTTTAACAATCATCTTTGGCACTTAATCTTGACTCCTTCTTTCAACGAATAACTTCATAATCTTTTACTTGAACATGGAAATAATCATAGCATGAATCTTTATCTTGAACGGAAAACTTCTCTTCGTGCACATACACTTGATTTGTCGACTTTTCTTCGTCTTTTCGTTATTTCCTTCGACATAGTTGTACTTGAACCTGAATACATCTTTTGTACTTTTTAAGCGTAAAATGTTCACAAATACAACCAAATAACATGCACAAACATACGAATAACGATACTAAAATATGTACAAAATGAGCGTTATCAAATCCCCCACACTTAAACTTTGCTTGCCCTCAAGCAAATCTAAGGAAAGAAAAATTAAAATACTTAACTAAATGGCAAAATGAAAAGGAAAAATTTTAAAATTTATGAAAAATTTTGAAAATATCTAAAAATCTTTTTGGTTTTCTTTAAATAAGCGAAAAATGAGCGCGCACTCCCCCACACTTAAGGATTTGCTTGCCCTCAAGCAAATCTAGCAATTAAGAAAAATAGATCCCACATGGTGTATGAAAAATGATTAATAAAAATATGATGCAAATCTACCAAGTACAAGTACGAGATACGATTCATCTTTTTATGCTTTAATGGTGAAAAACCGAGATGTTTGACAATACCCTATTGATTCTCTCGCTTAATAACATGGCTAAGCACCTCACGAAAAGGAATGAAAGTATAATTTACTCAACAATCATATATTTTTGGTGATGGAGTATATAAGAAAATCACACTCATATTGCTCAGTCATGATCCGTCTATTACCATAGGCTTGTACAAGAAATAAAACTCCACCGACGTAGCGTAAGCACCAAGTGTAAACATCTAAAGAGAACTTTTATTCGGGTTGTAATGTAAGGCTTAAGGGTAATATTAGGCTTATGTTCAAATATCTCTTGCAAAAACATAATAGATCGTTAGCGCGAATTCTTAATTTACTCAAACAACGGATGGTCACTAAAGTAATATACCTTAGATCGCTGGCGCGTTATTCGATCACTCAAGAATCGGATGGTCACTAGAATATTCGTACAGTTGATATCTTCATGAAGCCAAAAAGGTAGGGATAAGGCATGAGAATATTTATGAAATTGGTTTTAAAAAAATAAAGTCAAGTCAAAGTCCCATGTTGCTAGTTACCGAACAAACCACAAACCCGTAAATGATTATAGTTACAATCTTCTCCTCTTCACATATCGATCACCAAATATATATGTATATCACGTCTTAGCACATTGGCTAATCGATATCTCAAACATACTTCATCTTCCTTCATCTTCATAATAATAATATAGCACATTGGCTATAATTGTCATCACATATATGTTTTCTTTCTTTTTTTTTCTTCGATGACTTATTCATTTTTTTTTCACGTTTTTTTTTCTTTGTACATCACATCACCCCACACTTCGTATAAGCATACACCACAAAAATACAAAACATAAAGGTGATCAATCTTCATCTTTGTCGGAATGGCACACACGAATGACAAAGTGTGGCTAACCAATAATCATCAAAAACTATCCAACATTCCAAGCAACTAGCAACCAACCGTTTAGACCTTGACAAGGGTAAGGCTAAGGTTTAAAGTATAAAATCTTTTTGAATTTTCTGGATGTAACAAAACAAAAAGAATGGCTCAAAGGGTGAACTAAGGGTATCTAGCGCTAAAAATGAGCGCTACAAATGGGTCCATATGTGAGGTTAACTAACCGATATGGCTAGCAATGGAAGGTAATTTGGTTTAATTCCTAAGGGTGCATCTTTATCACGCGAATATGCTTATATCACACGAATGTAATCTCACTGCGGTCTGGTAATGATTTGCAAGCACAAGTTCTAGAATAAATAAAATCACTGGCACACTCATAGCAAAAAGATTCAAGCATAAAAGATATATGCTATATGAAATAGGCTCAAATCCTCACATATTTAGTGGTAATGGGCTATAAATGCGCTAGCAAATGATATCGATCCTAAAAATGGATTGCAATGTTAATCGGGATACATCTCGAATTTTTCAAAATTTACCGTATTCACCAGTAGGATGATCTAGTTATTCTAATATATTAACCTATATGCGCGAAAACAACTAGAAGATAAGGGCAAACAAGTATACAAAATTTTAAATATTGGCCCAAAAATATGAAAATTTAAAACTAGTTTCGTTTTTCACTATTTTACTTCCCCCCCCCCCCCCCCCCACACACACACACTTAAGTTAAGCATTATACTCAATATGAAAAATAAACTTCAAAGCATGAAAAATAGGGAAAAATAAGATAAGACCGAGAGAAACGAAACATCACGGGCTCAAGAAATCGCGATCGAACTCCATATGATAAGATGTTAAGTACGTGAGATCAATTGATTTCTCTTCCAACCAAACATATCCAATCAAGAGTGTAATGCCACAATCATCCAATCTCTAAGAGCTTATTAAATTTGCAAAAATAAACTAAACTACAAAAACACGTAAAATTCTAAAACTCACTTTCGTGGCATCACGGTTGCATTTAGCGTATGCAACAAGCCTTTTAAACCCTTCGGTGGCCTGAGTGGATGAGTTAAGTCTTGTGAGGGTTTTCAGTGAACATACCCACAAAGTTCAAAACATTTTTATTTTTAAATACAAGCAAGTACTTATTTATTTACGACGTACCAAAATTAAAAAAACTTAAAAAACCTAATTTAAGTTTAAAGTTTAAACATATCTTCAAGTAAAATAACGAAAATGCAAAATCTTTTTTTTTTTTTTTTTTTAGTCAGCAAAAGGCGGTTCAAGACCCAAACCGGCGGTTCTGTTAAAAATGGGTCACAGAAGAACCGGTTCGGATGAGATCCGAACCGGCGGTTGAACTGGGTCAGAAAAATTGAGCCGGACCAGTTGAGCGGTGAACCGGCGGTCGAGACAGGTCAGAAAATGGCGAACCGTTTGGTTCAAGTTTGAACCGGCGGTTGGACTGATTTCGGGGTCACATAAATTTTTGAACCGGTTGGTTCAAGGCTGAACCGGCGTTTGCTGGGCGAAAATTAAAAGAAAAACTTTCTTTTTTTTAATTTATAAACAAGTTTAAACTTTAAAACTTTTATTGATTAAACGAAAGAAAAACACGGAATGTAGATCACAAAAGAAAAACAAAACAAGACAAATAAGAAAAACAAGTCAAACACAATTGGTGGTTTTTTCACAAGCAATTTCAAGCACAAACTTTGGAAACAATCATTAAGATGAGCATTTTTAGAAGACATGAAACAAAATCCCAACACCAAAAACTTTATTTTGATGCCAAGATCATTAAGCAAAAGATGAGAAATGAGAGATTTTTAAAACAAAATGCAAGTGAAGCAATTAAGCAAATATCATGAGCAAACAAGCAAGCAAGAGCAATCAAACAAGAGCAAAGAAACAATCATTCATGAGCAAGAGCAATTTGAACAAATTAGCAAACAATCAATCAATCAATATATCAAGCAAACGAACAATTCAACAAGAATTCAATTCAAACAATCAATCAAAGGAACACGCAAGAGAAACAAACAAACAAACAAAAGAATGCAAAGCACAAATCCCCGGAAACGGCGCCAAAAACTTGATGGTGACGATGCCGGAATTATCATGCAAGTAAACAAACAATATATCAATCAAGAAGACAATCAAACGAACAAACATGTGCAAAACGAGTCCCCGGCAGCGGCGCCAAAAACTTGATGCGTCCCAACAAGCCAAAAACTTGATGTGCTTTCGCAACGGGTTTTAAATTTATAAACAAAAAATACCGATTAACTAGGAACACATACGAGCAAGTATACTCGTTCGTGTGTAGTTAAGGATTGGTAATTCATGGTCGTCCCAAGAGACTTGGTTGTACTCAAATGTTGTTTGATTGTTAAAGCAAGTAACAAGTTGATGGATATGATTGTCACGGATCAAACCACCAAGAAAAGCAATATGGAAATAATGATGTAAGCACACAAAGAACATACTTGTATGGGCAAATGATCACAAGGATATTAGATGTTTAGTTTGAAAAACATATTAACATTGTTAATCCTTTCGGCCTATGGAACCAATTATAATAGTCTAGTATTTTATAAATCAAATATACATAAGCCTTAATAAATTGGTCATATCATAAGACTCACGCCTAAACCAACAACAAACAAATAATCCTTTCGACCCATAGACTTTGATGTCATTAATTTGTGAAGTTCCATTTACTTGAAAGATGATGAGAACACATATTCAAAAGACTCCTTTCGACCTATAATCTAATTTAAACTTTCACTTGTTATGTTTATTAATTCACTTGCACAATCGTCACAAAGTACAAGATTAAAACATCCGTCGACTAATGAATTGAAACTAATCACTATTGAGAATCCTTTCGGCCTCTAAACTCAACAATGATCAACCAAAACAATAAACAATGAAAAGTTCCAATTTAACCAAATATGATATCTTTCATCATAAACCAAACAAACATATGTCCAAATATCCTTTTATCACAAGTTCTCATAATAACCATACAAGCATTAAGAGATTATCATTATCAAACATATCACATGTCACACAAAGAAACCAACCATGAGATATAAAGTTCAACATCTTGATAATAATAAGGTTTACCCAAGTAGCGATTACAATGAGTAAAGAATATGAATTATAGCAATCCTATGAGCCTCCAATCAACTGGTACACGCTCTAACCACACTAGAGAATCGCTCTAATACTTCTTGGTGATACGACCTCCGTGAATGGTAAGGTGAATATGGTCTTTCGGGTTTAAAGAGTTGTAGAAAATCTGCCCTTATGGTGTAAGGGAGAGTTTTCAAATGATGTTTGATGATCAAATGGTGATTTGGTGCATAAGAAACATTTAACCAAGTACTTTTATTTATAGTTGATTAATCCTTGGTCATCAAGCATGTTTCTTGGCCACAAAGTGTCATAAAGTGCAGGAAAAATAAGTAATTAGCAGTATATGATCGGACTTGGAAGTAATGGCACTTAATTCCTCACTTAAATGCAACTTTGGAGGATAATAAGTGCAGCAACCTGCGGTTGGGATCTCAACCTTCGCGGCTGGGAAGTTTCTGACCACCAAAATCACTCTCAACCCACGGTTTGGACTTTAACCAGCGGCCGGATGACTGCTTAACCTCAGGTTGAGGTATGAACCTGTGACTCAGCATCAACCTTAGGTTGGACTTGGTTTGCATGTGTATTTCAACCTTGGGTTGGCAATAAACTCCATCTTTAACAATCATCTTTGGCACTTAATCTTGACTCCTTCTTTCATCGAATAACTTCATAATCTTTTACTTGAACTTGGAAATAATCATAGCATGAATCTTTATCTTGAACGGAAAACTTCTCTTCGTGAACATACACTTGATTTGTCGACTTTTCTTCGTCTTTTCGTTATTTCCTTTGACTTAGTTGTACATGAACCTGAATACATCTTTTGTACCTTTTAAGCGTAAAATGTTCACAAATACAACCAAATAACATGCACAAACATACGAATAACGCTACTAAAATATGTACAAAATGAGCATTATCAGAGTGACTGATTTTGACAAATCATTTTTCTCATCGACTTTTGGAGCAACCTGAGAAATAGAAATTTTTTGTTTTACAACCGGTTTTGAAGCATTTGGTTTCTCCAAAGTCGATGGTTTTGCAAACTTAGTGTCCACACCCTTCCCTTTTAGACTTTGTAGCTGAGTCCTCAAAAAATCATTTTGCTCTTGCATGTCCTTGTAGGCACGCTCATATGACAATTTGTCATACTTGCATTCCTCGGTTTTTTGATCAAGTTGTTTAAAATATGACACATTTTCTTTTTCAAGCTTAACAAGAGCATTTTCATATTTTAAAACAATTGCAGAGGTCTCAGCTCGCAGTCTTTCATCGTCTTCAACAGAATATGTTTGGTAAATAATGGACATAATATCAGTTGACAGAACTGCTTCGAAGAGAGTATCATTGTGTTTTTCCAAAACTTTGATGCGTTCAATGTTTTCATTAGCTTCCTTCACCAAGGATTTGTGGTCCTTGACAAAGTCGGTTGTTTCTTTTAAAAGAGCATTTTCAACATTAAGTACTCTCGCACTTGTTTTAGATGCAACAGTGCTTCGAAACATTTCAACTCTCCTTTTAAGATCATCTAAATATCTTCTAGCATCACTTGTGTTAAAAGGATTGCTTGAGGACATTTGTTCTAAGTTTGAAAGATTTTTAGAAACAGCTTTTTGTTTTGTCAAAACAACTGGTTTTTTGAAGATCATTGGTGTTTGTTTTTGAACAAGATGTACTCCAGAAAGTGTGTTAAGCTTATTATAATCAATTGGTTTTATTTCTGGGTTCATTTGTCTCATTTTGATTCTACTCTCTTCGGCAAGCTCAATCGTTTCATCAGAATCCCGAACCTCGGGAGGATCATGTTTAGCAAATATCACATTACCATTATACAACACATTCTGTTCTTTCTGAGTTTCTTGAGATGATAAGGGTTTTCACAGCCGATAGCCATTTTCTTCATTGTATGTAAAAGCGGGTTTGGATCTTTAATTAGCATATGAATTGTTTGAGCAAAGTGACCCATTTTTACAAGCAACTCTTCTAACTTTTTAATGGTTTCTTGTTTCTCAATGATTTCATCAAGAAGATCATTTTCGCGTTTTGAAAAACCTGCTTTCAACTCTTTCTTTTCTCTTTCAAGATCAGAACAAGTTGATTTTTGTTTAGAAAGTTGGTTGGTTAAGTCTGAAATTTCCGTGTTTAAGGATTTTATTTTCATGTTCAAATTCACATCGAGTGTGTCAAATTTGATTTGCAAATGTTTTTCTCTTAAAACAGAATCTCGATAACCAGTTTCTAATTCTGACAGTTGCGTTTTATGAAATACAAAAGCTTTTTCATTTACCTTATATCTCTCAAGCTCAGCGGTCAATTTTTCATCCGCGGTCTTAAGATCTCGATTGACCTTTTTCACTTTTTCAATCTCAACATGACAATTATTCAGTAATGATTCAAAGAGAGCACGGGTTTCCTCATCATTAGCATCATTTTTTGCAACTTGAACTTCATTAGGATCCATATATGGAGTTTCACAGTTAACATTGCTATTAACTTGCTCCCCCACATATGTATCATAATTAGGTTCGAGAGGCACAGAATGTGGCTTTTCATGAGTAAACGGATTTTGTACCTCATGGAGTGGTTTTGTGTCATAAGTTGGAGGATTTTCAGAATCACTGCATGATGTTGTTTCTTGCTGGTGTGCCATAAGGTTGAAGTTTCCATTGAGATCTGCTGCCTTATCATTAACTTTTGTTGTAAGCATGAAGTCATATTCCTCAGCAGTCAATGGTATACCCAACTCTTCTTTTTTGGCTAGCATCAACATGTACTGGAGCTTTTGAAGCTTTGTCATTGCATTGACATTGCAATCTTTACCAATATCACTATTGTGAATTTCAGATGTAGGTTCCTGAATCGTAGTCATAAAACAATAATTCCCATTTAGATCAATTATGTTTGCGGCTTTAAAATCCTTTAAAGGTCACGGGTAGGTGATGTTTGTTTAGGATTTTGTTTTGTGTTTCTCTAACCGATTGAAGGGTAGAAAGGAACAGTTTTGTTCTTGTTCTTCTTTTAATTATCGGATATTCAAAGAAGTGTAGCTTCAATACATTGATCTATGATGACAAATCTCTTGTTGTGTTGTGCAAACGACGAAACTTTAATGATACAAGAGATATGCTGAGATCCTCTTCTCTTTTTTCTCCTTTTTTTTTCAAATCGAATGAAAGTATAGAAGAAAACCGTTTGGTTTTTTGTTCTTACTTTATGAGATTCGAATATTAAATAGAGATTAATCTTATAAAATTCGATCTATGATGTGTAAATCTCTTTTGTTTCGTTTTGTTGAAGAATCTGGATGCAAAAGAGATAACTGGGATCTTGTTGTTTTCTTTTTCCGAGTCTTGGTTAAGGTTGCATCTGTTGAGATTCGTTTGTTGTTGTAGTGGGATAGATTGAGTTATGGGATAGATTGGATCGAGTCTTATAGAAGTGGTAGATGTGATATTGTTATCTGTTGTTGTAAGACGAGGATAGTTGAGAGTTGCTTTTGGTTTAGGATAGTTGACTGTTTTTTTTTCTTTTTTTTTTCTCCATTTCGATAAGCTTGATTTGCGATAACTAATTGCGATAGCAGTCCAGAATTGCGATAGATTCCAACAATTGCGATAGAAGTCCAGAATTGCGATAGATTCCAACAATTGCGATAGTTTTCACAATTTCGATAGCTTATCGAATTTCTTTACAAGAAATCGAATTTCGATAGAAGAGGGTTTATCGAAATAACTTATACAAGCAATTTCGATAAAAACTTTCCGATGACTTTTCCGGCGAAAAATTCCGATCAAAAATTATTTCGACGAGTTTTTACCAGATTTTGAACACAGAATCCGTTCGAAATAAGCTTAGAATTAAGAACTTAAGAAGCAGTTTTGGACAAAACGTAATGGTACTGATAAAGCCAAAAGTTTAGCACCTAAAACAGCTTTTGTTGGACAAAAAAAGGTAATAGATCTGGACAGTTGGACGCAACAGATACGCATTTAAAAAACTTAAAAACTGATAAAGCTTTTGTTGTACAACAAATAAGCACTTAAAAAACAGAAATAAGCTTTAAGCTGAAAAATAAGCACGTAAACAGCAATCATAAGCTAAAACCGAGACTGATATTGTTAATCAATAATACACATCTAAATCATTTTTAGGCTCTTGATACCAATTGTAGATCCCTAAATAATATATCATTTCACACATAAATGCATAAAGAAGAGATTGAGAAGACAAGTAGAAGAGACAATAGAATGTTAGATTAAGATGAAGAAAGAGAGAGATACAAGAGATGGAGGAATACTATGAACCTTACCCCTAGAATTCCACCCCACAAATGGGAGGACAAGGGTTCCTTTTATAGATAAGGAACCCTTACAAGGTTTCCCTATTGGGGTGATGTGGGATGGGTTATATTTTTAGACATAAGGAGACTATCTTACGGTTTTTACAACTTACTTAAACCGTTTACAATCGATAAAAGATAAATACAAGTCACGAGTTACTAATCAAAGAATGACAATCACTTCATTAAGTCTAACACGTATTTATAAAAACATATACGTTATTATATACCTATAAAAAAACGTATATGTTTTTATAAAAAAATGTATTAAAACGTATACGTATATAATATATAAAAAGTATAAAAAAAAACTTATATAAAAACGTATATAAAAACGTGTATTTAAAAAAAAATATAAAAACGTATAAAAACATATATGAAAGCGTATATGTTAAAAAAAAACGTATATAAACGTGTATATAAACGTGTATATAAAAACGTATATAAAAGCGTATACAAAAACGTATATGTTTTTATAAATACGTATATAATATATAAAAAGTAAATAAGAACGTATATAAAAACGTGTATATAAAAACGTATATAAAAGCATATAAAAACATATATGAAAACGTATATTTTTTTTATAAAAAATGTATATAAAAATAAAAAAACTTAGAATAAACCAAAAAAATTTTAATTATTAATGGTCGTTAGTTTAAAGGATGAGCGTTGCAACGATCGTTGGCCAAAAAGGGCTAACGTGTAACTACTAATGGAATCCACTTAACGCCGGTTAAAATCAGGGACCAAAATGATCAAAAGGTTTCGTGACAGGGACGCCGCCTGCACTTATGGAAGACCAGGGACGATTTCTGCAATTTTGACAAACCGCAGGGACGGTTTTTGCAATTTACTCTTATATATATGGGGAGATACAGGAAACGAGATGACCTAAAAGAGTAAAAATATAGAATTTAACGCGTTTAAGGTTTTATTCATTATATTATTAAACTTAAATAGGTATTAAGATAAAAAAAATAATAAAAAAAAAAAAAAGACTAATTGGTTTATGGATAATTTTGTATTATTAGTAATTTAAGGGCGTGTTAATTTTTATAATTAGGTGTGTTAATAACTTAATATAATGATTGATGGGTTTAAGGTTTATTATGTGTCATCGGTATGTTCAAATAGAGTAAATAATGGTTAAATTATTAGCAAAGTTAAGGGTCTATGTTTCACTTTTGTTAGAGATCACTATTCATTTAAAGTGGTTAATATATAAATGAGTTTAGATCGACGTTTTGCTGCGATAGTCGGTTGCTAATAATTACCGACACATAATTGTATTGTAATATACTACTTCGATATCGTACATAGCTGCAACGATAAATATAATGAATGAATTGTTAACCCAACTTTCTTCGCAATTTCTTACCTGCTTAGTAAATTCATTTCAAAACAATCCAAATGTAAATGTATTCAGTGTATGTGTTTGTTTGGGTTTTCCAGTAGCTTTCCTGCAACACCATATTGACATCAGCATTTTCACATGTACAAAGACCCTTATACCCTCTTACCCGTCAAATAGTCCATTCGAAAGTATATAATTTTGATGAATCAAGTTTTCATTGATTCAAATTAAGGTTAAAGTTATAAAAAAGTTTGAATCAAAATAAACTAAACCCACTAAAAATTAGGGTTGAGCATAGGGCGGTTTGGAGCGGTTTTTAGCAAAACCAAACCCTGAACCAAAAGTTCGGTTTTAAGTTTTTTTAAAACCAAACTCTGCAGCAAAAATTCGGTTTGGTTTTTTTCGGTTTTTTCATTAGAGAGCATCTTTTGTACAAGTTTGAAATCACTTTTGCAAATAATTACCGCATGAATTTAGACAAATTTATCTAAAAGATAAAGATTTGTCAAAGCGGTAAATACGATTATGATAGTATCAGAGTCGTCTCATGGTATTTTAGGCCTAAAGCGAATGTATGAAATGAAATATTTTCTACCATAATTTATTGTTGTTAATTTAAATAATTTAAGAATTTGTCAATAACTATTTATATCACAAATTTTGATATCCAAAATTTGCAATGATGGTTATATGTTAGACCCATTATTTTAGCTAAATTTTTTTAATTCGGATATCCAAAATTTTGGATAACAATTTTATATATCCGCATATCCAAGCATCTATAAATTTTAGAAAACTTTTATATGAGTTTCAACACTGACATTTCATAAAACCCGACATTTTAATACATTTCGATCAAATTTTTGAATATCCGAGTACGAATATTTTTGGAACACCAACAACCTAAATCAAGAAATCTTAGAAAGTAAGTTGAATATTTTGTCGAAAAATAATAAGATTACATAGCATGTATATAAAGATGAGATGTATAAACATATATGAAATATGAAAAACTAAATTTACGAATTTATTGTAGTGTTAGCTAAATAAACATTGTTCCGAATATCTAATACACACGTCTCTTTGTATTTTGACTTTGGTGATTTCTTGTATCAAAATTAATAATTATATTTTTATTAGTTTTATGAATATTAGTATGGGGCGGTTCGATTTTTTCGGTTTGGGTTTTCATATAAAACCAAAAACTTTTGTTTTTTTTAAAAATCAAAACCGCACCATCGGTTTTAGAATTGGTTTGGTTTTTTTGGGAGTTTTTTTGGGTTTTTGGGTTTTGTTGCTCTCCCCTAGTTTTTACAGGGTTTATTTCACCTGATTAGCAAAACTTGTGTTGCGAGTCATTTCTTAATTAGGTTATTTATATATTTACACGTAAGTACAATTTCTAATCAAAGCACAAGGATACCTGAAGTAAACTGTACCAAATCGAGACAAAAGAGATACGTAGAAACTATGATTTTCTTAATCCCATGTGTTATATATAACATGACATTGGCATATTGAAGACAAAAAAAAAAAAGTTACATTCACCATCTATGACTAAAAGTAGTAATGAAAATGAAGCTATGAATAACATCTTAATTGATCTTCTAGAGGACATTGCCGAAGAAGTTGTTTGTAGAATATATATGGTTGCACTTCAGGAGGGTGCCGAAGATACCCTTAAGATAGAATGCAATTGCAAAGGAGATTTAGTCCTAGCTCACCAAGAATGTGCTATAACGTGGTTTAGCATGAAAGGCAACAAAACATGTGAGGTTTGCAAGCAAGACGTTATGAACTTGCTTGTTATGCTTCAAGAAGATTCTCCTACATATAGGTAAAAGAATCTAATACATATTTGACTTGTTGAGCAAATAACTAACAATGCGAAGTGGTTTATTAGAGTATGGCAGGACGTACTTGTTTTTGTGATTGTGAGCACGCTTGATTACTTGTTATTCTTGGAGCAACTTTTGGTATGTCAAGAATCGTCAATAATTAATCTTTTATCATCTTAGAAGTGCTCCTAATATCTTGAATTTGTAAAAGGAAAAAAATGGGTTTTGGTGCTGTGACAAACGGTAAATTATCAGACTATTATTTTAATCAGAAAACTCGAAATATTACTCTTTTTTTTTGCGTAAAGGGGCTTACCTCGGTAAAATATTTATATAATCACAAAAAGTTGAAGTACATTGGAATGTGGTTGAAGTACCACATTAACCTCAAGCAAACGCTTGAACAGCCAAAAACACACCACTCGGTTTTGACATGCCACAAACCTAAAAACGATCGAATTACTTTTCCAACATTTACGGACTATTTTGACCTAAAAACGAGAAGGTATCTCGCTTACTGTGAAAAACGAGCCCAAACGCGTACCGACACCAAATTAGCTATGGTTCGCATTATAAATTTATTTTTATATTATTTTCATAAAAACGCTTGCAAAACTTTATTTTTCGTGCGTATGCTGAAACGCTCAACCGACTCACCATTTTTACATACACAATACACCAAATATTCAAATTTCAAATACTCCCTCTCATTTTTGTATGTGTCGTGACCCCTCCACCCAAAATACTAATATTATTCTTTTTATTGTTAGATGGAAGTATGTGATAAACCCTTGTCTCATTAGTTGAACAAATTCAAACTTATATTATTTAAACTAAACCCTAGATCTAGTTACCTCTCATTCATCACCAAAAAACTTTGGGTTAATAGACAAATATGTTACAAAAGTTTGTCAAAATGTTCGACTAAGTTACTAAAGTTTAAAACGTTACAAATAGGTTACTAAAATTTGGTTTCCGGTTACATAAGTTACTGAACCTTTTAAATGATGACATGACTTATTTTTTAAGTACAAAACGTCGGGTTTAACGGATTTAGTCCATATACCACTATTTCAGTTAGTTTGACCATTTTTATACGTTTTCATATGTTTTTACCCGTTTTTATACGTTTTCATACTTTTTTATCCGTTTTTATACTTTTTAATACGTTTTCATACGTTTTATCCGTTTTCGTTCATTTTTTTCCGTTTTCGCCCGTTTTTATCCGTTTCTACATATTTTCATACGTTTTTATCCATTTTCATCCGTTTTTATACGTTTTTGTTTGTTTTTCTTACGTTTTCGCCCGTTTTCTTATGTTTTCGAACATTTTCGTCTGTCTTTGTACGTTTTCATACGTTTTTATTCGTTTTTATTTTTTTTCAACAGTTTTTATAGGTTTTCGTTTGGTTTTATACGTTTTTATTCATTTTCATCCGTTCTTATACTTTTTCATCCATTTTTATACGCTTTCGCCAGTTTTTCTTACATTTTCTCCCGTTTTCTTACGTTTTCATATGTTTTTTTGTCAATTTTTTACGTTTTTATCCGTTCTTATCCGGTTTTATCCGTTTTTATGTGTTTTCATCTTTTTTTATACGTTTTAGCCTGTTTTCTTATGTTTTCATATGTTTAGTTACGTTTCCATAAGCTTTCTTACGCATTTTTCTATTTTTATACGTTTTCATAAATTTTCTTACGCTTTGGTAAAAACATATAAAAACGGACAAAACATATGAAAACATAAGAAAATGGGCGAAAACATATAAAAATGGATGAAAACACATAAAAATGGATAAAACGTATAAGAACGGATAAAACGTAAAAACATAAAAAACTGAAAAACGTATGAAAACATACTAGAACGGGAAAAATGTAAGAAAACTGGCGAAAGCGTATAAAAAATGATGAAAAAGTATAAGAACGGATGAAAATGAATAAAAACGTATAAAAACGGACGAAAACGTATAAAAACAGTTGAAAACGAATAAAAACGTTTGAAAACGTAAAAAACGTTTGAAAACATAAGAAAACGGGTGAAAACATAAGAAAAACAGACGAAAATGTATAAAAACGGATAAAACGTAGGAAAGCATATAAAAACAGATTAAAACGGGCGAAAACGTAAGGAAAATGGACGAAAACGTAAAAAAATGAACGAAAACGGTAAAAACGTATAAAAATGGGTAAGTACATATAAAAACGGTCAAACTAACTGAAATAGTGGTTTAGGGACTAAATCCGTGAAACCCGGCTAACGACAAGGACCGTTTTGTACTTAAAAAATAAGTCATGTCATCATTTAAAAGGTTCAGTAACTTATGTAACCGGAGATCAAATTTTAGTAACCTATTTATAACGTTTTAAACTTTAGTAACTTAGGCGAACATTTTGGCAAACTTTGGTAACATATTTGTCTATTAACCCAAAAACTTTCTCCCCTCTCCTCTTCTTCCCTTGTACGCAGCCCCAACCACACACAAACACACATTCGATTTTATTTTTGGAGAAAAACATTTGTACTTTCAGGTTTAGATCGAGATTTGGTATAGTTCTTGGGTAAATTTAAGGTTATTGGGCTTCTTGAGGTTTCTAGATCTACAAATGTTGCACCAAAATTGTAAGTGTACAGTTTTCTAAAACTCATGTACTTTCTTGTTAATCTTGGTTCTAATCTAGCAAAAGAACAATTACTTTGTCTTGATTTGTTAGAAAACTTAAAAATGAACTATACTCTTACATATATATATATATATATATATATATATATATATATATATATATATATATATATATATATATATATATATATATATATATATATATATCGACATACATACATAATCCACTAGACTCTTTATATTACCATGTTTGTGTTCACTTTTTGGTTAATCTTTATGTCCTAAACTTGTTATCGTTGCGTTTTGCGGTTTATTTTAAAGTTATTATTATTTATGTTCTTGATATTATGAGTTATTGTAACAAATTGGTGGAAGAGAAACTAGGTTAGATTGGAGTTATTGAGATGATGAGAATATTGCAACAATCGGTGGAAGAGACTAGGTTTAGACTGATGTTGTTGTTTGCGGTTGAAAAACTAGTTTAGGTGATGAAATATACATTTTTGGAACCCGCTGTCCTGAAACAGTAAAATCACTAAAATGAGCTTAATGTTTGTTAGGTATGCTTCTCACACGAAAATGTGACAACATATTCGAGACTACATTTGTTATCTTATTAGCCTCAAACACATGGACTAAAACCGTCATTAATGTAAAGTCATGTGTATTGTAGCCTTTATATACCCTCCTAGACTTCACTAGGAGGGTGAGGCTTGTGTGTGTAATTTTCACTCTTCTTTATTATCAATAATACAACCAGGTTTCCCTCTATCTCTCTACACTTTCTCTCTCTAACCTCTACCATGGAGATGATGTTTTATCATCATCCAAGACCTCCCGATCTACAATATAATCACCAAAACACGATCTATAAATTGGTATCAGAGCCAGGTTTTAGTTTTGGTTGTTTTTTGTTGTATTTTTCTTGTCAAAAAGTATCTTTTTGAATCTGTTGTACCAACCCTTCACTGTTTTCTATTACCTTTTGAGTCAACAAGATTTATACCACTATTTTATTTGTCTAATAGTCATGGTTTACACCTTTTATCATTTTTTATGACTGTTCATATCAGATCCGTGAATATTTGTGGTTGATCAACTGGAATACATGGTCGGATTATACTCATCTAAATACTGGTCAGAGGTCAGATTTGAGTGGTCTGAAACTGAGTCTATACGGTGTTCGCTACTGGTCAGAAAAAGGGTCAAATATGTGGTCGGATTAATGGTCGGAAAACTGGTAAAATATGAGATGGCCGGAATAATCATCAGAAAAATCATCGGAAAACCGCCGGAATTCATGGTCAACAAGTCAAAACCCCATTTTATCACAAATTCTTGTAAAGCATTTGCGACAAACCCTTTTTTATCGCAAATCCAGACTGATATCGCAAATGTTTGTAAAGCATTTGCGATGAACCCTGTTTTATCGCAAACGATTTTATCGCAAACGATTTTATCGCAAACGATTTAACTGGTCAAATTAGTCAGTGGTCAAACCGGTCAACATGAAACACTTATCTCAAATTAAAAAGAAATTGAATGAAGATGAAGAGATGACGACCAAACTTTGACCAAGACTTTCGACCACTAAACCAAAAATAAACTTCATCAGTTCATGTACTATACTTAAATCAAAATGAAATACCAGTAACACGCCAATCCCAACACAAATCAAACTCCATCAATTAACCTAATACTAGCCACAACCAAAGTCTCTCACCATCAATTCCCAACACTCGTACAAACATAAAAACTGACTAACAACATCATAACAGATCTCATATTTTTTCGTGTGTCTCAACAGTTTCTTCATATGACCTTAAAGATCAATCACACGAATTAATTATCATCATTGATCCTTGTTGAAGCTTCGCTTCTTTAATATCCGAAATAATTAAAGAACGATGAATAACAATTGTGTTATTCCCGTGTCTTTCTTTCAGTAATAAAATAACTAAAGGAACAACAACATAAGTACCACCTACCCGAGACCCATTGGATCTTGAAGCCATAATTTTTTGCCGTCTTGATTCGTATGGTATAGAGAACGAGGACATCAAATTCGATTACATTTATGATTGTGTAGTTCAATTGGTTTTTTTTTTTCCGGATTGATGATAATGGATGATGCAATTATATTTGTTTGAGTCTGGTGATGGAAGTTATTTGATGAGAGCATGACTTTTGCAGATCTGTTTTTGATGAGATGAGAAGTTATAAGCGAGTGGGTGAGAGATATGGGTGAGGGGGGCGGATTATTAGGTTATTAGGGTTAAGAGTTGGTGCTTTATACTCTTTAATACACAAAGGTTAGGGTGGGAGTTGGATTGGGTTGTTTTCAAGTTAGGCCTTATCATTTTGATTAAGTGGGCTGAAATGAGGTAATGGGCTGGAGTGCACTATCTTGGATCTGAAAAATTATTGACAGATGGGCTGAAAATTTATTCAAGTAATTTCATACATTGTCGTAATTTTTTTTTTCTTTTTTTTCCATATTTGGAAGAATGCGTGGTATTTTTTGGGTGATACAAATTTTTCACGAGGATACGTTTTTGACAAGATTGGGATAAAACCATTATCATAGTTCACTTAAACCATCAAAAGGCTAGTGTTGGGTATTGAACCGCAAGATGTGACTACGGGGTTAATTCTTTATTATTTATTTGAGGTTGAAGTGGAATATCACGGGTGCGTGTACTTAGTATCTTGAAGATATCGGGGTTGGTTGGATGCATGATTCTTCGAGATCCTTGTTCGAGCTTATAACCTTCAAAATGATTAAGACTTGAGTTATCTAGTTATACCTGATGTAAGGAGTTACGTTGTTGTGCTCACAGAGTATAGCTATCACTTTAAAGGAGTTATATTGTAGTGCTCAAGTGTCACAAAAAGATGTGGATAATTCAAGATGAGTTCATATACAGTTAAGGATGGTTGGATGGGTATATGAAACGGCCTATGCTTTAAGGAGTTACGTTATAGTGCTCTGTATAGGTTCTTAGTCAGACAATAGTGCAAGTTTTTAAGTCACAAGTTTGGGTTATTTTACTTCAATCTCAATTTCATAATATTGGATTTTCTCCATCAGTGGTCACTACAAAAACCCATCAGAATGATAATGGGGTCGGTAAAGAGTTAGATGAGAAGAGTATAGAAGAGTAGAGATTTTATCAGCAGTTGATTCTCACGGGCTATTTTTGGTACTTCACACATCTTCGACAAATTGGTCATACAGGGTTTACGCTGCCTCCGTTTTCATCGTAACCATAGTGTGTACGCTTCCGATTCCGCGAAGACATCGTGGGAGAAGAGAGAGTAGATGTACTTTGACTTTTCTTGCATTTTTTGCGAAAACACTCTTTTTCCAGATGGGTCTGCATTTAGGGGGAAGAAATGTGCATATCGGGGACGCATAACAGACTCACGTGATCGAGCTTACAATTTTATTACTATCGAAAGACGTCCGCAGAGATGATCAGTGGTTCAGTTTTGTGATTTTGGTGTACTCGTTTCAACTTTCGCAGGTTGTGAAGTGTGAAGTAGCATACTTATGTGAGAAGATCTTGCTAATTTCTTGCATGTTACCCCCAAACGGAGTTTCCGCATTAAGCATAATCGTTACTGAGTACTAGTCAGATTTGCTTGGTGTTGTTTACGATGTTATCTACAAATTCCGTTGCGTACTTACAACCTTCAAAAGATAGAAGACATGTTAACTACATCAAAGTTTCAACTCTGCTGAAGACGGTTGTCAGTTTGGGGGGAAGCTGATTCAGAAACTTCACCAAAAGGAAGTATATGAAGAAGCCGCTAAAGACATGAAGCATGAATTGGGGGGGAAGTTAATCCAGTTCATGTGTATATCATTTGACTACAAGTGAAGAAAAGTTCTCAAGCCGAGGTACAAGATGAAGACAAAGAATGTCAACTGTAGTCATCCTCAGCACTTGAAGAGCTTATGAAGAACTTTCTTTATTTGTATTTGTACTTGTAGGAAATGATGTAAGTAATCCCATATGTTGCCACATTGGGGGAAGATTGTTGGGTATGCTTCTCACACGAAAATGTGACAACATATTCGGGATTACATTTGTTATCTTATTAGCCTCAAACACATGGACTGAAACCGTCATTAATGTAAAGTCATGTGTATTGTAGCCTTTATATACCCTCCTAGACTTCACTAGGAGGGTGAGGCTTGTGTGTGTAATTTTCAATCTTCTTTATTATCAATAATACAATCAGGTTTCCCTCTATCTCTCTACACTTTCTCTCTCTAACCTCTACCATGGAGATGATGTTTTATCATCATCCAAGACCACCCGATCTATAATATAATCACCAAAACACGATCTATCAATGTTTTCAACCTTAGGATAAAGAAATAGAAACTAGACGCTAGGAGCTAAACGTGGTCACTTGAACCACTAAAAAAGGATTTAAAACGAAAGAGTTACGCTATTATTAAGTTACGACGAGAAATATAGTTTTACTAGAAAATTACACTATTTGGTGAAATATGTTTTTATAAACTTAGAAATGGTTTTCGGAACATTAGAGGCGAGATAGGAAAATTTGGTAAAGTGCGAGATTACGAACGGGTCATGGCGAATTTTCGCTAGAAATATATACTTAGACTATCTTTCTCTAAAAATGACTATAGGTAAATAAAAACAATTAACTATACTTTTATAAATGATAAGAATGTAGATTTCTTATAAACACGTTGAATAGGAGAAACTAGAATTTCATTAGTATTAAAATGGCTATTTTCTTTAAAACCCGAATAAAAGGCGAAAACCCGGCTAAAGGACGAAAAACTGACAAAAAGACGAAATATTTTTATAAACTATAAAATATTATTATTTTAATAAAACGAGTCTATTTTTCATTACGTGACTATTTGAGCTAGTAAACACGGGAACTTTTGTTAAAGTGACGAAACTTATATATTTACACAACTTGCTGTAAAATGTATTTTTGCCTACAAAACTGAAGCACAAACATGTCGTGGTGATACAAAGTCTAGGAAACCCTTTCACACTTATTGCATTTCACATAATATATACTAAGTCGAACCACACTTACTTAAGTCGTGTGTCAAAGCCGTTACTTCCTATACATTGACTTACTTTCCCAGATTACTACTTTGCTGAGGTGAGTTTATAGCCCCACTTTTAATCTTTAATACTTGTTTTACAAACTTGGGGTGATATCATGCTTGTTTTATTATTGGACCAAATTAATCTTTACTTTGATAAACTATTACGTGATAGCCTAAGCACTGTAACCCACTATGCCCATTTTCATGAACCGTCAGTTCCTGCGGGAAGCGCGAGTGCTATAGATAGATCTATCAGGGTGACTCCCCTGTTCATATGAAAGTATATTATGTGAGGTTATGCAAGTGTGAAAATTATTTGATCATTATGCAAGTTGTAATAAACAATATTCATACCTTAAGAGATTTTTGTCAATGGAAAACTTAGGGTGCGTTTGCTTTGAGGGTTTTGAGGGAGGATTAGGATTTGAGTTTACAAATCAATGTTTAGTAGATGGTATTTAATGTTTTAAACCCACTGACAAGGGATTGTAAAAATCCTTGCTAAATGGTAAGGTTTTGCCCAAAAGTTGTGGGACCACTTGTTCATCCTCTCACATTCTTTTTTTATTTGAATTATTAAATAATATATTTTGATTTTAATTTTATTATAAAATACATTTAATAAATATAATTTCTCTTTTCAAATCCAAACTAAATCCAAATCCTAAACCAAATCCAAATCCTATTCTAAACCCATCTATAAACCAAATGGGCCCTTAAGTATTATAAAACTTCTTTACATAAACTTGTACTTACGTTTTATATTTGTCATTATTAAAACTTAGAAGATATTGAATAGAAATAATATTTTTAGATGATTATTTTTATTAACAACAACTATGTTAAATTACAAGAGTCACATATGTAATGTGAGAAAAATGGAAAAGTAGATCATGCAGAATGATTGGTTTTATTTCCTAAAATAGGTTGGTTGAAATTATTCATATTGAAAATATTGTTGTATTGACAACTTTGTAGTTGTTATTTGATTAACAAGTTAATGTCTTTTCATACACTAGGCGAGTATTCGTGCATAGTAACGAGATTTCTAACGACAAACAGTTATAATTGTGATATTGTAGGTAAGTGTTTCGTATAACGTTTATACATATAACATAAAATATTTTTATTTTTTTTAAATGCACGTTATACGTCACGTAAAATTTCCTTGTGTTAGTCGACATATTTCTTAGTGGGCCAAAACCCGTTTCTAGAATACTCTTTGTAACCTATGTTATGTATGTTTCTAATTGTGATAATTCATTCAATGATTCAGCATAACATGATATTTCAGCCAAACTCCTAAAATCACTCCAATCAAATCGTTTCTAACTTAACAAACCCTAACTTCTTTGTTTCTTCTTTACTACCAATCTAAAAAATCCTCACCCTAAATAATTTTTTTCCGTCATTAAACAATCATGACAGCCTCTCCAAATCCTCTTGCTATCTCACTTTCAGATAAACTACTAACTTTTAAACACCTTACTACTCGTGTTCCCGTTAAATTAGACTTTGATAAGATTAATTATTCGTCTTGGGTCTATTTCTTTAAAAACCTTTGTAAAGGTTTTGAGGTTCTATGCCATATTATAGATGAGTTCGATGAATCATCTAGCGCCCCTTTACCTCCAACTGCGGAGTTGATGAAAATCGATTCCATTGTTTTATCATAGATATTCATGACTCTATCCGACACCCTTCAAGAATGCCTCGTAGTAGCCGGTCCTCGAACCACTAAATAACCATGGGACCATATTGCTACGATCTTTCATGACAACAAAAGGACTCACACAATTGCATTGAAGGCAGAATAGCGTTCGCTGAAACTTGGTGACTTGAGCATCGATGCTTACTTTCGTAAAATCGAATCCATTGCCACTATATTGACAAGCCTCGGGTCTCCCATAAGTCATGATGACATAGTTACGTTTTCACTTAAAGGATTGAGTGGTAAGTATGAGACCATGGCTGGTATTATTGTCCATCGAGAACCCTTTCCTGATCTTAAGACGGTACGTTCTGTACTCACCACCGAGGAGATGAGATTGAAGTCAAAGTCCAAGCCCTACATATTGATTCCTTGCATTCCTCTTCCATGATTTTGTTGGCTGAATCAAGTACTAATCCCCGACATTCTACTATTACACATGTTAAGTCCTCCAAGCCGTGCTTTAATTTTGCTAAGGGCTCGTGTCGTTTTGTGAATAATTGTAAACTTGTTCACGATGGATCCATGCATTCTAAACCTAATAATTCATCCCTATGGGCTACGTCTCCTTCTAGTAGTAGTATCGTGCCTACTGTTTCACAAAACCTGCATCAATTAAACCCGGTACAAATTTTGGCCTTAATTCAAACTCAACAAGAATTGTTGGCTTGGTTGGGATATAATTCGAGCAAGACCATAGGACAAATAAATAATACCACTGGTAACATTACTCCTAATCGTCCCATGGCCTTTCAAACTACAGTTACCGGGCTCCTTCAGCCCGCTTCTAGCACTGCCAGCCCACCCGAATTCCTAACCCACCTACAGCCCATTTTTAATAGTGCCAGCCCACTAGGATTCCCACCCCACAAGCACACTAGTAGCCCTGTTTTACTACCGGCCAAGCAACAGTCCTTATTGGGCCAGACTCTATTCGCTGGTCACCACAACACACCTTTGGGACACTTAAGCTATATCGGGACAAGAGATGACATTACCGCATATTTTTAGTGCCATGACACTTCAGGATCCCACTACTGGTGCTTGGAATATGGATACAGGTGCTAGTTCCCACCTTAATGCTTCTGTTAATAATATTAGTAATATTTTTAATATGTGTATATATCCAACGATCTCTGTTGGTGACGGTTATTCTATACACGTCACCAACACGGGCAATAGCATTTTCCCTACTCCCCATAGGCCTCTTCACCTAAATAATGTCTTTATAACTCCTAAAATTGTCAAAAACTTAATTTTCGTTCGTCAGTTTATTCGTGATAATAATTGTACCATTGAATTTGACACTTTTGGTTTTTCTATTAAGGGTTTCATGAGTCGTCAAGTGCTTCTCCGATGTGATAGCACGGGGGATCTCTACACGGTTACGAAGCCTTCCCCTGTTCCTCAAGTCTTCTTAACAAGTCAACATAAGTGGCCCCAGCGACTTTGACATCCAAGAAGTAAAGTGTTGCGGCGTCTTATCTATAACAATTCTATTTCATGTAATAAAATGAAACATCCCGTTCTTCTCATGCTTGTCAGCTTGGCAAACACGTGAGGCATCCTTTTTCTAGTTCAAATACATTGGTTCAGTCTTGTTTTGACATTGTTCACTTGGATTTTTGAGACTTCACCCATTCCGAGTCTTTTAGGTTTTAAGTACTATGCTTTTTCTTGGATCATTATTCACATTATGTTTGGGTTTATCCGTTGATTAATAAATCGGAATTCTTGTCTAAATTTGTGTTTTTCTTTAACATGGTTAATACTCAATTTAAGTGTGAAATCAAGTAATTTCAGTATTATCATGGTGGTGAATTTGACAACCACGCATTACATAAACTGTTTGCCTCTAACGTTACCGATTTCGTTTCTCTTGTCCAAAAACCTCAAAACAAAATAACAAGTCTAAAAGAATGATACGAACTATCAATAACCTAATTCGAACCTTACTTTTTCAAGCTCACCTTCCTCCCACCTTTTGGGTCGAAGCACTTAATATGGCCATCCATTTATTAATATGTTACCTTCGAGTGCTATCAACAATGAAATACCTCATACTCGTTTACTTGGAACCAACCCGTACTATAGTCTTTTACGTACCTTTGGGTGCTTATGTTACCTACATTTACATACCAATAACAAACTTGAACCACATGCTACACCATCTATATTTTTAGGTCACACTTCAAATCGTCGTAGGTATCGATGTCTTGACTCAAATACAAATAAAATTATTATTTCAAGACACATTACATTTGACGAAATGGTTTTCCCTTTTGTTTCTATGACACCCACCTCGCATCCCTCATATAATTTTTTGGATGAACCCCTTGATCTTATTACAAAATCTATACGTCACATACCTGTCACCAATGCTCAAAACGCTAAACCAAACAACCCATCTCCTTCACAAACGGCCCAATTCCAAACAAACCTTGAGCCCACTTCACCGGTTACTCCACCCAATAATATATCTCCCAATAGCCCACCTCACATGACCCAATAACCCGGTACTAGCGGCCCCACAAACTAGCCCACCTCTCACCACGACCTAACAAGCAACCGCTGCCCCTCCCCTTAACCCAAACCCGGTTTCTACTCACCCCATGGTCACACATTTTTGTGTCGGGACTACTCACCCTCCTGATCGTCTTAACGTTCATGTGTCAACCATCTATGATTTTTTTTAAAAAATTTAATGGTCTGAAGTATTTTACCAGCATAAAACTTGCGTAGAAAAAAATTTGCCTCTCAAATCATCATTGTCTTTCTATCTTCTATACCAATCGACAAAAAACATCACTTTATTACATGGGATTGGCTCAATTCAGATGGACGGAACTTTTTCAACAAAACTTAAGGCAACATTAATCCAAGTATTTAAAAACTTGCCATGTTTTTTAAGGCAACATTTTTTAAAATTTGAAGTGGGAAATTCAAGTTTTAAAAAGGTATTATATGTAAGCCTTGAAATCACATGATTTGGCTCAAGAGACATAACTATTGAGCTACGATTGAGTTTATGTAATACGAGCAAAACTATTTTAACCAACATTAAGGTGGTAAAATGTCCAAAAGTCTTTATCAACAGTAATTTTGAGTTGATAATCTATACTTACTAATATACAGCACTTGAAAAAGATGTTAAATGCCCTTTGAAAAAGTGAATGCTGAATTTTTAGAGTGTCTAGATTGGTCATTTTGCATAGAAAAAAAATTAAATTACCCACTAATAAAGGAAAATATCAAACTTATACAAGAATTTTTCAAGGCTTCTGGGTGAAGCCTCCCTTTTCTCGGCCAACACCCACACTCACAACCGAACCACACCCTTGACTAACCAAAAAAACGAAAACCCCGACACCTGATTACCATAAGTCAATCGGCCGCAACCACCATGAACGAAGCAAGACACAAGATCAACATCACAATAACGGCATGATTATTCCGGGTTTTATTGAGATAATGATTCGGTATTTCATAATTCAAAAAGTAAGTATTTTCATCTTTATTTGTGATAAGACATATCTTCAATGTTTTTAAATTACCTATAATTTGTAAATTAAAATGTGAATGGATCATATTAATTGATTTCCAAACACAATTGTAACAAAAAACCTAATTGTGTATTGTTTTTGAATCTATGATGAATTTGATCCGTAACAAATTGAATTTATTGTTTTTGAAAGAATTAATTTATGTTACTCATTGATCGAATTGTTTTTTTTTTTTTTTCATTTTACAGATTAGGTGTTAAAACTTCTACAAATCCATCAATTTAACGAACTCAAAAGGTATGTACATTTCTCTTTTATTGTGTATTTAAAAAGTTCTTGTGTATGTGCATAAGATGTTTGATAAATGTCTAATTGAAATTATTAAAATTCATCATATTTTCTTTTGGATTGTCACTCTTTAAGTGAATTTGATAACGAACATATCTTCAATGTTTTTAAATTACCTATAATTTGTAAATTAAAATGTGAATGGATCATATTAATTGATTTCCAAACACAGTTGTAACAAAAAACCTAATTGTGTATTGTTTTTGAATCTGTGATGAATTTGATCCGTAACAAATTGAATTTATTGTTTTTGAAAGAATTAATTTATGTTACTCATTGACCGAATTGCTTTTGGCTTCTTTTTTTTTTCATTTTACAGATTAGGTGTTAAAACTTCTATAAATCCATCAATTTAACCAACTCAAAAGGTATGTACATTTCTCTTTTATTGTGTATTTGAAAAGTTCTTGTGTATGTGCATAAGATGTTTGATAAATGTCTAATTGAAATTATTAAAATTTATCATATTTTCTTTTGGATTGTCACTCTTTAAGTGGTTACGGTACTATAATAAGATGTATCCTGCACTTAGATGCCCTTTTTTTAGATGTTTTTTATTTTTATGTTTGCTAAAGTAGGATTGTGTCAAATGCGAGTTGGTTGGCTTTGTTAACTGATTTGTGAAACGTATAAATGTAAGTTTTGGAAGTTTTCGATGTTAACAGATCATGCCAAATGCATTTGGTGTGGAGGGATTTCTGGGCACAAAGTTTTTATATATACTCATCGGTGTTTGCAGGCATGGATCACTTTTTGGGCACTATAAGGGCTTGTGATGTTGAAAATATTGGAGGAAGAACCTGATGTGAAACAACAAATGGAAAATCACTTTGGTCTTAATAGCATAAATGTGTAAGTACCTACAACAAATGTTTATCTATGGGTGCTTTTGGATTATTGCTTAGATGTCAATGCTAGGGTTTTCGCCGATTAATCTTTTATCTATAAAGAAAAGACGTTGAGTTGATGCTAGATATGGTTGAAACTGTTAAGGTTGGTTGCCTAATATGGCTGGTGGTGACTAGCAACTTTCACCGAGTTTCTTTTTATCTAATTTTTTAGTTTTAGTGAACATATTTAGAAACTATATTTTGTTATCTGATATAAATTCTAAGTATATTTATTTACATGAATGAATGTATACAACATAAGGTGATATTCTCATAGCAGTATATTTATTTGCATGAATGAATGTATACAACATAACAAACATAATATAATAAAGATGAAAGAGTGAGACTACAAAAAAGACTTCTACTTATAGATATCTTTAGAAAATTAAGTCTAAAATAAACATACTAGGTGCATTTTATGATAACAAATTAGGGTAATAGTAATACCATAATATAGTTGCATCTTGGATTAGTCTTTATGGTTTTGGATGGGATTCTTTACCTGAAACTTAGTATAGATAGGAGTGGCTATGCTATTTCAGTCAATACTATAGAGAATCCAACTTTGTGATTATGTATATGACTATGTATAATGTATTTAGCCAATTCGAAATTGTTAAAATAATCCATCACTTATTTCTAATTGTAATATTTTGTTCATCACCATTACCAATATCTTTGTAATGTCACACTTTAGTTGCATAATAGCTTATTCTAACTTAGGAAAAAAGGCTATTGATTATTCTAAAATAGTTTGGTTGAGCTTATTTTAAAAGAATTATAGCTTTTTTGGAAGGAACTAAGCTAAAAGATTTAATCTATTGTATTTGGGATTTTTAGAATGTATAAGCTTACTTCATAAAAGGGTATTTGGATAGGCTTATTTAAGGTTATCAATGGTGCTTTTTTCAGAATGCTTAATCCTATAAGCTTATTTTTCTAACATGAGTTTGTTCAATGTCGAAGTCCATGTTTTTTGTCTATTTAGTGTCCCACCAATTGTTATAGTACAATTTGTTAGTCAATACTACTGATCCTAGCTTTCATTTTGATGGGGGTTCATTAATCACAAATTTAAAGCTCTTGATGAAGTCATGTCTTTTACTAATAAAAATCCCAAACACTCCCCGTAATCACATCCAAGCTTTTTCTATTTTTCTTATGTGAGTTACTAATAACGTAATCTTGTGATTATGTTTCATTTCATGACATGTTTCTTTATTCATCTTTTTCAGGGCAAGGCACAAGGGGCAGTACATGCTTAATGCTTTTTTCTTAGCTATTGGTTTCAGATATCTCTTGCAAGAACTAAAGCTTTGAAGTAAGCGTCTTATGTCTCTACTTATCACAAATCTTCTATACACAAGACTACACCGCTGGTCACTTTTGTATTTTGTTTCTCTTTGTTTAGAGTAAAATATCCTTCGATTATAAACAGGTACCAGCTACACGAGAAACATAAAACACACTAGAAGAATTTGATACAGAGGATTTCTGTGAAGATCCTGAAGAAATTCTAATGATCAATCTCAACATCGAAGCATTTACTCAGAACCTACCGACTTACATGGAAAATAATATGGAACTTGCAGAAGGTGACATGTCAAAGGCCTTAGTTGCCTTAACATCAGATTCTGCCTCAATCCCTACATTTAAGCTTAAAAATGTGAGTACTTGCTTATTCTAATCTATTTTTGTTACAATGTTCTCAAATATAGAAAACATGTATAGAATAAGAAGAAAAAAAAAACAGCCAATAAACTTAATGATTAACTATATAATATTCACATATAATGTTGATGCACATAATTGGTATAATTCTTTTAATAGTTTATATATGTGTGTGCGTGCAGCTATAGGATTATAGACTATTACAACTTCTCTACTTCAAGAGACTAGACATGACTGGTGAAGAGTTTTAAGGCGATTGGAAGCATTGGTGAAGGTTTGGAGCCGATACTATACAAGTCAGCACCAATGGTGGCATTGTTCTTTGCTCGAGGCCTGTATTTAAAAGATAACTGAGATATTTTAGCACCCGGTTCTCTTTGATCCGATCTTTTTGGTCTATTTAATACAATGTATATTGTTTGTTTTATTTATAAACAAATCATTTGTACTTAATCTTTCAATTTTTTAAATATTTTGCCATTAACCTTTATTGCAGTTGATTCGTTGATTTCATAACATATAGAGTTTTGCAACTTTAATCACAACCCCATGAGTTGTGGATATGCATCATCATTTATGTGAAATTAGCATTTAATAAACTAATTATTTCCGTTTTTATACATATTTAATGATGATAATCATAAAAATTGTTGTTAAGCATGTAATGTTTGGTATTAATTAATTATTGATTTTTCATTTATGGTAACTTTAATCACAAACCCATGAGTTGTGGTTAACAAAACCAAAAAAGTAAAAAAAGAAATAAATATCAAATGAAACAATCCTAACCATTCATTTATTGATCAAAACAATAAAATAAATTTTCACCCTCATTTTTTAAAACTAAATATCTTACAAACCGTTGAGCGTTAGACGAAACTAATCATATCATCGCTACAAACATAAAATTACCTTTTGTTGAGATTGGACACATGGTTAAGGTGGTTAAACCTTTTGTACTTTGTGTGTATGATATATTGAGTTAATATGATTAAGAATGCGAAATCTACTTAATCACACTTAGAAGGTTATTTGTGTTATGGAAATGGAACAGTTGTGTTTGTTATATGACAATGAACAATGAAATATTATCACCAAACGATTCAATATTATTAAGATAATAATACGAGTGATCTTGAGTTATCACTAGGGTTACAACCTTGAATCTTAAGTTTCTATTTCTTGTGATATTGTTTTTTTTTTTTTTTGTTCTATGTTTTTTAGAGATATATTTTTGCACTATAAGTTTAACACACACTTATATCTCTAGACTAAGATCTTTCTTTTATAACATAATAAAGATCTTTACATTAATGTTAAGTCTTGTCAAACAACTTGCTAGCTTATCTTATGTGTGTCAGTACATAAGATACAACATGTATCTGTGTACACAACTTGTTAACTAAGAGAATAAGATAAAGACTGAGCACATGGGGTAAGATATTATCTACCGTGTATTATTGACTTTTAGTCAACCAGACTTAATATCTTCATCAAGCAGACTTAACTCTGATAGTCACCAGAATTAACACTTGACTTAACCACCAGACTTAACTTCAACAACCAGACTTTAACCAGCAGACTTAACTTTGGAACTCACCAGACTTAACTCCACTTCTACCAGATTTAATCACTTGAGAGATTTTCCCGATACTTAAACTTCAGAATATTTAATTCCCAACAATCCTCCCCTAAACATGTGAATCCATTTCAACATGTTTCTGAATTAAATTATGGATTGTGAAGATCTTTCAAACACTTCATAGTCAGACCCTTGGACTGAACTTTCTTCTATTCTGAAAGATTAATATTTATCTCAGTAACTCATCTTCTTTCTGATCTTTGACTTCAACAATATCAATACACACATCTTTAGGCTTCAAACATTGACCTAAAAGATGGTGCAATTTCCTTGGATGGAGGAATTATAAGAGGCAATGGTGCTGTGTATCTTGGATGATTGTTTCAACAAGTGAAATCATCTATCAGCATGCCTTTGTAAGTGATGAACAAACGTAGTGAACTGAAATTGAAACTGAAAGCTTTCTTCGTTTGACCTAGATAGAACATTCTCCTTTGGAATGCTTCATCCCTTCTGAATATATATATAATACTCCAGAATCAGCTCTTTTCTTGTCATTTTCAACTTTCTTTTTCATCTTGTATGCTCTTGTCTTTTCCTCCCTTTCACTGGTTAATCTTCCAAAATTATTTCCTCCCCTGAGATGTTTCCTCCCCTGAGATGCAAATAACATTTCCTCCCCTTTTTGGAAGATCTCTCACAATGTATCTCTCCCCATCATCTTAGCTATCAATTAGAACTTGTTATCAGACAATGTTGTAGATGTAGCCATCATTTCCTTAAGAGTTTAATTTGCTGTCCTCATCACTTCTAGGTGTGTTAACTCCTATGAGAGGTGATTCATTGGACATTTTACTCATGGTCCATCATGTGATGGTTTTTGTGAGTCTCTTTTAAAATCCTTTTTAAGAAACTTTTGCCTTAGCAGTATGTACTTGATTTTATTATGAAAAACCATACTGCATTCAACCATTTTGAAGGGATTAAGTGTATAACAGACACTTAATCAAAATTTCGGTTTAATGCAACATCTGGTTGTGTGAGAACCAATGTTTTCAGTTATAAATAACTGCCTGTGTCCAGATAAACTCATTCAAAGAGTTTTCGTAACAGGGTTTCCAGCTCATAGTAATTGTTACCTCTAACACAAGTGTTAGATTCACTTTTACTAGTTGTTCTTTCTATCAAATGTCCTTAGACTTGCTCATTATACTTTGAAAGTATAAAATGATAGAAAGTGGGTTGATTCAGTTACTATCTGATCAACTAAGTCATCAACTCAATGTGAAATATGATAACCAGGTTTCAAGAAAGATGTTTTAAAGAATTAATAAACTTAGGTATAAACCTTTGTTAAGAATTCTCAAACTCAGTCCATCATAAACCTGTTATGTAAGCAACTGATATAACATTCTGCTGCTTCCATTTCACTTGAAAACTTCTTTTGTGTTCAAAATTTCATACCTGAAATTGTTAGTCTAAAACCAAAAGAGCAATATACAAAGTACTTGTCTTATATTAGAATAAATATATGACTAACTGTATGAAATAACACAATTTTAAAGTAATAGATAGTACAAATTTACAAAGACAATAGTACAAACAAAAATTTAACTACCAGACTTAATTGAGTAACCACCAGAATTAACTGAGTAATCACCAGAATTAACCACACTGGTATATATATAAAATACATAGATTGAAAAATTTAAGTATTAAGCATTCCAATACTTGTTACCAAGCACTAAGCAGGTAACCGTACATGCGGGCACCCGCGGTTCGATTCACGGTTAACTATTTTATACGTTTAAATGAGTTTAACCGTATGAATAACAACATGATCTAAAAGGCAAAATGTAATTTTAGTATATTGAATAATATTAAATAGATTAAAGTCATATTAAAGTTATTCCATCACAATAATTATGCTCAAATAAACATATATAACACTTTAACAAGAAACATTTGTTCGACATTTATAGCTTACATTTACATTAAATATTTAGCATTAATATTTTCTATTCATACATCTAACATGTAATTTTTTTATATAATATAACAAATCGATCTCTTATATAAACATTGTCAACGGTTTTTTTAAGGCCCCGTGAATTTCATGGGTCAATAAACTAGTTGTATTATATGTATGAAGTATAATTGATAATATGCTAACATTTTTATCCATATATAGAAATTAGGGGTAGAATAGCATTAGTTGAATCCCATCCAATTGTTTTCCACGGAGATGATCCTTTATCGACATCTATGTTAAATTACAAGAATCACATTTGTAAGGTTTAAAAATTTGAAGGGTGGATCATGCAGATGATTGATTTTATTTTCCTAAAATAAGTTTGTTAAGTTGAAATTATTCAGATTAAAAAGATGGTCGTATTGCTTATTTGATAGTGTTTATTTGGTTAAGAAGTAATTTTTGGCTATGTTTGGCGCGGAGCTTTTTGGGGCGATGAGCGGTGAGCAACGAGTTTTTTTTTTTTTTTTTTTTTTTTTTTTTTTTTTTTTTTATTGTTCGTTTGACAAAGAAGTGGTGAGCTTTGCGATTTTTTAGGAATGCTTATTTTTTCAATTTTTCTTTAAGAAGCTGTGAGCGGTAGGCTGTGAGCTGTGGCTACTGCTCATCGCTCACTGCTCACAGCTCACTGCTACTGCTCACTGCTACTTTTACCAAACACACCCAAAGTCTTTTTATACATAATTAGAGCTTAAGGTGTGGCAACGAGAAGCGATTCGCCACTCATACGTGGCCTTTGCTATGCCTCGATGTGGTTTCGCTGCCACACCAAGCTCCTCCGTCGTGCGTTGCTTCGTTGTGCACACGACTAAGGTAATTTTGTACGATTTGTGTTAGTAATGTTGGGATGTGATTTGATTTTTCTTTTCTTTTCTTTTTTCGATTGTGTAACTGATGACGTATAGTCCGCATTCGGGTCACGAACCCGACCAATGGACGCTACTAACACTCAAGCCCATCACGAATGGGCTCAAGCCCATCACGAATGGGCTATCACGATAACGGTTTGGGCTTACGATGGCCCAAACCCAAAGTTATTTATGGTCTTGATATAGGATATCTCTTATTTATGGGATATATATCACACGACCGACTTAGGCGGATATGCCGAAGGGTAAGGAACACGAAACCAATAAGGATTTCTTGTGTATATATAGAACATCTCGTCTCTCATTAAAGGTACGATCAATAACCCTAACTCTTCAACTAAACCCTAAAACCGATTACTTACTCTCACGCCGGAGGATAATCGTGGGAGACAATCCCACGATAAGCCTAACGGTGTCTTTTTGTTTTCTTAGTGCGCAGGTCTCAAGCATTAAGATCTAATTGATACGGAAACAAGGAACGCCCAACTTTTGTATCAACAAGTGGCGCCATCCGTGCGACCCTACACTAAGAACTCTACGAAGAACTAGAATGACGAAGCATGGAAACCCAAATCAGCGGACTCCGCAGACAAAGAAAATGCATGACGACCTACTGGGGAAGAAGCAGCAAACTGATTCAGCCGCTAAGCAGGCCTCTGGAACAACCAGTGCGCCCAAAAGCCTAGGATCATACTCAGATCTGGCTTTTACTCCAGTAGAACCGCTCACAAGGACTACCCATGCTACCATGACAACCACTAGCACAGTAGACCTACTGCGCACTCCTTTCAACATGTCAGAATTAGACATCAGTGAGCCGCCAAATGCGCCTATCCGAAGCAAGGGTCCTGATGTGGAAACAAACATCCTCGCGCTAGAAGGAGTCACGCCTGAACTAGCGCCAAGTGATTTCGTGACCCAAAATTACGAAACCTTGGCTGCGCTGATGCGAGAGGAAGCAAAAAAGAGGTCAAGTCAGAGTCTGCAAGCCAGGCTCAACTTTGACCCTGAGTACGAAGCATCCCCACCGCGTTACCAAAAGGAAAGGCGCGTAAAGGATAGCCGCCGACACCCAGTGTTTACTAGGATCGGAAGGAAAGTTGCGGATGATGAAGCAACCGACTTACAGCATATGGAGGAGCATGAAGACGATGGACGGCACACCAATGTCCACACTATGCTTGGTAGTCGCAGGGTTCAAGATAGACTTGGGCGACGGATCTCTCCAAGCGAAAGCCCTTCAAGCTCGAACTCTGAGGATAGTCGGCGCAAGCGCCGCAAAAGAGTGAGCCCATCCTCAAGTGACTCCTCGGACAACGAGGACGAAGAAACAGGACACTGGAAGTCCAGGAGAAGATCCCGCGACCGGGAAGACGAAGATATGTCTCTTCCCTGGCGCCACCAAAAGGTTGACGCATTCACTAGACGCATCAGTGATTTTTCGGAAGATAAGAGAAGGCGCATGCCCGCTAATGTTAAGACTTATGATGGGACAGGTGATCCTGATGACCACCTAAAAAAATTCAAATCAGCGGCAACCATCGAAAATTGGCCACAACCTGTGTGGTGCCACATGTTTAACTCTACTTTAGTAGGGAATGCACGGAACTGGTTCAGTAAGCTTCCACATAGAAGCATCAATGGGTTTGAAGAGTTGCGGAAGGCGTTTCGTTTGAACTTTACTCAGAGGAAGAAGTGCGCCAAGAACCCTGTCGAGCTCGCTAGGGTAAAACAGCGCCAAGGGGAATCCACAAGCGCTTTTATGGAGCGCTTTAAAGATGAATGCATACATGTCAAGGCATGCCCCGAATTACTAAAGATCTCAGGGTTTATGAACGGAATCAATAACCCATAACTTATCAAAAAGTTAAATGATAGGGTTCCCCAAACCTTTGATGAACTCATGAAGCGCACGAGGTCCTTCATCCAAGGAGAAGCCGCCACTGCGGATAGCAAGAAAGGCTACTCAAACTATAGGTCACAAGAAGAGCCCAGGAGACAATCCAATGACCAGAGTAGCAATCGTAACAAAATCTATCGCAGTCAAGGGGGCGGACGGGGAAACGACAAGTATACCCCACTAACGAAGACTCCAAAGGAGATATTTGCGACGGAAGGCGCGAACTTTCCGAGACCCCCACCGATGCGCACCCCAGAAGATCGGCGCGTAGGAAACGGATACTGTGAATATCATGGACAGAAGGGCCACACCACTAATGAATGTGTCCAATTGCGCCAACTAATAGATAAGCTAGTAAAAGAAGGCAGATTGGACCATCTGGTTAAGAACATCAAGGATGGAAAAGACAAACAGAAGACAGGGGGCAAGAAAGAAGCACCTAAGGACAAGGCTGACACGATCTACATGATACAATCATGGCAGCGAAAGACTAGGCAAAAGGTCAGCCAGAAATTTTCTCATGGAAGCGAAATCTCTTTCCCCACCTTGGCTGCGGACAACGCAGTGGCGGAACCACTCACCATTGAGATAAATGCGGGGGGTCACGATATCCACCGCATGTATGTTGATGGAGGGGCATCAGCGGACATAATGTATGAGCATTGTTTCAAGAGATTGCGACCTGAGATACAAAGACAGTTAAGCCCAGCCACGACTTCGTTGACTGGCTTCACAGGAGAAAAGATATGGCCCATGGGGCAACTACGACTACTAGTCTCTGTCGGTAATAAAGAACACTCCACGACAGCCTGGATGAATTTTATGGTGATCAGATCTCCTTCACCATACAATGGCATTATTGGAAGACCAGGAATTTCGGCAATACGCGCAGTACCGTCCACAGCACATGGGATGCTCAAATTCCCGGTAGAAGGCGGCATCGTCACCATCTACAATAGCGCTGCGCCACCTAGAGAGTGTAACACGATTACATGCGAGACAACGCACACCCCAGAACAGAGCGCAGCTAAAGTATCAAACCTAAAGGTCGCAATTCACCCTGACTACCCGGAGCAAGAAGTATCGATCGGAGGATCGTTGTCTGACAAAGGAAGAGCGGCCGTGTGCGCGCTCTTGCAAAAGAATCTGGAAATCTTCGCATGGGAACCAAAGCACATGACTGGCGTGCCACGCTCGATTGTAGAACACAAGTTGAACATCCGACAAGGATACTCCCCAGTACGGCTGGAAGAAGTACACAAACTCGTGGACACAGGCATCATGCGAGAAGTCTACTACCATGACTGGCTCTCCAATCCAGTAATGGTCAAGAAGAGTGATGGTAGTTGGCGGATGTGTGTGGATTTCACTGATCTCAACAAAGCATGTCCACAGGACTGCTACCCACTGCCAGAGATAGACTGGAAGGTAGAATCTTTGTGCGGATATCCCTTTAAATGTTTCTTAGATGCATACAAAGGGTACCACCAAATCCAAATGGCCAAGGAAGACGAAAAAAAAACAGCCTTCCACACAAGCCAAGGTGTCTATTGTTATACAAAGATGCCTTTTGGCCTGAAGAATGCGGGCACCACCTACCAGCGATTGGTAGATAATGCATTTGAAAAGCAAGTGAGCCGCAACCTAGAGGTCTATGTTGACGACCTTGTCATAAAAATCCATACTAAAGACGAGTTGGTCCGCGACATTGAAGAAACATTTAGGACGTTACGAAAGATCAACATGAAGTTAAATCCTAAGAAATGCACTTTTGGCGCTACAGAAGGCATGTTCCTGGGATACTTGATAGAACCAGATGGCATTAAGCCATGCCCAGAAAAAACAGAGGCTGTCATCCAACTTCCTTCACCACGCACGTTGAAAGAAGTTCAGTCTCTGAATGGAAAACTAGCCGGTTTGAACAGATTCCTGTCCAAATCAGCGGATAAGTCACTTCCTCTCTTTAAAACACTCAAGAAGTGTACAAAAAAGGGAGACTTTCGTTGGACTACGGAAGCGGAAGAAGCTTTCACACAGCTTAAGCAACATATAGCAGCGCTTCTGATGAACTCAAATAAGTACATTTTATTACCGTCATTTATCCTATTTATTTGACTTGTTTTACTATATTATCCGTGAGAATTGATACTTAATCGTTTACTTTTGTAATTCTCAGTTAAAAACAAGCATTTGGTGAAACTTGGCGATTTTGGACTAATAATGGAGCAAAACATGCATAAAGTGAAGAGTCTACTGAAATGAAGAAGATCAAGACTGATCTGCTCCAGATGCGCCGCATCTCACTATCAACATGCGCCGCATCTCTATCAAGATATCACCAGATACGATCCAAGATACAAGAGGACATGCGCCGCATCTAATAAAGAGTTACGCCGCATCTTCTGGCGGTGTACGAATATTCCTGAATATTATAATCTTGGACCCCACGCGAAGTTAAGTACATGCGCCGCATCTACTTAAGTAGATGCGCCGCATCTTTCCTCAGACACAAACTATAAATACCCCGTAGACCAGACGCATTAAAGAAGATTGGAGATTCGGAAGTTCGAAAACCTAAAGACCGAACAGAAGAGAAGGACGAATTCAGTCAAGAAGGCAGCACAAGACACACCCAAATCGAAGATACAAGAGCTGTAAGAAGGTGCTGCATGTATTTAATTCATTAAGTAGTTTTGTTTTATTGTTTTAGCAAACTTTAATTCATCAGGATTGGTGGCTTGTGTAATGTGACAACGGAAAGATTGCACTCCCTTTAATACTTGCTTTCCCATCAATTAAAGTTTATATGTTGATGTCTTTGGTTACTACTTATTAGTGCATTGACCACCTCTGTGTTTATTAGTGGCTTGCGGGCACCCGACTGCGGGACAAGGTGTGGCTCCCACGGTTGTTTCTAAATTGATCACTTAGGAATAACTTTTAGACATAAGTCGTCATTAAGGGTTTACTCGCCGATAAGAATAGGACCAACGAGAAAGGGTTAATTACATACACTTCATATAAAGCTATCAATAAAACAAGTGACAATCTACTTAATCATAAGGACAGCCCTCTTATTGTCTCTAGTATCTATCTGTGTACGTGTGTGCTACTTGCTGATTCGTGCCTATTTGTTTATTTTATTATTTAATTGCAAACAAAACTGTGCCAGTCTCTCAGGCTGAAACCCCCTTGCGTTAGGATATTAAAATACTGATTAGATTAACGAGATTATACGTTCCACTCTTAGTGATCGACACTCTACTTACCATTATCTTCATACTGACCGGGTACACTGCTCGTTAAGTGTGTGTGTTATTGATAAGTCGGCTAAATATAAATTTAAAACTTGAGTAGGCATTAAAACTGCTAAACCGCAACGACACATCACGCGCATCAAGTTTTTGGCGCCGCTGCCGGGGAGTGAATTGTTATTATCTGTTAATTTGATTTAGTATTTTAATAGAAAAACCTAATTAAAATACTCGTGGTGTATCTTGATTTGTTTTTCTTTTTATTAGATTAATTGCATCATTGTACTATTTTGCATATTTGTTGTATTGTGTGTTATTTGTTTGCTTTTGTTTTTATTTTTGTGTGTTTTATTTTTGTTTCGTGTGTTTAATTTTTATTTTTATTTTTCGTATTTTTCTGTTCTGCTATCGTTGTACTGTGCTAAATCAAACGATACGGCGCATCTGATCTCTCAGATACGGCGTATTGCGTTTAATTTTTATATACAACGCGTTTAATTAATTCGATACGACGCATCTTTTCCCCAAGATACGGCGTATCTGTTTTTAACAAGAAAATTTTTCTAAGCGATAAAGTAATACGACGCATCTGCTTTTGTAGATACGGCGTATCTGTTTTGATAAAAAATTTTTCTAAACGTTAACGCCATACGACGCATCTGCTTTCGCAGATACGGCGTATCTATTATTTTAATTAAAAACAGTTTACGAATTATTAAACAAATACGGCGTATCGATTTCCGTCGATACGGCGCATCTTACTGAATCAAAAATCTTTTATTTTTTAAACGTAACGAAAATACGGCGCATTAACTTTTGTTAATACGACGAATATAATTTGATAAATATAGTTGATTTTTGATATTTACCTTGATCGGTCAGCTACTCTCGTGTGCAAGTTGTTTATTTTCAGGATAAATGATGACTCGAGCATCACCAAGAAAGATTACATTCTGAACCAAACCAAGAGAGGTTAGCTGGAGTTACCGAACATAAGACGACACGAGTGGAGGATAACTCAGTACTGGTAACATTGAACTTCTTAAATTCTTGAAATAGAATCCCAGGTAAACTCTACGATAATTCAACTGCCCAAAGGAAAGTTCTCTACACTATGATCTCAGTTTTATTATCCTTATTATACGTCTGATTCAATTCGTAATCTTAATTTTGTATGCTCAAAAACGATATTTGTTCCTAACCTCGGAATAAATCCTTATCCACTAAACAATAAGATTACGATTATTAATGAAACGTTTATGCCTATTACTCTTATTTTGAATTCATCTATATGGTGTGCCGTTTTTACCCAAATTTGATGTATAAGGAACTGTGTTGCGGAGGCCAAGGTACGTTCTTCATTTAAATTTCGTTAACTAACATAGAGATACGGCGGATCTAAATATCCGAAGCGCCGTATCCCTGACCAACTAGGACTTATTGACTAGTCAACGGAATTAACTAGATACGGCGCATCCCAATTTTCTAATACGGCGCATCGTGTCGCCTTATAAATACGACGGGAATACGCCGCATAAATACACACAGTTAAGAACACGCACTAAAATTATACTCAAAATCCGATCATCTTTCTTCAATCCGCCTTTAATCCGAGCATTAAAACATTCTCCTAATCACAAATACTAAGGTAATTGTTACATTTCGATTTAATTTTGATTAATACAAAAATTAGGGTTTATAGGATTGAATCGATTCGCGCTTAAACGATATAGGGATATGATTAGAACCTGGAATTAATTATCTCCCCTAAGTTAATTTTAGATTTGGACATCGAATTTGGCACTAATTGAATCGACCGAAAATTTAGGTTTTGGGTTTGATTTTGAATATTTAGCGGGAAGGTAAATTAGCTGTGGTTGATTGAACTGATATAAGGAGAATATTATACTGTGATATTTAGTGGAAGTTTACGTCACGGATACGGATTCTTGAAAAACGTGCCTAACCCTTTATTTTATGCTGATATGCTTTTAGATGCGGCGCATCTAGGTTGATTAATGCGGCGTAACGACCTATTTCAAAATTGCTAAAATTTTAGATACGCCGTATTGATTAATCTAGATACGACGCATCTCAATACGCCGTATTCCTTTTATTGCCCCGCATCCCTTATACTTTATACAGATACGCCGCATTGATTTAATCAATGCGCCGCATTTACCTGACTTACAGACTGTTTTCTGACTGTGAATGTTTATTGCAGATGGAGTTACCTGAGCCTGCACGTAGACACCCGTGGCTTCGTTTTGAAACGATGGGACTAACACAGGGTGTTGTTGATGATTATATGACTAAGCTCAGAAAGTTTTATCAGAGGAAAGTATTCAGTGTTCCGGTTTTGAATTTTGACAGCATCAACAATATTGACGAGGGTAACGCTGCTGAAAGGTTGAGAACTAGGTTGGAAATGATATACAAAGATGGGGAGGGGCAGATTTTGTTCAGGTCCTACGCCTGGGAAAGGTTGTTCAGGATAGAGGAACCGTTAATTAAGGTTTTGATGTTGGAGTTTTTCTGCACTTTACACTATAGGGAGACTGATCTCGGTCTCGACACATTTGACACTCTAGTATTCAGATTGGGTGGTTTTGAGAGAAGGATGTCTATGGGGCAGTTTATACTCGCTCTTGGGTTGCATACTACAGCAGAGATGGCATCTCCTGGTTTTACTGATTATTGGGCTAACAGTTTGAGAGTTGTTTCAGATCGTGGGGAGTTGGGAGATTATTGGGTCGAGATTTCATCTGGAGGTGATTCTACCTCCACCACTCCCTCGTACACACTGATTAGAGAGCCGATGAGGAGGCTTTGTCATCGCCTGATTGCCCTGACTATTGCCGGAAGGGGACAATCCCCTGAGAAGGTAACTACTTTGGATCTTTTTCTCTTGCGGAGCATGGACGGGGGGGCTGTGGTGAACATCTCTCACTTCTTAGCACATTATTTACACCGAGTTGCTCCAGGGAGAGATGGTAGGAGCCAGATGACTGGGGGCCATTTTGTCTCTCGTCTTGCTAGGCATTTTGGGATATTAGGTGATGAGATTCCCGGTGATCTTCCAGTTGATGTTGCTAGATTGCCTAGTATGGATGCGGATTATCTTGCGACTAGGCTTGGGATGTGTGAAGAGATGATTGATGGGTACTTCTGGGCACCACTTGGACCACCTAGGCCTGCTGAGCCAGAGCAGGGGGATGCTCAGGCAGCCCCGGCTGCTGCTCCTGCTCAGGAGGAGGTACATGCACCAGCACCAGCTCCCCGCACTATTGGACAGAGAGTCGAGAGAGTGGAGCTGGAGGTTAGGTCATTGAGGGAGGCTCTGGAGGCGCAGAGAGTTGAACTCGCTGGAGTGAGGAGAGATACGAGTTGGTTGGTCGACGGTGTCAGTAGATTGATGGCTCTTAACGGGGTCAGCCACAACCTCCCAGACGGTGCTTATGTGAGAGGGATTATCAGATACGAGCGCAGGATCCGCCCCAGGACAGACGGAGCTAGCACTTCAGGGGCCCAATCAGATGACGTGACTCCTGACCAGCCCATGGATTGACTACTCTTTGCATTTTCATTATGGACACGTTTTCCCGTACATTACTTATATTAATTTTGGATTGTACTGACAACTATTCTCATGTTTATGTTTAATGTTTCAGTTTATATTTCTTGTTATATCTGACGAAGACTGGCATTAAGTTCAGCACGAGAGTACGAGAGAACATTAGAGATTAAACCGTGGAACGTGCCATTTTACAACAGACTGTTAACAGTCTGTTTGGTTACTACATGCGCCGTATCTGTTTAAACAGATGCGACGCATCCTATCCTTTATTTTGTTTTATTTTCAGTCCAGGCCGCACGAAGATACGGCGCATCTCAGTCCTGAGATGCGACGCATCCTCTGCAATGGTCATATCTTATTTTATTTTTCTGCATTTTAATTTTCGACTTTAAAACTATTTATCAGTTTATTTTTAATGCGGCGCATCCCTGGTTAAGGATGCGGCGCATCTTTATTCTGATCCGTATTAATTCCAGGCTCGATACGGCGTATCTTCTTCAATAAGATACGGCGCATCGACTGACCTGATGATTTTCAGTTTTAATTATTTTTTTTTAGTTTTATTTTTATCTAACTACTAATGTATTATGCAAGTTGAACCTTTCTTATCTTAGGTGTGTTTTAAAGTGTTGGTGGTATTATAGTTTCCTGGATTTCCTGTGGATACATCAAGCATGAAGCTTTAACGTTCTAATCCACAAGAAAGATGATTTTTGCTCTTACACTAATGGAGGATCATACCGAGCAAATCTCAGGGGAGTTTTTCCGTTCTAATTTTTTTATTTCCAGTTTTTAACCTTTTATACAAACAACGAGGACGTTGTTTAACTTAAGTGGGGGGATAGGAGAATTAGAACACTTAACAATTACTTGTCCTAAACTTTTTCAAAAATTATGCTTAAAATGTGCTTAATATATCAAACTTAAAATTTTTTTTTTTTAGCATGTTTTTGTTTAAGATCTAAGTTGCATAACTGCACACATGACGTTATTTTCAAAAATTGTGATTTTCCAAAATTCACAAATCTATGAGTGTGCCGGTGACTTGTAAACTTTAGAACTTGGCTTGTATACTATTCGAGACCACCATAATGAGTATTATTTATTTAATTGGAATGACTTGTCTAAATTGGTAAATTTCTAGGATTACACCAAATAGCCTTTATATGTTATGTGATATTAGCTAACTACACTGGTTAGTTAACCCCCGTATAAACCCTTTTGTTACTCTCATTTTAAGAGTAAGATACCCCTAGAAAAACCCTCAGAGCCATTCCTTTCGTTTCTTACACCTATGTTTAAAATGTTTCGTTACACCTTAAACCTTAGCCTACCCTGTAGATTAGAATCCGTGGTTGGTTAATTGCTATAGGCAAAGTGTGTTTCCTTACATTACCTGTGTTCGCGTGCGTAATTCATTATATATGGTTAGGTCGGGAAATTGCACAATGCAAATTGGAGTGAAAGTAAATATTGTATATTTTTGAGTTTATTTTTCGTGTGTTTACTACTTTCACTATTACCATTATTTCTGAAGTTATGAAAAGTATGAAAAAATTATCCGGAAAGAAAGTTGTAGTGATGTGGTGAAATTTTACACATCTATGTTTATGTTTCAAAAAAAAAAAAAAAAAAAAAAAAAAAAAAAAAAAAAAAAAAAAAAAAAAAAAATGAGAAAAGAAAAAGAAAGAAAAAAGAGTTGGATGTTTATTTTAAGCCAACAATGTAAAGTTATGTAAGTGGTTCATATGGCCACTATTTGTTGTACTATATCTATGGATTGAATGGGAATTGGCAGTTATGGGAATGCCAATTAAGGATTATTCTTTGATTAAGATCTTGTTGAGTATAATTCGTGTCTACCTAAAGCGTGTGTTTCAAGTGTTAAAGCGTGAGTTATTCAATGATATGAGTCTTGTTCATGGGATGGTTGGGATAGTGATTAACCACACTTAGGATTTTAATTTATTTGTTTTGTTTATTTTTATTTTTATTTTTACACCAATTTATATCCCAAATGTTATCCATACCCTTTATTATTCTTTATCCAACCGAACCTTTGATTTATTGAGATTAGGGATTTGAGCAATCTTAAGTATCGTAGTCGTGGATTCGGCTATGTATTTATGATTTTGTCGCCCTTTTTGATATATTATTATTGGTGAAGTTTGGACCTATCTTTAGCCTATTCGAGTTAAGGATTTGAGCAATTGCAAGTATCGTGTTCGTGGATTCGATCATGTATTTGTGATTTTGTCGCCTTTTCTGGAATTTGAGATCGATAGTGAAAAGAGAATAATTAACCCTTAAGCCTAAAAACCCTTTTTACCGCTTTAGACTTGTTATTCCTTAGCTTTAGTGGTGGAGATGTGTATACTTGCCAAGCTTATGATAGAATATTCGTCGCGACTGGACAGTTAAACGATTAGATTTGCTTTTATCTACTTATTTTATTTTACTTCTAATTCGTTAAGTGTTTAGTTGTGTGATTACGAAATAAACGAATACATGCTTAAATATAAAAATAAATCCTAACATCTTTTAGGATACATTTTCATGAGATTTAATCTAAGGTTTACTTGGGGACAAGTAAAGTTCAAGTGGGGGGATATTTGATGAACTCAAATAAGTACATTTTATTACTATCATTTATCCTATTAATTTGACTTGTTTTACTATATTATGTATGAGGATTGATACTTAATCGTTTACTTTTGTAATTCTCAGGTAAAAACAAGCATTTGGTGAAACTTGGCGATTTTGGACTAATAATGGAGCAAAACATGCATAAAGTGAAGAGTCTACTGAAATGAAGAAGATCAAGACTGATCTGCTCCAGATGCGCCGCATCTCACTATCAACATGCGCCGCATCTCTATCAAGATATCACCAGATACGATCCAAGATACAAGAGGACATGCGCCGCATCTAATAAAGAGTTACGCCGCATCTTCTGGCGGTGTACGAATATTCCTGAATATTATAATCTTGGACCCCACGCGAAGTTAAGTACATGCGCCGCATCTACTTAAGTAGATGCGCCGCATCTTTCCTCAGACACAAACTATAAATACCCCGTAGACCAGACGCATTAAAGAAGATTGGAGATTCGGAAGTTCGAAAACCTAAAGACCGAACAGAAGAGAAGGACGAATTCAGTCAAGAAGGCAGCACAAGACACACCCAAATCGAAGATACAAGAGCTGTAAGAAGGTGCTGCATGTATTTAATTCATTAAGTAGTTTTGTTTTATTGTTTTAGCAAACTTTAATTCATCAGGATTGGTGGCTTGTGTAATGTGACAACGGAAAGATTGCACTCCCTTTAATACTTGCTTTCCCATCAATTAAAGTTTATATGTTGATGTCTTTGGTTACTACTTATTAGTGCATTGACCACCTCTGTGTTTATTAGTGGCTTGCGGGCACCCGACTGCGGGACAAGGTGTGGCTCCCACGGTTGTTTCTAAATTGATCACTTAGGAATAACTTTTAGACATGAGTCGTCATTAAGGGTTTACTCGCCGATAAGAATAGGACCAACGAGAAAGGGTTAATTACATACACTTCATATAAAGCTATCAATAAAACAAGTGACAATCTACTTAATCATAAGGACAGCCCTCTTATTGTCTCTAGTATCTATCTGTGTACGTGTGTGCTACTTGCTGATTCGTGCCTATTTGTTTATTTTATTATTTAATTGCAAACAAAACTGTGCCAGTCTCTCAGGCTGAAACCCCCTTGCGTTAGGATATTAAAATACTGATTAGATTAACGAGATTATACGTTCCACTCTTAGTGATCGACACTCTACTTACCATTATCTTCATACTGACCGGGTACACTGCTCGTTAAGTGTGTGTGTTATTGATAAGTCGGCTAAATATAAATTTAAAACTTGAGTAGGCATTAAAACTGCTAAACCGCAACGACACATCACGCGCATCAGCTTCCCAAGCTAGTCGCACCCCGATCAGGGGAAGAGTTAATTGTGTATTTGTCTGCGACTCATGGAGCAGTCAGCGCGGTGCTACTGACAGATAGGAATTCTGTACAAACACCGGTATACTTTGTGAGTAAAGCGCTCAAGAAGACAGAAATTAACTATAGCCCAATGGAAAAGTTGGTCTTGGCATTAGTATTCGCAGCCAAAAGATTGCGCAGATACTTTCAAGCGCACCCAATAGCGGTGATCACAGACCAACCAATCAAGCAAGTTATCTCCAAACCCGACGCATCAGGGCGATTACAAAAGTGGAGTGTATTGCTAGGCGAGTATAACATCTCTTATAGACCACGTACTGCGGTTAAGGGACAGATACTAGCATACTCCATCATCGAAAAACCAGACATCGATGCTGCACCTCCACTGAGCGAGGTAGAACTACAAGAGCCATGGGTCCTGTTCACGGATGGATCTTCGTGCGTGGATGGGTCGGGCGCAGGCCTTATCCTCACCAATCCAGAAGGAATGGAATTCACTTACGCACTGCGTTTTGAATTCACAGCTACGAATAACGAGGCAGAGTATGAAGCCCTAATTGCTGGATTACGCATTGCAACTCGAATGGGTGTACGTAAACTAGAAGCAAATGTGGACTCCCGATTAGTAACCAATCACGTGTTGGGCGAATATGTGGCTAAGGAGGATAACATGGTTCAATACCTCGACAAGACCAAGTCACTAATCCAAGGTTTTGACAGGTTTACCATTAAACAAGTTCCTAGAGGGGAGAACAAAAAGGCGGACGCACTAAGCAAAATCGCATCTACAAGCTTCGCGCACCTATCAAAACAAGTATTGGTGGAGATCCTAAAACACAAATCCATCTCGGAAATGGAGATATCTACGGTGATAGAAGACCAGGATCCTACAAGGATGACCCCTATCATCGAATTCATAAGTAAGGGCAAATTGCCCGAGGAGCAGAAAGACGCTCGACGGATACGGCGCACAGCGCAGAGGTTCGAACTTCGAGATGGTATCCTATATCGGCGCTCATTTCTACAACCATGGCTTCGGTGCGTTGGACCTCTTCAGGCAGATTATGTACTCCGAGAGATCCACGCCGGTTTATGCAGTATGCATTCAGGACCACGATCCGTCGTAGCGCGAGCCTTGCGGTCAGGATACTACTGGCCCACTATGCATCGCGATGCGCGTGATTTGATAAAGAAATGTAACGACTGCCAAATTCATAGACCCATCCCGCGCAGACCACAACAAGAGCTAACGCCTATCACTTCTCCGTGGCCATTCTATAAGTGGGGTATCGACATTGCGGGTCCCTTTCCTGTTGCAGTGGGGGGACTGAAATTTCTTATTGTGGCAATAGACTACTTTACTAAGTGGATTGAGGCAAAAGCAGTGGTGAAAATCACAGGTAATCAAGTAAAACGATTCGTTTGGGAAAATATTGTATGCCGCTTTGGATTACCTAGAGAAATCGTTTCGGACAACGAAAAACAATTCCGCGATAACCCGTTCAAAGATTGGTGCGCAGAACTAAATATCACACAACACTTCGCGTCAGTTAAACACCCACAAACCAATGGTTTGGTTGAGCGCGCAAATCGTAGTTTGGGCGAAGGAATTAAAGCGCGCCTGGACAAACACAAAGGAAGATGGGTGGATGAATTGTCGCATGTTTTATGGGCGCACCGCACGACAATCAAAGTTAGCAATGGAGACACTCCTTTTTCTCTTGTCTATGGGACAGAAGCTGTCATACCAGCTGAAATTGGGATGCCAACTATTCGAACCACGGAAGTTAATGTCGCAACCAATGACGACGAATGACGTATTGACTTGGACCTATTGGAAGAAAGGCGTGAACGCGCAGCTATACGTGAAGCAAAAGCCAAGTCAAAAATGAAGGGATACTACGATGCTAAAGTTCGAAGCACCTCATTCAGACCAGGCGACTTTGTATATCGCGCTAATGATGCAAGCCACGCAGAAGATACAGGTAAACTTGGACCAAAGTGGGAAGGACCCTATGAGGTCGTTGAAGCACTAGGAAAAGGCGCGTACAAGCTGCGTGACATGGATGGCCGTGAACTACAACGCACATGGAATGTTTGCAATCTCAAGAGATGCTATCTTTAGGAAAGGTTACGACCTCACACACGGACACCTCCGCACTTTAGTAAGTGCTTAATAAATATCCGTGTATTTACATTTTGTTTCATTTATGCAAATGTCTTTTCTTTTTACAAAAACTTGCAAGTATTAATTCAATGTGGCGGTTTCTAGCTAATTCCGCGACACATTTTACTTTATTGTTTACATGTTATTTATGTCTCAATATTGCTGTTACTTTACTTTCTGCCTACATGGCGTGCATGCACTTATTAAAACCCACGATGGTAAAAGGATGAGTAAACCTACTAAACAACTCGTTGAGTAAGAGGGTTGCAAACCCATCAACATCGGATCACGCATCCTTGTTAAACACCTTACTCTCAAGACGTTGGAGTAAGTTCAATGTGTATCCCACGACGGATACACAACAATGCACACTGTGCGCATTTAACAATTTAGGAGTTAAGACACTTAACTCCTTGATATGATATTTGCAGTACGCTGCATAATCAACCAATAAACTTGTAAATTTTATGAACTTCATACACGATTATGGATTTTTTATAAATTTTCTTAAGTATATACACAACAAGTTGCTATGTTAGACACAACATAGATGTCTTTTACGCAAAAGACAAAATAACTAAGTACAAACATTATAACCACAATCCCATTTGATATAATATGCGTACAATCGTATTTTTCAACATTTTATTGTAGACTACGAGTTCATACAAGATATAGACTTAACATGCACATGTGCAACAAAATGTTAATCTATTACAAAAATTACCAAGACAAACTACGGGTGCGTCTAAGGCCTGAACCGCCAACATGGTACGCAGCACGACCAGTTCCCTCAAGCTCCTTCAGAAGACCACTATCTTGGGGCGACACTGTCGGTACGCTAACGGGCACTCCATCAGACCTAGGAATATGCGTAGCACCGACACCGCAAAGGATGGCCTTCCCCTTCACACCCTGCTTCTTCGCAAGCCTCATAGCATGGGCTTCCAAGGACTCCTTCAAAGAAATTTCCTTTTCAAGGGCAAAGGGATCAAGGATGTTGTGAGGGCGAGCGAAGATAGGTACCTGCAGCTGCGATTCATCTGGCTTGAGAAAATAGTCAGCTTGTGCCTCTGCGCCCTCCGCTGCATGCCTAGCCAAGGTTAACCCCTCCATAATAACACTTATGGGGTAATCTTGGTCGCGCTCCAGTTGAGCAATATGAGGAAGGTCTAGCAGCTTCATCTTTTCCATAGCTGCGACAAGCTCATTGAAGGAATCAACATTATAATCGGGCACTTGTGTGGCAGGCACCTTCAACAATCCGCTCTCAGAGAGCTCCTCTATAGCTTGCGCCTTGCCACGAGCAAGCGCACGCTCCACAACTTCCCCAAACGTCCCCCGCACCTCTTGGGATTCCAAAGTACCCAAAGCAGCCAGGCGTAACCCATGGCTGATAAGCCACCTACTCTCAGCGATAGAAGACACCAGATGGGGATACAGCTCTTCGTCATACTCAATACTGAGCTTGCGCAGCTTGATCTCTTGCTTCTCCAGCGACGCCTCCACAGCCTTGCGGAAATCATCTAGTCTGGCGAAGTGAGCGCTCTTGTTCTGCTCCATATACTTCAAGGCCCAAAGGCAAGTAGCCTTGTACTCTTTTGCGGCAGCGCGCTCTTGGTTCACTTGAGCAAACAAGGATAGCCTCTCATCAGCAAGCTTCTGAGCATACATAGTGGTTGACTCTACTTCAGCCTGAGCATCAGCTAACTGCGCCTTCAGTAGCGCAATTTCCCTATCCTTCTGCGCGTTGCTGCTACCCTCACCCGCATACCTAGCCTTTAGCTGTGCAACCAATGAGGCTTGATGCGCAGCAGCCAAGCATAGCTCCTCAATCAACTGGTCCGTAGGAAAATCTTCGGAAGCCTTTGTCCCAGATTCTTGGCCCCCCTGCGCAATATGATCAGTAGGCGAAGGACTCGCCTTGGGTGGCGATTTCCCAGCGCGAGCAGCATCCCCAACAGCCTCAACACTGCATGTAAATGAAGAGAGACCGAGGTTATTATCTCAGCACAAAATATAAAGAAAAATATTAACGAAACAACCCTAATCACTTACTCGAGGGAGGGAGTTTCAGTTGTATCCTTCTGCGACGCATTCTCCTCTGATGATGATGATGGCTCACTAGAGATAAGATGGCGCCTTCTTTTGGACGTACCAGCGCCATCATCCCCAGCAACTGCCTTGCGCTTCACCCCTTGGCCAGCGCTTTCATGCCCACTTTTGGACATGGCAAACTCCCCACTCTCTGACGAATCAGTCTGCGATAGCTCTTCTACATGGATTTGTACCTCCGGAGTGGGAAAACTGCGCAGAGGAGTCGCCTCTAAAACAATTGGGGGTGTATCCTCTGGCTCCTCCTGCACGATCTCCATCGTGCGCCCTGCGGTAGCCTGTAGAATTGGCTCCTCGCCATCCCTTAAAGGGCGCACACCCACAGTCACTTGTTTCGGCCTCTCCAAGCGAACAACACCAAATAGATCCATCTCTGCGCAACAAGCAACAAACAAACACAAAATGGGTTAGATAAGCTACAAAGGGAAGAGCGCTTACAACTAATAAGCGAAGAGGAAGGAAGGACAAGCACCCACCCCGGCTATTTTCGTCCAAAAATGTTGGCACTTCCTCCGGACTACCGAAGTAATTGCGACTGATGCCCATGCGATTGGCATTAATCGTCTCCGCATCCTCTGCGCTATACGTTCCGGGGATGGGGCGCTCATCTCTCGGTAATGATTCTTGAGTATAGAACTCAAAAATCCATGGAAAAAATGCACTATCAACCCAAAAGAACTTTTCCCTCCAAACCCTCAGTGCGTCTAACTTCTCCGTATAGCACTGCAGTGGCCCTGCGCTTGGAAAAGGACACCCACCCGTTTGACCACGACGTGTGGTAAAACGCGCGGAATAGATGGATTGTGGGTTCTATCGCTAACAAGCGACAATTCACTTCAAAATTAGTTATTTTTGCTGCACCTATACAGTGCAGTTGTGAAATATGTAGACGATAATGGTTTAAAATATCGCACAAAAATAGGGAAATGGGCACACGTTGGTTCGCAAATTCGAAGAAGCGTGTGTAAACCCCCACTTTCCCTTGCGGGAAGTTCGCTATTGACGCAGTCGCCACCGGAACTACCGGGTGCAATGCGATAGGGATGTAATAATCCGAGGTGAACTGACGAAGTTCGTCCTCAGATATATCGGACGTAAAATCGGACAATTGAAGAACCATGGTTAAACTTCAATAAGTCTTACAAGCGCACGCACTATTACCTTAGTTTTTGTTGATTTTTTGATTGCTGTTTGAAGGTTTAACAATGGTGGAAAATGACGGTTTTTACTGTGATAGCCACAGTGAAAGGACGACTCAACTTTATATAGGGTTACACGATCGCATGGATGATTGACATGTGTCACCCACTTGCTCTAATCGTGTGGCTGGGAAGACAAAAGGTGAAGCACTTTTTCACCCACCCATCACGATTTACGAAGGAGATTCGGATTTACTTGGACTAGATTCATTGTATTGCTTTTAGGCGGGAAACAGTTGAAGCTTCTCCGCTACGCAATCCGGAACATTTTTCGCTACAGTTGTTAGTCTAGCATCCGCAGTGGGTACACTGCGCATACTAGACTGGGGGGACATGCTGACGTATAGTCTGCATTCGGGTCACGAACCCGACCAATGGATGCTACTAACACTCAAGCCCATCACGAATGGGCTATCACGATAACGGTTTGGGCTTACGATGGCCCAAACCCGAAGTTATTTATGGTCTTGATATAGGATATCTCTTATTTATGGGATATATATCACACGACCGACTTAGGCGGATACGCCGAAGGGTAAGGAACACGAAACCAATAAGGATTTCGTGTGTATATATAGAACATCTCGTCTCTCATTAAAGGTACGATCAATAACCCTAACTCTTCAACTAAACCCTAAAACCGATTACTTACTCTTACGCCGGAGGATAATCGTGGGAGACAATCCCACGATAAGCCTAACGGTGTCTTTTTGTTTTCTTAGTGCGCAGGTCTCAAGCATTAAGATCTAATTGATACGGAAACAAGGAACGCCCAACTTTTTTATCAACAGTAACTGTGTGTGCAGGTTTAATGAAGATGACAATTTTTTATTTTTTTTATTTATTATTTTTTAAATAAAAGAAAAATTGTGTCTAAGGTGTCGTTTGTTTTTTCCTAATAAGCACTTTTTCCCTCTTTTCACTTCTTCTGTCTGCGGGAGGGCAGAGGTTTATGTTTGTTTTTTTGCAGACATAAGTGCTTCTTTTCACTTCTTTCCTCTTCTAAATTTCAGACATTATCTTTCACTTCTTACCACTTCTTTCACAAACCCTACATCTCTTTCTTAATATCCATTTTTATACGTTTCCCTCAATTTTTATACGTTTTCATATTTTTTTTTATGTTTTCGTACGGTTTTATACATTTTCGATCGTTTTTTACGTTTTCGTTTGTTTTTTTACGTTTTCGTCCGTTTTTTACGTTTTAGTTCGTTTTTTTACGTTTACGTCCGTTTTTTACGTTTTCGTTCGTTTCCTTACGTTTTTTCCGTTTTCGTCTTTTTTTTTTACGTTTTTGTCATTTTTTTACGTTTTCGACCGTTTTTTTACGTTTCCCCTGTTTCTTTTACGTTTTTGTCCATTTTTTTACGTTTTCGTCCCTTTTTTCACATTTTCGTCTTTAATTTAACATTTTCATCCGTTTTTTACGTTTTCGCCTGTTTTTTTATGTTTTCGATCGTTTTTTTACTTTTTCGTCTTTTTTTAACATTTTTTCGTTTTCGTCTGTTTTTTTACTTTTTCGACCCTTTTTTTATGTTTTTGTCTAGCAAAAAAAAAAAAAAAAAAAGTACTTCAATAGCACAAAAAAAATACTAGTGAAAAAGAAAAAAAAAGAAGAAAAAGGAAAGAAGTACTTCAATACCACAAAAAACAAATGGTCTTCTTCTTGCAGATGAAGAGCTTCAGATGTACCTATTCTTCTGCAGACATGGTTTGCAGATGAAGAAGTAAAAGCTCTGAAAAAACAAATGACACCTAAGTGGGATGGAATTGGCTTTTAGTACCAGCAAAAAATTCTTTAGTTGATTAGTTAAGTGTTTTTTTTTTTAAATAATTTTTTAAACCTTTTTTTTATAAAAAATGTTATTTGTATTTTTATTTGAATAAAATGATTTTAGTTTATTTGAAAAATTGAAAAAATTAAAATAAAAGTGAAAGTTTAGCCTTGTTGCCACACCTAATGCTCTTAGATTGATCAGATAGGTATGTTGAAAAGATTAGCTAGAGTCGTTTGAAAGTCTTTCTTTAAAGACTAACGAGAGTCCTATGTGTACGTGAGTATCCGAATAATCCATAATGTTGAGGGCGACTACTTTAGTTTATTTTCAAACCTTATATGTCATGTTTTCAGATATCGTGAAAAATAAACAAGTTGAGGCGACTATATTAAACGTGAAGTATCTTTCTTTTTATTAGCTAACATAACTTAGATTGATCAGGTAGGTCGCATTTACGAGGAGGTTGAAAAGATTAGCCAGAGTCGTTTGAAAGTCTTTCTTTAAAGACTAACGAGAGTCGTATGTGTACGTGAGTATCCGAATAATCAATAATGTTGAGGGCGACTACTTTAGTTTATTTTCAGATCTCGTATGAACCTTATATGTCATGTTTTCAGATATCGCGAAAAATAAACAAGTTGAGGCGACTATATTAAACGTGTAGTATCTTTCTTTTTATTAGCTAACATAACTTATCATTTTTATATATATACGAAGAAAATGGAAAATCTCAACCCATTAATAAAGCGCGACTCTATTTTATTTTAATAAAATGTTTTAGGAATTAGCTTGTAAACACGTACTCATTTTGCATTAATAAAATGTTTTGGTATTTAGATATTACTCGTTTTGCTTTAATATTGAGTTATGTTGTTTTTAAACACGTACTCATTTTTTACAGCATGCAAGTTTCGTGCAATTATATTTCAAATAGTTAAAGAAACCCACGAAAGTACGAAACTGGATTGCTGAGGAAGAGAGCACTTAAAACTTGAAAGGAGTGTGGATTCCTCACGATTGAATAATTGGTTGCCACCGTATTGCTTGTAACTTTCTATTAAAGCCTTTCTCTCCAATCACTCTACTTTTCCTATTAGTGTATGCTTTTTTTGTTCTTTTATCACATCCAAATGAGATTGATTATTGCTGTCTATCTTATGACCATTTACGACGTTTCATTCTTTGTAGAAAAAGATCCTAAAATGGAAATCAAAGAAGATCGAACGAGAATGAGTAGCAGTTGCGTGTGTGAACATTACTCACGCAAGTGTATGTAACAGACAACTAATCGAAGGTAGCAAACAAACTGAAAGTATACAACCTGTTACGTTCTTTGAATTATTCTAATGTGTGGGTATCTCTTTTGCCGGGGTTTTGTTATGGTATACGATAAATAACTTGTCAAGTTTATTTGACCAAGTTGTTTTTAAAAAAATAAAATAAAGTGGTACATCAAACTACCTATACTTCTTTATAAAAGGTTTAAGACATTCTAAATATGGTAGTCTTAAAATTTTTAAAACCAAAAACATTTCTATAAAAAGGAAGTTACTTTTGTTAAGTATAAAAATTCATTATACACATAATTAATGTCTTAAATTCTCATACTTGTAATATCCTCCAATATTGATGCATCCCATTTTAAACCATATGAAGACTTGTAACAGCCCATTAAAAACTTGTAACAACCCATTAAAATTGAGTCTTGCCCCAACCTTAAGTATACATACTGCACATAAACCTATCACACACCAAACACATAAAAAACACACACAACCCACTAACAAGTTCTCTCTCGACTCACTTACTTTCGCCACTACCGTCATTAGCGCCACCACAAGACCCCTCCACCACCGAACCCCTGAAAAACATTTACTCGCCACAAAAATAGTCATCGGGTATCCGCCGGCGCATTGCGTGGGTACCCTTCTTATAATAACCTAAAACGTGAATTTTAAAATACGTACTAAATTGAACTTGAAACCGAATCTAAGTAATTATGAACTATCACATGAGAATATCAAAATGTAAAATCCTATAATCTATGTATTACGAAATAGACATGTACATAAAATCTTGGTGACATATCACACGATCCATTGTAGTCTAAATTGAATAAAAAGTTTGTACAAAACAGATAATATGGAATAGTCTAGAAAACATTTTGTTTTTGAAATAGAAACTAAGTCTTCCTTATCTCCCCTCTTACTCGGCACTCTCCCATTATATCTCCCCTTCTCCTCATTTATCCCAACCAAAATTTCACATTCAGAAGTATCACATAAAACCCTAAAGGTATTCACAAGTCGGCTGCATAACTTTGTTACAAATCGAGTGGTGCAAAGGTGTTTCGAATGAGTCTTAAGAGGGCTAAACAGAAGGTGGTGTTGATTGTGGGGCGTTGGTTTGTTTCGAATAAGGTGTTCCTGGTAGGTTCGATTCTAGTTCCTTTTTGTTTCCGTTTTGTTCTTTGAGTCGACATAAGGTATAACCTATCCTTAATCTTGTTCTTTCGTCTTTCATACACGTAGCTGCTCATGAATCGATAACCAAAAACCTTAATAAGATCGACCTAAAAATAGATGCAAGTGAAGGATTATTGATCGCATGAAATGATGAAAACTGAATAATACATATGTCTATCTATCTTGTTTATGTTTTCCTTTTTGAACTCGAACTCATGCACACCTATATCTGGTTATTTAAACAGTGATGTGATTCTCTTTTATACATTCGAAAAGCCTAAATTAAATATGAATAAATAAAAAGTGTTACATGTGGTGTGTAGTCGGTAGTATATATAAAATGGTAGAATGCATGCATAGTTTGTATGGAAGTGTCAGTACATATTAGTAAATTGAATGCATGATCATGTATGTATGATTCGTGGGTATACATATTAATAAAGTTGCATGTTTGTCGTAAGTGTATATATAAATATATAAAAGAGTATGTTGCATGCATGTGAGTTTAAAGAGAATATGTGTCGTGTATATAAGAGTTTGAATTTCATGTGAGTCTTGTGAGTATATATATGATGAAGATTTGCATACATGTGAAACAAATATATACTTGTGTGTCGTGTGTATGCATGTACTATAAGTAAGGGGTTATTTAGGTCGACTTTGGAAATGGTTAATACAAGCTATATATTTGTGTGTCGTGGCTTTTACCATGCGTGAGTACATACATATTTGTGTATCGTGAGTGTGTATATTGTGTGGTCGATAGAAGTATAAAACGTAGTAATTTGGTCTTGGATAAAATGAAGTCGATAATACGTTAATATAACTTGTGAAACGACGGAGTCCTGAATCGTCATTATGAAATTAATTTACATTTTTAAACCTAAAGTTAAACATTTGACGTATACAGACCTTAAACTTTGGTAAATTACACTTGTAACCCTAAACTATTAAAGGTTGTCATATTAAACCCTAAACTATAATGTTGGTTATATTAAGCCTTTAAGTTTACTAAATTGTTATTTATAACCCTAAAGTTACTAAATCGGGAAACTTACTAAATATAGAAAGTTACTAATTATGAAAAAATTACTAAATAAGGAAACTTACTAAATATGGCAAGTTACTAAAAATAGAAAGTTTCTAAAAATGGTAAGTTACTAATAGTGGAAAGTTTCTAAAACTAGAAAGAAACCTTAAAAGGGATGTCTTAATAACTATAAGTGGTAAACTTGTAAAATGAGCTTATAAGTAATACGTGATCATTAATTTGTATAGGTTCGGTGAAGAAGGAGTGATTCCCTATTTTCGGTGCTTTCTTATTTTGGTTGGTTGATTTGCATAAGGTACATATATTCTACCCTTTCTCAGTAAGGGTGTCTTCTCTCATGACTTTGGATCCTTGACCTGATTCATTTGCTTTGATATGATATGATCCTTTGATATGATCCTTTGCTATAATCCTTTGCTATGATCCTTTTGATATGAACTTTGCTATGATCCATCTGATATGCTCATTTGTTATGATTCAGTTGATATGAACCATTGCTATGATTCCCTCTGATATGATGCTATGATATGATATGCTTTGTTCTGTTTTGTCGCCCGAGCTAACTAGCCATGGATGTACCATGGCCATGTCATTGAGGCACCAATGGCATGACATTTTCTGTGGAGGTGTGATTGATCCACGACGTTCCCTTCTGTTATGATATGATATTTGTGCACATTGGCCATTATGTATATGTATGTACAGTCTCGTGCATATTTATTTTGTTTTGCAGGGGGCGTATGGATGCATCCTAGGCTTATATGATTTGATATGTGATATGATTTGTTTGGTGACTGGCTGTGTGTGCCCTACACCCCACTCACTATTTGGTACTTAGAGGCCTCCCTTCTCCGTACACTTATGATATGATGTGATATGTATATGTGATTATGTGGTCTATTCGAGTGGCTCGTTTAGACAGGCTCGTGGCTATCTGTTAGGTATCTTTGGTCCGTTCGAGTGGCTTGTTTGGACGCGCTCGTTGCCGTATTATTATTTGACTCTTAGAGCTATTCTGATTCATGATAATTATGCATTTGATCCATTTGATTCATATTCATTTACTTATGCTTATTACGTTTCTGCTTTGTTTATATATCTGTTCACTGGGCTTTTTATGCTCAGCCGCGTTTTCTTTTCCATGCGGCAGGTAATAAGCGGGATGCGGGGCAAGAGAGATGTGAGTAGGAGTAGAAGACCTACCTTATTTAGATTTTCCCATTGTCTTGGATTTGTTTTGGACTTATGTTGGATGTTATATTTCATTTCATTTCATTTGGATATTGTTTAGACTTTTGGGAGCTTGTAATTTGTAAGTCATGATGTTCTTGACTATACTTTATTTATTAGGTCTTCCGCTTGCGTTTATTTTGTATGTTCTGATAGACACCATAATGTGGCATCTTAACCAAGGTCGGGTTGGGGTGTTACTGTTATGGTATCAGAATCCAGGATGCGACTTGTAGCTCATAAGTTATGGCCTGTGAAATCTAGACCCTTAGGTTTTGCCCTGTAGGACTTAGGTTTTGACCGGTGAGGATTGGGTAGACATTAGGTATCGTTTCGGCACGATCTTTCCTTCATATTTTGCTCCTGAAATTCGTTTTGTTTCCACTAATCCGTTTATGACCTTTCAGATGGTGAACACTATTAGGAACACGTTTTGTTACATTTACAAGTCTTGTTCATTTAGATAAAATGTTGCATGATAGGGATTTATTATTGTATTAATGGTGCGGTCCATTAGAAGCCCATGGACCGCTCATATTAGTATTAATCCTTCTAGAAACTATTTAGTAAATGTTGCCCTAACACAAAGCCTATAAATAGAAGGCATGGGGCATCATATTTTATGTTGGTTTTTCATGTAAGTGGCGAAAGCCTTGTCCTTGAATCATTCGAATAGTGAAAGCCTCCCATTCTTCTCATTCTCTTCTTATTTCTCTTCTCTAGTTAGCTTATTATCTTATTTCTCTTTTGTATGTAGCTTAATCTAGATAAGTAGTACGTGTTATTACTAGTCATATCGTGAGTCTGTTTGAGATATAACCGTGACCTACAAGTGGTATCATTTGCCTAGGGATAATTAGGATCGTGTTTTTGAGTCATTAGTATCGTTAACTACGTTGGTTTTATAGATTTCGTAAGGTTTTTGTTCAAATCTTAACGTTAAACTCTTGTTCGTGTTGAAAAAGTAGCTTTGATTTCGTTAAAATTTCACAAATCTTCATCGAATTTCATATTTTCTACGTTAACAAGCTTAATCTTCATCAAATCTTGTGGTTACTAATCGTTTAAAGTAAAAAACAATCGGGTTTATTGGTTATTTGGACGATTTGGTGTAATCCGTATTATTAGCGAATTGGAAAAGTTGATGTAAAGTGAAATTTTTGGTTTCTGAGTGAACTTCGACAACTAAGGGTTTATCGCATTTTGAATCAAGATAAGTTAGGGTTTTATCGCAGTTCGAATCAAGATAAGTTAGGGTTTCATCGCATTTGGCAGATCTTCAGTTATCGGCATTGGGACTCAGTATTGTACTTTCTTGTATTAGAAAGTGAAAATACTTCGACTTGGTTGCTTCTCTTCTCTTGTACAAGAGTTGAGAATTATCGTACTTGGAATTGAGATAAAATCTATCTTTTCGCATTGATAATTTATCGCATTTTGCTATAACTTATCGCACTTTAGATAACATATCAATTTGTATTGTTTATCGCATTTCTAGTTTTATCGCATTTTACTATCATATCGATTGAAGTTATCGCACTTTCGATGAACTGTTATTTATCGCATTTGGTTGAACTTTGGTAACTGTATATCGCACTTGGTGAACTGTACTTATCGCATTTGGTGAATTGTACTTATTGCACTTCAGTGAACAGTACTTATCGCAGTTGAACAAAATCTTCTGATTTCCAAACCAACTTAATATAAATCATCAACACATATCTTAATTATCTTTAAGATCCAGATATGTCTCAACCACCTCACTTCAATTACTACTATCAGCTACAACAATATCCTCAACAACAACAATTTCATCCTCAGTATCAACAACAACAAGCATTCATGCAACAACATCAGTTTATCTCTCCACCACAAGTATCCCCACAACAAATCATGCAACAGAATCAAATGCTGAACAATCCATCCTACTCCAGAGAGCCACATTGGTTTAACAAGATGTGTGAGGCAATTAGCAGTCAGCAATCCCGACATGAAGCTGGGAATCAGGATACTCCACCTATGCTGACACCTGGTAACTATGTGCAGTGGGCAAGTAGATTTCTCAAATTCATTGAACTCCGTAAACCCCATGGGAAATATCTTAAGCAAGCCATTGAAGAAGGACCCTTTCCACTTCCAGTAAATGTTGTTCCAGGAACTACAGAGAGAGATGAAACATCAACTCCCATTGCTGTCGCTAACTACACAAATGAACAAACACTGCAACAAGAGGCAAATCAATTGGCAATGTCTTACATACTTCAGGGGATTCCTAATCCTATTTACCGAAGTATTGATGCTCAAAAGACTGCCAAAGACATGTGGGAACATGTGCATCTTCTCATGGAAGGGACTGAGTTAAATCAAGAAGACCTTGAGTCAAAGCTTTACATGGAATATAACAATTTCATCATGGAACCAGGGGAGACAATTGAATCATACTACCACCGTTTCACAAATGTTGTAAATGACCTCGATCGTCATGACATCAAGTTACCTAAGATTGCTATCAATTCAAAATTTCTGGGTTGCCTTGGACCAGAATGGCAGAAATATGCAACATTTGTCAGGCAAACTAAGAAGATTGGTGAGGTCAAGTATGGACTCATGTATGACTTTCTGAAACAACATCAATCTGAGGTAGATAAGGAAGTTGCAGCACGAGGCGGTTTCATCCCAGCACCAACACCTAACTCACTTGCTCTCGTTGCTCAATCCAACTTTCCACTACCAAACCAGGAATTTGGTCAATCATCTTTCCAACCAAGTTTTCCACCACAACCTTCTAACCAAATCATCCCATTTGAAGCACCATCACAATACTCTGACAATCAAATGGTTCCATATAACAACTCAGATTCCATGTTATACTCAAACGCTGATTATGATGAAGAGGAGGATGCATTCAACTCTCTTAATGAAGCATTTGGATTAATTGCTAAGGCATTTGGCAAGTTCACCAAATCCAACAACCGTCTTCGTTCATCTTCCAACACCAGGAATCAAGCTGTTATTAATGATGGCAGAGTAGAAATTCAGAATCGGTCTTCGGGCAGATATGGTTCAGGAAACAGTGGAAACTACGGGTATCAGAGGTTTCAGTCAGGAGGGAATAGGTTCAGTTCAGCAGGGGGTAACAGGAACAGTGTGGGTAATACTCAGAGCAGAAATCAGATGACTGGGAATGCACAGAAAGGCATTGCAAATACTTCAATCACATGCTACAACTGTGGTGGGAATGGTCACATGGCAAATGCATGTCCAAAGCCTCGTACCATGGGCAGTGCATATCACAAGGAAGCTCTTCTAATGGCTCTTAAAGATGAAAAGGCAGCAGGAATGGTGACACAAAATGAGCAAAGCTTCATGGCAAATGCTGCATCTGATGATGAGATGGAAGATCTTAAGGCAAATGCTGCAGTAATGCTCATGGCAAACATGCAAGAGATGAACATGTCCGAGATAGGCCCGGTCTATGACACCGATGGTCTATCTCAGGTACCTGATCCACAATGTCTTATACATGAAATTGCTTCACCATCTGCATCTTCATCTACAAATGAGAATTATGATCAACATGATTCATCATTCTCATCTCCATCAGATGATCAAATAAACACTGTTGTATCATTTGATGATGATAAAACCGTCGTTTCATTTGATGATTCGATTGACGATGAAAATTTGGATCATCTTGAACAAAATGATCCTTTGACTGATCAAGATTCAGAGCTTCAGGCCTTGTTAATGACCACCCAATCACAAATTGAAAAATGCAATGAAATCAATAAAAATCTGAAAGAAAAGATTGCATTGTTAACGAAGGACAATGAGTACTATAAACTACAACTTTCGGGATATCTAAACCAAGATAAACGTGAAAAAGGTTTTGAAATTGCTTTCCAACAAGAGTACGTAAAAGTTCAAAATTTAGAAAGTCAAGTTCGTGAGCTAACCGTTGCCAAAGCTGAGCTTCTCTCTCAAAAAGAAAAGGATCAATTTGAATTCAAAAAACAAATTGATGCTTTAACTTCTGAGTTGTTAAAAACTCAATCAGAGCTTTCAACATCTCAGCAGGATCTTCTTGAAGAAAAGCAAGCCACTAGGAAACGTGTTGACTCATATCTTGAGGAAATTCTGGATTTGGAAACCAAACTCAAAGAATTTCAAAATGTTGTGTATAAAACGGGTAATTCTGTAAAACAAATTCAAAAACTAACTGTGAAACCGAGTCCTAAAGGAGTAAGTTTTGCACTTGGAAGTGACAAACCCCATAATTTACACATAGCACTCAAAGACAATCCTAAGTTATACAATGCAACATTTTTGTTAGATGATACCTTTCAACGTGTTGTTATGTATTCTATTGATGAAGAAACTGATTTTCTTGCACACAAGATTGAGGGTCGATCAAATTCACAAAAGAGTTTTCAAGAGTACATTATGATTATAATGCACGACCTCATTTGAGTAAATCATTTGTCCCTCCTAAGGACCATCCAGAACAAACGTTAACATACACAAACATAAATGCTCCTTCGTCTATAACTTCTGTCCCCACAACTGCTGCACAATTCAAAGAGTGTTTGACAGATGATCTTGTTGATCCACAAATGCCTCAAAAATGTCGGGTTCTTCGATATTTTCAGACATTTATGGACGACATTTCTCGTTTGGAGAATGAAATTGAGTTTAGTTCTCAAATTCCTGTCTCTTCTTTTCTTTCTCCTGTTCAAAAAGAAAAGAAAGAGATTCTTCAAAAGAAAATACTTCCTCATGTCAGAAATCTGAAGAAATGCGCAACAAAATGGGAAGATGAGTTATACACGGAAGTAGCATCTATGAAAACCATTTTCAAAGCTAAAGATGACAAGGTTCAACGTCAAAAACTTCAAAAGAAATTTTTAGCAAAAGAAAATGATCGACTCTTAGAAAAAGTTCTGTGTTATGACGTTGTTTCTGTGATTATGAATTCGCTTTATGAGTCATGCAATGAATTACTTGTGAAAGATCATGCTGTAAAAGTTGAGATGTTGCAAATGGAGATACAAAATTTGGTCAAAGAGAATGAGGATCTTCGACAAATCAACAATGATGTGGAAAACAAAGTTTTTAATCTTCAAAACAGGCTTGATTGGTGTCAAAATCAAAGTGCAGAATTTGAACTAAAATTTCAAAATCTCATAGGATCTTTATCATTTCAAAACAATCATGTTCCTGATAATCACAAGGAAACAAAGGCTTTCTTAAGACTAAAACTGTTTGAAAATGAAAAGGAACTGGATGAAATTCTTCAAAACAGAAATGACACAGTCCGCCTCAACAGAAAATTAGATTCACAAAATCAAGAATTCCAACACATCATTGTTGATCTAAAGAAGAAAATCAGAGTTTTAGACAAAGGCAAGGCAAATGTTCATAAGATTGCCCCAGGGATGTATGTAGTAGACAAAACAATTACCCAAGCATCAGACTCAACCACTAATGCAAACACTTCTACTTCCACAGGACGAGATACTATCTCTAAGGCTAGCAGTTCCAAGACTCCCAAGAAACTACAGAAGAGTAGAGTCAGGAAGTCTAGGAATGGATCATCTAAGTCTTCAGAAGTTCAAGAAAGTAGTTTGAATAACACAGATGTAATGTCAGGAATAGAATCGACCTTAGCAAAGTCTAATTCTAGGAATGATGTAACAAATGTTGAATCTATGAATGATAATGTTAATGTTTTGGTTGATGCTAGTTGTATTGTTTGTCGTGCTAGTATATTATCTGGTGATCATCAAAACTGCATTGCTAAAACTTTGTTGAAACGTAAAAAGAAACGAACTAGTGGCTCTTCCTCTAGGCTCAAAACTGTTGCCAAGTCCATTTTAGGGAAACCACCACTAGTTGTTTCTGAGCAAACCGTTGAAACACCCATAGCCAAACCTAAGACAACCAAATCACCTAGTGCATTCATTAGGAAAAAGGCTGAGACTAGTTGGACATGGCAACGTTGGTTACAAAACACTTCAGGATTTAAATGGTTACCAAAGATAATTACCTCTTGTGTTACTAACCCAACGGATCCAACCGTTACCAATTCTCCACCTGTTTCCAATATTTGTGATGCAGGTGATCCAAATTGTCCTATGGATTGTTGATAGCGGGTGTTCCCGACACATGACCGGCAACCTCAAACTTCTTACAAACTTTATCGCAAAGTTCATCGGAATGGTCAGGTTCGGGAATGATCACTTCGCAGCAATAATGGGCTATGGAGATTATGTTAATGGGAACATCGAAATCAGTCGTGTATACTATGTTGAAGGCCTTGGTCACAATTTATTCTCAGTGGAACAATTCTGTGACGGAGATTTAGAAGTAGCATTTAGGGAGAAGACTTGCTTCATTCGTGATCTTCTAGGAAATGATTTGATGAAAGGAAGACGCGGAACCAGTCTATACACCATATCCTTTGAAGGCATGACAACTTCATCTCCTATCTGTTTACTCTCCAAAGCTAATCCCACAAAGGCTTGGTTATGGCATAAAAGATTGTCTCATCTCAATTTCAAAACCATGACTGACCTTGCAAGACATAAATTGGTTGACGGGTTACCCAAATTTAGATATGCCAAAGATCATTTGTGTTCTGCATGTGAACAAGGGAAAAGTCACCGTGCTCACTTTCCTCCCAAAACAGAACACAGCATAGATCATGTCCTCCAGCTGCTACATATGGATTTGTGTGGTCCAATGCGGGTTCAAACTATTCACGAGAAAAGGTACATTTTGGTAATAGTTGATGACTACTCACGATGGACATGGGTCTCTTCGGACAAAAGATCAAGTTCCTTCAATGGTCATCACGTTTCTCACAAAGATTCAAGTTCAAGTCCGTAACACCGTCAGGATTATTCGAACAGACAACGGCACTGAATTTAAGAATCAAACCCTTCGGGAATACACTGAGAAGCATGGGATTGTTCATCAATATTCAATTGCTCGCACTCCCGAACAGAATGGTGTAGTTGAAAGACGAAACCGTGCGCTTGTGGAAGCAGCTAGAACAATGTTGATCAATGCTCAATTGCCAGATTACCTTTGGGCTGAAGCTGTTAATACTGCATGTTACACTCAGAACCGCGGCATGATCAAAAAACGACACAACAAAACTCCATATGAGCTTATACAAGGCAGAAAACCAAATATCAACTACTTTCATGTTTTTGGAGCACTGTGTTACCCGAAAAATGATAGAGATGATCTTGGTAAACTTAAGGCTAAAGCAGACATCGGGATATTCGTTGGCTACTATGAGAATTCTAAGGGATATAGAATTTGGAATCGTCGGACCGGGGAAATTCAAGAGACTATACACGCCAATTTTGATGAACTCACGAAAATGGCTTCTGAGCAAGACCGCTTAGAACCCGAACACAACCGTCTAAACTTCCCTGAATCTTCGGCTGCCCCTTTACCTTTTAACAAGAAAGATCTGGAAGATTTGTTTGCACCAATGTTTGATGAAGTTCGTGTTAATAGTGCATCAGATGCTTTCACCAGTTCCGCTGCTCAACAACTCCCAAATCACGCACCTGATCAATCTGCCACTACCACTACAGCAGTTGATACCAATGCACCTCAACTTGAACCTTCATCATCTATGGATCAAACACCTCCACCTGCAGTTAAAGATTCTTCCCCCACTTCTAACCAAGTTCCTACACCTTCTGATTATGACGGGAATGCATTTTTCATTCCATTTGCTCCACCACCAACCATTCCAGAAATAGGAGAATCATCCTCGAGCAACATGGACCCGTCATCTCATCAAAACAACATTCAACATTTTCCTTCCACCCACAAATGGACAAGAGATCATCCTTTGGTAAATATAATTGGAAATCCTAACAATCCAGTCATCACAAGACAAAAACTTCACTCAGATAGTGAATACTGCATGTATGCACTCACTATCTGTCAATCTGAACCTAAAAACATCAAAGAAGCCCTTACATACGACAACTGGATTGAATCCATGCAAGAAGAGCTGGAACAATTCAAACGTTTGGAAGTTTGGGAATTAGTTGAAAGACCAGATGGAGTTTATGTTGTTGGATTGAAATGGATTTGGAAGAACAAGCTGGATGCAGATGGTACAGTGATTCGTAACAAGTCCCGACTGGTAGCAAAAGGGTATAGCCAAGAAGAGGGTATTGACTTCGAGGAATCATTTACCCCAGTGGCTCGGATTGAGGCAGTTCGAATGTTTCTGGCATATGCAACCCACAAGAACATCACAGTCTATCAGATGGATGTGAAGACGGCATTTCTCAATGGACAACTCCGAGAAGAGGTGTACGTGTCACAACCAGAAGGCTTCGTGGACCCAGATCATCCAAACCGTGTATATCGGCTTAAGAAAGCCTTATACGGCCTTAAACAAGCCCCGAGGGCGTGGTACGATAAACTGTCTGCATGATAAACTGTCTGCATGATAAACTGTCTGCATTTCTCCTTGCTAATCATTTTACCATTGGAACTGTTGACCCGACTTTATTTATACAAACACACGGGGAAGACATTCTCATTGTTCAAATTTATGTGGATGATATTATTTTTGGTTCAACCAATAAAAAATATTCAAACGCTTTTTCTAAACTGATGAAACAAAACTTTGAGATGTCTATGATGGGTGAACTTAAATTCTTTCTAGGATTGCAAGTTCATCAGTCACCCCGTGGTATATTTCTAAGTCAGTCAAAATATGCTCAGGAAATCCTGAAAAAGCATGGTATGACCAGCTGTGACACCTATAATACCCCAATGTCCTCCTCATCCCCAAAGCTAGATGCTGACATACATGGGACACCCATTGATCCTACGAAATATCGTAGTATGATTGGCTCGATCATGTATCTCACAGCTAGCAGACCGGATGTTGTATTTGCCACATATCTTTGCTCCCGGTATCAGTCTAGACCGACTGAACGGCATTTGTCAGCCGTTAAAAGAATCCTTAGATACATAAAGGGAACCATTAATTTGGGGATCTGGTATCAAAAGGATTCTGGGTTTGAACTTGTTGCATTTTCAGACGCTGACCATGCAGGGTGCCTAGACACCAGGAAAAGTACATCCGGAGGAACACAGTTTTTGGGTGACAAGCTAGTCTCTTGGAAGTCAAAGAAGCAAGATTGTCCCTCCCTGTCTTCAACAGAATCTGAGTATGTAGCCATGTCTGCCTGTTGTGCTCAAGTCATCTGGATGAGATCACAACTGATGGACTACGGTTACATATTCAACAAGATTCTGATGTATTGCGACTCCAAGAGTGCCATTGCCATTTCATGCAACACAGTACAACATTCAAAGTCCAAGCATATTGATCTTCGGTACCATTTCATCAAGGAACACGTGGAAAAGGGTACTATTGAATTATATTTTGTGGGAACTGAACACCAACTGGCGGATCTGTTCACAAAAGCCTTGCCTCATGCAAGATTTGTGGATCTGGTTCACCGGATTGGTATGAGATGTTTGACGCCAAATGATTTAGAAAAGTTTCTTAAAAACAATTAACAAAGTCAAACATCTCCAAACTATCTTTGTAAATATTCTCAAAAAAAAAAAAAAAAAAAAAAAAAATGCAAGTACAAACCCTTATCCAACACGTTGTTTATTTTACAATGTCTCAAATTATTTTTGAACGCGTGTTGAGGGGGAGATAATTTTTACCACAATTTTTTAAAAATTGTACTTGCATACTTTCAGAATGTTGTTGCTTCACAAGTTTAGGTGATAAGATTTTAAGATAAGAAAAGTTGTGTGCCTTAAATGTCAAAAATGAGACTTAGTGTTTGCATGATGGTGGTTTAGGACTAGGATTTCACAGTTATTAAGGTTAAGGGACTTAAGTTGCTAATACTGCAAAGTAGCTAAAAGATATAAAAAGTCAAAACATTAATTCACCGCAGTTATTAGTCTGTCATATTCACCTACCGTATTCAATACCACCCACCCACCATCATCAACGGCTGTCATTCATTCTGCATATCCGATCAAGATCTTTGATTTTTGTGAGTGTTTTTGTGCTTAATATGTCCTTATTAAAGATGGTTTTGAACAGATTCTTGATCCAACGGCTAGAACAATCAGAATTGTAATGTTTAGTTCTAGGGTTTTGCGTAAATTGGGGATTTATGATTAAGAGTGTTTGTGTTGAAAACAATTGTACGATAATGCTAATACAATGTTTATAATCCTATATTGCATGCTTAAATACTCCCAGATACCACAAATTGTTCTAATTGGATTTTAGGGTTTAAGCGTTAATTTGGGGAAAACTTTGTGTATGTGTTATTGTGTAAATTGTCTCTTGGAATGTTGTTGTTTGATGTTTAATTGAATGTTGGCATGCTTGGATTGTACCCAGAAACACATTAAGTGAATTTATTAAGTTTTAGGGTTTATGAAGAACACGAACTTGAGCAGTTTGATTTTTGCGATGTTGTGGTTCGTTTGTGTTATAACTTAGCCTAAATGCTCAAAATAGTCATAAAAGTTGTTTGAACTAATCTGAGGTTAATAATCATAAGTTATAATGAATCACGATAAGATTTGAGTGACTGTTCATCGACAATATCATCGTAAACTCTTGTACAAGAGTTTATCGAAGTTGGCCAAAATTATCGCAGTTGGGATAATTATCGCAGTTGGGATAATTATCGCAGTTGGATACTTATCTTGATTGACAAAATTATCGCAGTTGGGATGATTATTGCAGTTGGATAATTATCGCAGTTGGGATGATTATCGCAGTTGGATAAATATCGCAGTTGCGATACTTATCTTGATTGGGATACTTATCTTAATTGGATAATTATCGCAGTTAACATAATTATCGCAGTTGACATAATTATCGCAGTTGACATAATTATCGCAGTTGACATAATTATCGCAGTTGTGATCTGATATAGAATTTGATCAATTTCCTTAGTTATATCCTTTTATAATTATCGAAATTAATCAAATTTTATAGAATTTGGCAAACTCTTGATAAATTCTTTGACCAAGCATGAAACAACCAATCATAAATGCAATAGGATATCATGTGTTGCTTCTAAAGCTAACAATTTTCTAACAAACATGCATTCTGTATATTCGTATATGATTGTTGATTCAAAAACACATCAATGGCAACTTCACAACAACAACCTCTTCCTGCTCTCACCAAAGATGAAGTCTTTCCTCACGGGTATACTCTGGAAATTGGAAAGAACAATTCACGTGTAGAACTGGACAAGATCAAGTGCTCTGACTCAAGCTGCCAGATTGCAGTGGAGATTCTCAAAGTTCATAAGTGCAGAGATCTTCTTGATAGCTCGGACACCATTCCAAAACTATACATTCATCAATTCTGGGATACCTTCACAAGAAGCAATGATGACAAGTATTTCACTTGTACACTGGATCGTAAAAAACTCAGAGTCACACCTGCCACACTCCGTAAAGCCTTAAAACTTCCAGATGCACCTGAAACTTCTAACCAATTCCACCCGACACCTTCAGAATCTGAAATCATGCAATTCCTGGTAGACATTGGTTATGATGTTCAACCAGATACTCCATTAACCACAATCTCCAAAGTCAATGCTAGATACATTCCTCAACCCTGGAGAACTATCTTCTTCATTATAACTCATTCCATATCTGGAAGAGATAGTGGGTTTGAGCATCCAAGACTTTCTCATCTTCAAGTCTTATGGGGATTTGTGAACCAGGAACCAATTGACTTTGCTGCTCTCATTTGGGAAGACATAATGTACCTAATGCGAAAAACCTTCAAGAAAATTCCATTTGTACGATACACCAAAGTTCTCATTAGCTATCTACTTGATCAACATCAAGACCTTGATAAGCGTCCTACTGATCAAGAGGTTCATGAGTACAGAATGGATAAAACCTTAAGCAAGGTCTACTTTCCAAAAGAAAGCACGCGCAAACAAGGTAAACGATTGCCAGAATTTCTGATGACTAATGAGGTAAAAGAAACTAAAGCATATCTTGATTACGACAAGGCATTTCGTAAACGTCGTGTGGGTCTTGCTAAGTTGGTTGAAGAATCAGGATCTTCTAAGACTCGTTCACGAAGCAAGTCTAAAACGGGTAGTGCATCAAGTGTCTCTGAACCAAAGAAACGACATCCCCGAAGTACTGTCATCAAGAGGAGAGTACCAAGCAAACCCCAACCAAAACCTGAACCGAGTGGAATCATTGATGAAGATACTGAATCTGACTCTGAATCATCTGAATCTGAAGAAGAACCTGTCTTTATGACTGTTGAAGAGGCAGAACTTCATAATAAGATCTCTCAGGAAAATGCACAAAAGCAGAGTCTCAAGTCACTAAAGGAAGATGAAGAGCGAAGGGCAAGGAAAGTATTGGAGCAACAGATGGAGTATGAGAGAACACATGGAGTTGGAGGATCCAAAACTGTTCATGAAGCTGCTTCGACCCAAGATAATCCGATTAATCAACCCGGAAGATCTGGAGCTGCATCAACCAAGGTTCAGCCCGATACGATTAATCAACTCGATAAGGCTGAATCAGTATCTTCTCAGCAAACAAGTTCGGTTAATCAACCTGACTTGGGAGCACAGACTCAGGAGGAGAAGGAAAAAGATCTGGAAAGTAATATTGTTTTATCTGACAAGGAAATCTCTGATTCTATCTTTGACGACAATCAAGGAAGAAAACCACGTAATGATGATACAGAAGATTGGAACATGGAAGAAGAAAGGGACATTCTGGGAGATAAAACGACTAAAGTTGCCATGGATCTTGAGGAACAGGCAAGATAAGAGGAAGTAGAAAGAAAACGTAAGGAGGATGCTCAAGCTAACCTAGAAGCAGATAGCTACATACGTTCTCACACTCCAACACCTCCTCCTTCCCCTCCAAAGGACACAACTAAATCTAAAGATACTATTCCTCCAACTGAACTTGCTATGTTCGTTACTAACCCTCAACAGCAACAGGAACAACCACCAGTTCAGTCCTCACCTGTTTCATCACCTAAGACACCTCCTGGGTCACCTCCTGAGAATCCTACACCTCCACCCTCACCTCATAAGGACTTAACTACTAAATCTGATGAACCAATTCCTTCACTAACTCCATCATCTTCAAGATCTTCATCACCCAAATCAAAAGCAACTATTTCTGAGAATATTCAAAAGGCTTACAAAGGAAAGAGTAAAAGAAGAATCGTCCATGTCACAAAAGTTGAAGTTGTGTCTCCTGCAGCAAAGAAACTTAAACAAGCAGTAAAGAGAGAACAAGCACAACGAGACAAACAAGCAACAACAAAATTGGCTGAAATGGAAAGTTTAGTCAAGAACTTGTCTCAGCAAGTGGAAGAGATGAAGGAAAGTAAGAAGAAGATAGATGAATTCCTTGGTTTTAATATCAAAGATCATCTCACACGTAAGACAAGGCATTTTGTCAAGCAATTTATTCCTGATCTTCAGCAAAATATAAATGAGCATATTGATTCACAACTTGAAGACAAAATCAAAGAAGTCGTCTCATCTTCTTCCCAAACCAAACCGCTTCAAGATCTCACCACTGAAGAAATCGAGCTTGTGCTTCTCGACAGACTCTTTGAAATCACCTCTCCTTCTCAAGAAGAAATCAACCTGATCGCGGCTCTTCAAGCACACATTGAGAAGAAATCGTGCAAGGAAGCTGCTGACAAAGGGAAACGTATTCGAGAGGATGACGAGGAAGATCAGGACCCAAACCCCGAACATAAGAAACACAAAAGCGGGTCTGGGATTCATATTCAGGAGCCAACTGGAAAAACAACATCATCTCTACCTCCAAAAAATCAATCATCTGGTCCTACTGAAACCGAACATCAATATGAGCATTTCACGGCTGAAGATGTGGAATTTCAGCCGCAAAACGATCAACCGTATTCACCACCGTCACCACCAAAACCAAAGCCCTCCAAATCCAAGTCATCACGCAGCAAGAATTCATCTAATGAACCAGCTGTTGTCACCTGGCTTGATAATGATAAGGATGAGCTAGGGAATGAATGGTTTGATCATCTGGAAAGTGCTCAGATTCCGACTGAAGAAGCTTCCCGAGTTGAAGACAGCACGTTTGCTGTTACTCAAGAGATCAAAAGAAGTCTTAACATTAAGAAGATGACCAAACGGGAACTTCGACGGATCAAGAACGATGCATTCATTCTTCTGAAAGATAGATCCAACAATGCAGCCGAACTTGAATATCATCTTGAAAACATTGCACGCGCAATGTCAAGTGACTTCGACTGGGCTAATCCAGACGTAGTCAGGGGAGTTGGCAAGAACCGACCTTACATCACTGATTGGACTAAGCCGCTTCCCGTGATACGAAGATCTCACCACTCAGAAATTCCCTTCCAAGCTTTCTTCAACAACGATCTGGAACTTCTAAAGAACGGAGCACAAGGGAAGACAAAGTATGCTACGTCAATTACTTTCACACCAGTTGCTCACTACACACAGTCAGCTATTGAAGAAGAAGCTATTAACAGACATCTGTTTGTTAAAGAGCTCGTGAAATATGATCGTGATGCAGAGTTGGGGATTCATCACTGGTATTCTAAACGACAAAGCTGGTACAAGTACAAACTTGCTCTCCAGAAATCACGGGAACCAGTTTACAGTGATCTCAAAATAGTGGCCGTTACCAGTGTGAGCGGATCCAGAAGATGTGATTATATATTTCTCGAAGAGATCACAGTAAAAAGAATTGACAACAATCTCTACACATTCTCTGAGGCTGATCTTCCTGATTTGAACCTGAATGATATCGAAGACATGTATCTGATGAAAGTCCAAGGCAAACTGCAACATCTGACAAACGAGCTTCGATATGCACTCAGTACCTCTCTCTGTCACTACATCAGGAGAACAATCATCAAAGAACGTGTAGAAGATCTCCAGCTAGGTGTCGAAAGTTATCAGACGAAGCTAAACCTTGTTGAACCGCAATTCCTACTCAACAGCAAAAAGGACCCTCAATACACCATGCTACATAGTCCAGTCTTTGGGTTCGTTTACAGAAGTACAACAGATTTCCACCGTTTCATGGCATTCAATGAAATTCATAAGTTCTGTGACGATACCTTAAAGAGTGTACGTGATGGGTTAGCTAATCGGGTTCGAGATTCAGCGTTGGGAAAATCAAGAAGATGGAATTCTAAGGAGGTGCGACAAGTTAAGGAATTTGTTCGGAAGATTGAAGAAAGGTTATATCATCGTGATCAGATGAGGAGGTTAGAAAGCTATGTTGGGGGTCGTCCACCTTTCGCTATCAGACTATTTCAGCGGACTGACCCAGTATTCTCAACTTTTGGCAGAGGCGGTTGATGTAAGAATATATTATCATATTACATTATTCTTATATCATTATTCTTTCCATATTGGCCTATGCATTACGGCTTGTGCACACATAACAGTGTACAACCCGGACCTCAAAGAAAGGACCCTGAGGTACGCTTCAGTGCCTCAATCCTGAAAAAGGAGCGAAAGCTTCTTACTTATGAGCAGAATTAAAACCAGAATGTTTTCTAAAGTTTTTTCAAACATTCTGCTCATAAGGACAAGTATTCCCTTGTTAAGGGGGAGTATTTGAAAAATATAATATTTGTTCTAAAAGACAAATGTTCTTGAAATTCTTCCCTAAAACTCAAAAACAGCATATTTTAATCATAAACGTTTTTCAAAAACATCATGAGTATGCTATTTTTGAGGGGGAGAAGTAAAAGATGATTAAAATATGGAGTCTCATTTGCTGGAATCTCTTGTGCTCAAACTCAGAATTGACCCTCGAATTGACGATAGGAAAAGTCAGTAGTCAAAAGGACATGTCCCGGATGGGTAATAATTTCAAGCCAGTTTATCTGGTGATGTAAGCGTGTCTCGCAAAGGACGTGTCTGAGTAGAATGTACCGATTTTGAGCGATAATCTTTGAATCTGATCTGGACGGGTAATCATTTCAAACCAGTTTAACTGGTGATGTAAGCGTGTCTCGCAATGATCAGGTTCATTGAAAGTCAATCAATTCAAAAGTGCCAACTCTTTCCGGCATGTGCAAATTTCAAATTTATTACTTATGCACACATGTTAAGGGGGAGTCTTTCTGAAAATCATAAAAACCTCAAAGTGTCAACAAAATGTCTTTACAAATTATCGACACTTTGAGAGATTTCCAATGATTTTTGGTTTTATGGCATCATTAGGATAGTCATGGAGTTATAAGGTGATTAAGGTTAGGGAAAACCGTCCTATGATCCGCCAGAGCCGGAGGGATCTACCCAAGGACAATACCAATAGTTTAGAACTAGAAAGTCCTAGGTATGATATAAAAAGGAGAAAATGAATGAACGGAGAAAGAAGGGGTTGAAGAATTAAAAAGAAAAGCAAAGAAAATGGTGAAAAGAAATAGCCCTCCATTTGTTCAACCTTAGGGCAGACACCGGGTTCACTTCATAATCTACTGGTTGATGAGCATCACCGGTATTAAAGACTAAAAGACGTCATGGACCCAGTGACGCACTAATAAACCTTCTAAGCCACTCAAGTGTCTCTCAAAAGATATTTGTTTCATTCACACGGAGAACCCTTCATAATCTATCGACCTCTCATTACGAGAATGTTGATATTGAAAAGGAGGCAATCTGCTCCACGCCTCCGATGACCAAACTAATGTGCACTAATTGAGTCTAGAGCTATGAGATTCATAAAAGATCTCTTAGGTACACTTAGTATTACTCTACTGTTCTACATCATGGGCAGCAGATGTAAAATTAAGAAAGTGTCCTTCGCAGATCTTAGCAATCTGCCTAGAACATTCATGAGAGAAGTCACAATGGTGATTATCAATGATTGAATGGAAATCCTGCCAGAGCAACATCAAACAACTCTAACAGCAGGTCACTTCGGTAACTCCTTGTGGGTTACGCTTAGTGTTTGCTCCAAATGGTCTACAGTTGTGGGGTGATCTCCAGCGACTCACTGAATCGTGGGTGCACTTCGGTGTGTCCGTGTTATCCCTTTCGGGGGAATCCGGTTCAGAACGGTCTGGGTTAGGATTTGAGAAAGTCTTCACACTATGCTGTTGACGATCTCAAGTCTGAGCCTGTAAGTACCGGTTGGTTCGTGCTGATGCTGCTGTTGCTGCTGCTGAGGAGCTGGAGTTCGACCATCAAGACTCCATCATGTTCATATCTTGCAGAAATGTTCTCTCAAAGACTCAGTAACATCAAAAGTTTAACGTATGATACGAAAACAAGTCAAAGACATATGAACATGATGGAGAAGAAGACGTTGGAGATTGGCAGATCGAGACAACATCATATCATCTTAGAACAAGAACAAAGAAACAAAGATTATAAAGACGTCAGAAGCCTAAGAAGCAAAGAAGACGTCGAGCAACATTGATGATCAAGACTTAGGGGGAGATTTTTAGGAACACGTTTTGTTACATTTACAAGTCTTGTTCATTTAGATAAAATGTTGCACGATAGGGCTTTATTATTGTATTAATGGTGCGGTCCATTAGAAGCCCATGGACCGCCCATATTAGTATTAATCCTTCTAGAAACTATTTAGTAAATGTTGCCCTAACACAAAGCCTATAAATAGAAGGCATGGGGCATCATATTTTATGTTGGTTTTTCATGTAAGTGGCGAAAGCCTTGTCCTTGAATCATTCGAATAGTGAAAGCCTCCCATTCTTCTCATTCTCTCCTTATTTCTCTTCTCTAGTTAGCTTATTATCTTATTTCTCTTTTGTACGTAGCTTAATCTAGATAAGTAGTACGTGTTATTACTAGTCATATCGTGAGTGTGTTTGAGATATAACCGTGACCTACAAACACTCGTCGCTGCCGCGGTTCAGCAGGTTGTAGATGCACTAATTCCAGGTCTCACTGATAGGATCGCGACCCAGATCCGTCAAAACACGGCCAGTGGTATTAGAAGTGGTGGATCGGGTGCTGGTGCTCCACCAGTGACCAATCATACGTGGCTGGAAAGGTTCTGTAAACAAAAGCCTCATTCTTTCAGTTCTGCAAATGCTCCTATTGATGAAGAAAATTGGATTGCTCACATGGAAAAGATATTCGAGGTATTGGGCTGTGATGACGAGTATAAAGCGAGGCTGGCTAGTTATAAATTTGAGGGAGATGCCCTCAGCTGGTGGAAGGCGTACAAACAGGCGAAGGGAGGAGATGCATTTGTGGCAGCTCTGTCATGGAATGACTTCCATGACACTTTCTATCTACAGTACTTCCCGAGGTCAGAGAAAGAAAAGTTTGAAAGGGAGTATCACTCAATTTTCCAGTATGAGAGGGAGACGAGCACAGAGTTTATGAAGAGATTTCTGTGTCTGGCGGGATTTTTGGGTGCTAAAGCAGGGACACAGGAAGAGAAAGCAAATAAGTTTAAGTGGGCTCTCAGGAACGATCTTCTAGATGGGGTAGTGAACATTCAGTTTGAGGACGTAGCACAGGTGGCCAATGCAGTTAGAAATATTGAGATTATGCAAGAACGAGTTAGACAGGGTGTGAAGAGGTATAGGGATGGTGATCATGTTCGACCAGCTCAAGGGAACAACCAGCGGGGAAATGATTCTAGGGGTAATGATCAGCGTGGGAATGATAGAAGGGGGAATGACAGGTATGGCTACGGTAATCAGAATTTGGGGCGCGACCAACAGCATCGTGATCAGCAACACCGGGACCAGCAGCATCGGGGTCAACAGGGTAACCGCACTTCGGCTTCATCGGGTCAAAGGGATTATGTTCCTCCTCCTCCTTGCACCACATGCGGGAAGTTGCATTCTGGTAGATGTCATCGGGCTTCGGGTGCTTGTTTTATTTGTGGACAGATGGGACATATGGCTAGGGATTGTCCCAAGGCTGGTAGTAAAAACAATAGGGGAAATGATCGTCAGACAGCTACCAGGGGTCGGGTATTCTGCCTGACCAGGGACTAGGCGGCTAGTGCCTCAGGTATCATCACGGGCACTCTCTATTTACATGATCGTTCAGTATTTATTTTATTTGATACGGGGTGCCACACATTCTATGGTTTCTACTTCAATTGCCAAATATCTTAATATGAATGCAACACCATTAAATTATGCCCTATCTATTTCAACCCTAATGAAGAACCATGTGATTATAGATCATGAATTTCTGAACTGTCCTCTTTGTTTTGCTGATAAAATCCGTTCTGCCAACTTGCTTCCTCTGGACAGGAATGATTTCGATATTATTTTGGGCATGGACTGGTTGTCCGAGCATCGGGCAACTATCGACTGTCATGCCAGACGGGTCATATTTGGTGATCTAAATGCTCCTGAATTTGTTTACCAGGGTTCCCAACCTGGTAAGTCTATTAAGATTATCTCCGCTATGAAAGCTCGCTCTCTACTTTCACACGGGTGTGAAGGATTCTTGGCTTCTATTAAAGACACTTCGTTGGATGGTCCTAGTATTGAGAGCCATCCAGTAGTTTGTGATTTTCCTGACGTTTTTTCTGATGAACTTCCGGGCATGCCTCCTACACGGGAAGTAGAATTTAGCATTGATTTGATTCCGAGTGCTGAACCTATCTCTAAAGCTCCTTATCGTATGGCCCCAGTTGAACTGAAGGAATTGAAAGAGCAGCTTCAGGAACTCTTAGAACGTGGTTTTATTTGTCCGAGTGTCTCTCCGTGGGGTGCTCCTGTTTTGTTTGTAAAGAAGAAGGATGGCAGTATGAGGTTGTATATTGACTATCGTGAGTTAAACCGTATCACTATCAGAAACCGTTATCCACTTCCTCGTATTGATGATTTGTTTGATCAGCTTCAAGGAGCTAAATTCTTTTCTAAAATTGATCTAAGATCCGGATATCACCAACTGCGGGTGAAGGAACAGGATGTTCCTAAGACTGCCTTCCGTACCCACTATGGTCATTATGAATTCTTGGTTATGCCTTTTGGTCTGACAAATGCTCCAGCTGTCTTCATGAATTTGATGAACCGCGTATTCCATGAATATCTTGATAAATTCGTCATTGTGTTTATCGATGACATCCTGATTTACTCTAAGACGAAGAAAGAACATGAGGAACATCTTCGTATTGTATTGGAAATCCTGCGTCAGAAGAAGTTGTATGCCAAATTTTCTAAGTGTGAGTTCTGGTTAGAGCAAGTGGCGTTTTTGGGTCATGTAGTATCGGCAGATGGGATTAAGATGGATCCGGCTAAGGTTGAGGCTATCACCAAGTGGCCAAGACCTACGAATGTGACAGAGGTTAGGAGTTTCTTGGGTCTTGCTGGCTACTATCGGAGATTTGTGGAGGGATTCTCATGTTTAGCGTTGCCATTGACGAAACTAATGCGGAAAGGTGAGAAGTTTGTATGGACTGATGAAAGGGAGAAGAGTTTTAAGGAGTTGAAGAAGATATTGGTTTCTGCGCCTATCCTTACTCTTCCGTCAGGTACCGGTGGGTTTCAGATTTATAGTGATGCTTCAAAGAAAGGGTTGGCATGTGTTCTTATGCAGCATGGGAAGGTCATTGCCTACGCATCCAGACAGTTGAAACCGTATGAAGAAAATTATCCGACTCATGACTTGGAGTTAGCAAGTGTGGTTTTTGCACTAAAAATTTGGAGGCATTACTTGTATGGTGAGACGTGTGACATTTTCACTGACCATTAGAGCTTAAAGTATATCTTCACCCAGAAGGAGTTAAACATGAGGCAGCGGCGCTGGTTGGAACTTTTGAAGGATTATGATGCTAACATTCAGTATCATCCGGGTAAGGTGAATGTTGTAGCAGATGCTCTTAGTAGGAAGTCGGGGATGATTGCTAGTCTTGAGATTGAGCCGAGGATACTCAATGACTTAGAACTCATGGAGGTTGAGTTGTGTATTTGTGGGCATGATGGTTACTGGGCTAGTCTGAAGGTGGAATCTAACCTTATGTTGCGGATTAAAGAAGCTTAGAAGGATGATGGTGAGTTATGGTCTATCGTTTAGAATGTGGAAGAAGGAAAGCAGCCAGAGTTTCGTGCTGATGAAGACGGGATTGTGTGGTATGGGGATCGGTTGTTTGTTCCAAATGATTCTTCGATTCGTGAAGCTGTGTTATCCGAGGCACACAGTTCTCCTTTCACCATTCACCCGGGTTCTACAAAGATGTATAGAGATCTGAAGCAGCACTTCTGGTGGAACGGCATGAAGCAGGATGTAGCGATGTTTGTAGCTAGATGTATGACCTGTCAGTAGGTTAAGATAGAACATCAGCGGGCTAGTGGTCTTCTGCAACCTCTAGAGATTCCTACTTGGAAGTGGGAACATATTTCCATGGACTTTGTTACGGGTTTGCCTCGCACTCAGAAGAAGCATGATGCCATTTGGGTTATTTTCGATCGTCTGACTAAATCCGCTCATTTATTGCCTATTCGAAAGGACTATTCGGGTAGTATGTTGGCACGGCTTTTCCAGCAGGAGATTGTTCGGTTGCATGGCACTCCGTTAGCTATTATATCTTATCAAGATCCGTGTTTTACCTCACGTTTCTGGAAGGGTTTGCACAAGGCTTGGGGTACTCGACTTAAGTTTAGTACAACATTTCATCCGCAAACAGACGGGCAGTCAGAACGCACCATTCAGACCTTGGAAGATATGTTGAGGGCGTGTGCTCTAGAATGGTCGGGGCATTGGGATGATTATTTGTGTTTAGTGGAGTTTGCCTACAACAACAGTTGGCACGCCAGTATTAAAGGAGCTCCTTTCGAGCTGTTGTATGGGCGGAAGTGTAGGGCTCCTATCTGTTGGAATGAGGTTGGTGAGTGACTCATTGAAGGCCCCGAGTTGATTAAGGTAACTAATGAGAAGGTTGCCATGGCTAAGGAGAAGCTCAGAGAGGCTAGAGCTCGACAGAAAAGTTATGCTGATCGTCATCGTCGTGCGTTAGAATTTAGTCCTGGTGATCATGTTTTTCTTAAAGTTTCTCCATTTTGTGGTGTTAAACGTTTTGGTATGAAAGGGAAACTCAGTCCGCAATTTATTGGTCCTTTTGAGATTTTAGACCGAGTTGGTGAAGTTTCTTATCGTTTGGCACTTCCCCCACAACTTGCTCATGTGCATAATGTGTTCTATGTATCTCTTCTGAAGGGATACAATTATCATCCGCTCCATGTTGTTACCTATCCTTTGGATCAAATTCGAGAAGATTTGTCTTATATTGAGGAGCCTGAGGCTATTTTGGAGCGTCAGGATCGAGTCATGAGAAACAAAACCATTCCATTCGTTAAAATTCTTTGCAGGAATCATCCCGAGAGTGAGGCTACTTGGGAAACCGAAGAATCGATGCGAGCTAGTTATCCACATTTTTTTTCGTGATTCGATACGTATTCATTGATTCCTATTTCAAATTTCGAGGACGAAATTTTTCGTTTAGAGGGAAAGAATTATAATAACATAAAACGTGAATTTTAAAATACGTACTAAATTGAACTTGAAACCGAATCTAAGTAATTATGAACAATCACATGAGAATATCAAAATTTAAAATCCTATAATCTAAGTATTACGAAATAGACATGTACATAAAATCTTGGTGACATATCCCACGATCCATTGTAGTCCAAATTGAATAAAAAGTTTGTACACAACAGATAATATGGAATAGTCTAGAAAACATTTTGTTTTTGAAATAGAAACTAAGTCATCCTTATCTCCCCTCTTACTCGGCACTCTCCCATTATGTCTCCCCTTCTCCTCATTTATCCCAACCAAAATTTCACATTCAGAAGTATCACATAAAACCCTAAAGGTATTCACAAGTCGGTTGCATAACTTTGTTACAAATCGAGTGGTGCAAAGGTGTTTCGAAGGAGGCTTAAGAGGGCTAAACAGAAGGTGGTGTTGATTATGGGGCGTTGGTTTGTTTCGAATAGGGAGTTCCTGGTGGGTTCGATTCTAGTTCCTTTTTGTTTCCGTTTTGTTCTTTGAGTCGACATAAGGGATAACCTATCCTTAATCTTGTTCTTTCGTCATTCATACGCGTAGCTGCTCATGAATCGATAACCAAAAACCTTAATAAGATCGACCTAAAAATAGATGCAAGTGAAGGATTATTGATCGCATGAAATGATGAAAACTGAATAATACATATGTCTATCTATCTTGTTTCTGTTTTCCTTTTTGAACTCGTACTCATGCACACCTATATCTGGTTATTTAAACAGTGATGTGATTCTCTTTTATACATTCGAAAAGCCTAAATTAAATATGAATAAATAAAAAGGGTTACATGTGGTGTGTAGTCGGTAGTATATATAAAATGGTAGAATGCATGCATAGTTTGTGTGGAAGTGTCAGTACATATTAGTAAATTGAATGCATGATCATGTATGTATGATTCGTGGGTATACATATTAATAAAGTTGCATTTTTGTCGTAAGTGTGTGTGTGTGTGTGTATATATATATATATTATATATATATATATATATATATATATATATATATATATATATATATAAGAGTATGTTGCATGCATGTGAGTTTAAAGAGAATATGTGTCGTGTATATAAGAGTTTGAATTTCATGTGAGTCTTGTGAGTATATATATGATGAAGATTTGCATACATGTGAAACAAATATATACTTGTGTGTCGTGTGTATGCATGTACTATAAGTAAGGGGTGTATGGGTTATTAGGTCGACTTTGGAAATGGTTAATACAAGCTATATATTTGTGTGTCGTGGCTTTTACCATGCGTGAGTACATACATATTTGTGTGTCGTGAGTGTGTATATTGTGTGGTCGATAGAAGTATAAAACGTAGTAATTTGGTCTTGGATAAAATGAAGTCGATAATACGTTAATATAACTTGTGAAACGACGGAGTCCTAAATCGGTCATTATGAAATTAATTTACAATTTTAAACCTAAAGTTAAACATTTGACGTATATAGACCTTAAACTTTGGTAAATTACACTTGTAACCCTAAACTATTAAAGGTTGTCATATTAAACCCTAAACTATAATCTTGGTTATATTAAGCCTTTAAGTTTACTAAATTGATATTTATAACCCTAAAGTTACTAAATCGGGAAACTTACTAAATATAGAAAGTTACTAATTATGAAAAAAATACTAAACAAGGAAACTTACTAAATATGGCAAGTTACTAAAAATAGAAAGTTTCTAAAAATGGTAAGTTACTAAAAGTGGAAAGTTTCTAAAAATAGAAAATAACCTTAAAAGGGAAGTCTTAATAACTATAAGTGGTAAACTTGTAAAATGAACTTATAAGTAATACGTGATCATTAATTTGTATAGGTTCGGTGAAGAAGGAGTGATTCCCTATTTTCGGTGCTTTCTTATTTTGGTTGGTTGATTTGCATAAGGTACAGATATTCTACCCTTTCTCAGTAAGGGTGTCTTCTTTCATGACTTTTGATCCTTAACCTGATTCATTTGCTTTGATATGATATGATCCTTTGATATGATCCTTTGCTATGATCCTTTTGATATGAACTTTGCTATGATCCCTCTGATATGCTCATTTGTTATGATTCAGTTGATATGAACCATTGCTATGATTCCCTCTGATATGATGCTATGATATGATATGTTTTGTTCTGTTTTGTCGCCCGAGCTAACTAGCCATGGAGGTACCATGGCCATGTCATTGAGGCACCAATGGCATGACACTTTCTGTGGAGGTGTGATTGATCCACGACGTCCCCTTCTGTTATGATATGATATTTGTGCACATTGGCCATTATGTATATGTATGTACAGTCTCGTGCATATGTATTTTGTTTTGCAGGGGGCGTATGGATGCATCCTAGGCTTATATGATTTGATATGTGATATGATTTGTTTGGTGACTGGCTGTGTGTGCCCTACACCCCACTCACTATTTGGTACTTAGAGGCCTCCCCTCTCCGTACACTTATGATATGATGTGATATGTATATGTGATTATTTAGTCTATTCGAGTGGCTCGTTTAGACAGTCTTGTTGCTATCTGCTAGGTATCTTTGGTCCGTTCGTGTGGCTCGTTTGGACGCGTTTGTTGCCGTTTTATTATTTGACTCTTAGAGCTATTCTGATTCATGATAATTATGCATTTGATCCATTTGATTCATATTCGTTTACTTATGCTTATTACGCTTCTGCTTTGTTTATATATATGTTTGCTAGGATCCTGGACACACGATTAAGGTGGTTAAACCTTCTAACTTTGTGTGTATGATATGTTGTGTTAAAATGATTAAGTGCGCGGAATTCACTCAACCAAACTTAGAAGGTTGTGTATGTTATGGAAATGGAATTGTTATGTTTGTTAGTTAGCAATGAACACATAAAGATTATCACCAAACGATTCAATATTATTAAAGATAATAATACGAGTGACCTTGAAATATCACTAGGGTTACAACCTTGAATCTTATGTTTCTATTACTTGTGATATATTTGTGTTTGTTCTAACAGTTATGCATGTTCTAACGTATGCATGGACTAACTCTTAACACTTCTATATTTTTGACACACTAAATATCACTAGACTAAGATCTCTTTTATAGTCAAAAGATCTTTACAAATTGCTTAAAGTCTTGACCGACTTACTTGGTTAACTTATCCTATTGAGTGTCAGTACATCAGATACAACATGTATCTATGTATACAACTTGTTAACTAAGCACATGGAGTAAGATATTATCTACCGTATATTGTTGACCAAAATACAATAAATATCTTTTTGATCTTATCCTTCCATCAGCAGAGTTGTTCATTATCAGCAGGAACAATCTATCGCTATCAGCAGAATCATCAGCAGAGTTGTTAAGCCTATCAGCAGAGTGAAATGCTCTATCAGCAGAATCAACATCATCAGCAGAAACCATTTTGCACTATCAGCAGAATTATACTTAGAGTAGAATCTGATATTAAACATCTTGAATATTTAATTCCCAACAATCCTCCCCTAAACATGTGAATCCTTTCAAACATGTTTCTGAATTAAATCTTCTGAATTAAATCTTGGATTGAAGATCTTTCAAACACTTATGTTCTTCAAGATTGAATATCTTCTCAGTAATTCATCTACTTTGCTCTTCTTTGACTTTAGCAATATCAAAACATATTGAACCTATCTTGGACTAAAAGATGGTGCAATTTCCTTGGATGGAGGAATTATAAGAGGCAATGATGCTGTGTATCTTGGATGCTTGTTTCAACAAGTGAAATCATCTAACCAGCATGTCTTTGAAGTGAAATTGAAACTTTTCTTCGTTTGATCTAGATAGAACTTTCTCCTTTGGAATGTTCTTGTCATTTTCAACCTCCTCATCATCTTGTATGCTCTTGTCTTTTCCTTCCATATATTGGATTATCTTCCTTTTCTGGGCCATTATTTCCTCCCCTGAGATTGTTACCTCCCCTGAAGCAAATACCTCCCCTGAAGCAAATAACTTTTGTTTCATCCTCCCCTTGTTTGGAAGATCTCACTATGTACTAAAGAACTTCTCTTCATATCACCTGATCTATCAGTTTGAACTTGTTTTCAGACAATATTGTACATGTTGGCCATCAATTCCTCAAAAGTTTAAGTTTCTGTCCTCATCACTTCTAGGTGTGTTAACTCCTATGAGAGGTGATTCATTGGACATTTGACTCTTGGTCCATCAATGAATGGTTTTTGTGAGTCCCTTGAAAAATCCTTTTTAAGAAACTTTTGCCTTAGCAGTATGTTCATGATTTTAGAATTGAAAAATCATACTGCTTCCAACCATTTTGAAAGGATTAAGTGTATAACAGACACTCAATCATAATTTCGGTTTAATGCAACCTCTGGTTGTGTGAGAACCAATATTTTTTAGTTATAAATAACTGCCTGTGTAAAGATAAATCTATTCAAAAGATTTTCTTGACAGGGTTTCTAGCTCGTGGCATTTGTTACCTCTAACACAAGTGTTAGATTCACTTTTGCTCGTTGTTCTTTCTATCAGATGTCTTCAGACTTGCACATTATACTTAAAAGTATAAAATGATAGAAAGTGAGTTGTATCAGTTACTATCTGATCAACTAAGTCATCAATTCAATGTGAAATATCATAACTAGATTTCAAGAAAGAAGTTTTAAGGAGCTTTAAAGTCCCAAACTCAGTCCATCATAAACCTATTATGGTCAGCAGCTAATATCTCAATCCTGCTGTTTCCATTTCACTTGAAACATCCTTTGTGTTTACATATTCATACCTGAAATTGTTAGTCTAAAACCAAAAGAACAATGTACAAAGTACTTGTCTTGCATTAGTATAATCATAAAACCAACTGTATGAATAACACAATTTACATTTTGTACTAGCAGCACGTTGTGTGCTTTAGCAGTACCTTATGATACATTAGCAGTACCTTATGAATCAGTAGCAACAACAAAAATTTATTTACATAAACACATTATTTGAAAAATTTAAAGATTAAGCATTCCAATACTTGCTACCAAGTACTGAAACCTTGAAACATCAAAAGCTTTTGTTAGCAGATCTGCAAAATTATGTTCTGAAGCAATTTTAAGAACTTGAATTAATCTTTTCTCATTGCAGTCTCTTATAAAGTGATGTCTAATTTCAATGTGTTTTGTTTTAGAATGTTGCACTGGATTTTTAATAATACAAATTGTACTACTATTATCAATATGAATAACAGTGTTTAAGAAATTGTACCCATAATCAAGGAGTTGGTTTTGAAGCCATAGAACTTGACTAGAGCAACTTGCAGCAGCTATGTATTCAGCTTCAGTTGTTGAATTTGCCACACTTGTTTGCTTCTTACACTGCCATGAGACAAGTCTACACCCAAGGAATTGACATCCTCCAGTTGTTGACTTTCTGTCCAAGCTAGCACCAGCATAATCACTATCCGAATATGCTACCAAATCAAAAGGAGATTCTCTAGAATACCATATACCCAACCTTGGTTGACCTTTGAGATATCTAAAAATTCTCTTGACTGCAGTTAAATGAGAAACCTTTGGAGTAACTTGAAATCTTGCACAAACACAAACAGGAAACATGATATCAGGTCTAGATGATGTAAGATACATCAAAGAGCCTATCATAGATCTGTAATTGTGTACATCTACATTCTCTCCATCTTCATCTTTCAGAAGGTGCTTCTCAGAGTCCATTGGTGTGCTTGCTATTTTTGAATCAGCAAATTGAAATTTTCTAAGTATCTCTGCAACATATTTGTCTTGACTAATAAATATGCCTTCAGATGATTGCTTAACTTGCAAACCCAAAAAGAATGTAAGTTCTCCCATAGAACTCATCTGAAACTTATCTTTCATAAGCTTCTCAAATTCTAAACACATTTCTTTCCTAGTAGATCCAAAGATAATGTCATCCACATACACATGCACTAATAGAAGATCCTTCTTGTGCTGTTTGATGAAAAGTGTCTGATCAATCTTTCCTCTTTGAAATCCATTTTCTAATAAGTAGGAAGCTAGTGTTGCATACCAAGCTCTTGGTGCCTGATGAAGGCCATAGAGAGCTTTCACTACTCTGTACACTTTGTTTGGATGTAATGGATCAATGAAGCCAGGAGGTTGTGAAACATATACCTCTTCTCCAATTTCACCATATAAAAATGCACTTTTGACATCCATTTGGTAGACTGTGAAGCCTAAAAATGAAGCATAAGCTAGAAACAGCCTAATTGCCTCAATCCTTGCTACTGGAGCATAAACTTCATCATAATCTATCCCTTCTTCTTGTGTGTACCCTTGCGCTACTAATCTAGCTTTGTTCTTGATCACAATTCCTCTTTCATCCCTTTTGTTCTTAAAAACCCATCTAGTGCCAATTACCTTCACACCTATAGGTAAATCAACTAGCACCCAAACCTTTTGAATCTTGAACTGAAGAAGCTCTTCTTGCATAGCCTCTAACCAGCTTGAATCATCTAGGGCTGTAAGAATTGTCTTTGGTTCAGCTTGTGATAGAAAACATACAAACAAATAAGAGTTTGAAAGCTCATGTTGTTTTGAAGCATAAAGGGCATCAAGAAGCCCTTGTTGGTCTGAAGACTTCAATTGTTGTCTTGTCTTCACACCTGACTGTATATCTCCAATCACATGTTCCAGGGAATGAACTTTGTGAATTCTTGATTGTGGTGTAGTAGGAACTTGATAATTTGATGGAAGATTGTTGTAATCCACCTCATTATCTGAGAATTCTGCATCTTTTGTTTCTGAAGGGCCAGCAGCAGAGTCATTTGGCCGAACAGCAGAATCAGTAAGCTTATCAGCAGAGTCATCAACAGAAACAGATATACTACCAGCAGCAACAGAAATACTACCAGCAGAAACACTTTGTTGTTCCTGAGTTCCATACTCTTTACTTTCATCTTCAACACTTTCTTTAGCTTTGCTAGAAGAAGGTTCATCAGTTGTCGAAGTTGATTCCACAATTGTACTTGACCATATTGGCATTATCACATAATCTTGATCTTTCTCTAACTCTGCCTCATTTGTTGTATTTGAACCTACAAAATCATTAGTTTCTGCAACAAAAGGCACATAATTCATTGAATTTGTTAGATATTCTAGATCAAATAGCCATTTTGGTCCTTGACCTTCTACATTGGATTTGTTTTCTAAAAACTCCACATGTAGATTTTCTTCTACTATTTCTTTTCTGGTGTTGTAAACTCTAAAAGCTTTGCTATTAAGAGAATAACCAACAAAGAAACCTTCATCTGCCTTACCATCGAATTTTCCTAAATGGTCTAAGGTATTGAGAATTGTCACATGACATCCAAAAGGTCTAAGAAATCCTATTGCAGGAGTTCTACCATTAAAAAGTTCATATGATGTCTTATTGTGAGGCTGCACAACTAAAACTCTATTTTGAACATAACAAGCAGTGTTGACTGCCTCTGCCCAAAAATTTATTGGTAGCTTAGAATCAGCTAACATTGTTCTAGCAGCTTCAATTAGTGTTCTATTCTTTCTTTCAGCTACACCATTCTGTTGTGGTGTTCTAGCAACACTAAATTCTCTCTTAATACCTTTTTCTTTGCAGAAATCATCCATAACTCTATTCTTAAACTCTGTCCCATTATCACATCTAATGACTTTTACTTTCTTGCTTACTTGATTTTCTATCTGTGTAATGAAGTCCTTAAGGATGCTTGATGTCTCATCCTTAGTGGCTAAAAAGAAAACCCATGTAAATCTACTATAGTCATCAGTAATAACTAGACAATATCTCTTATGCATTATGCTCATCACTGAAACAGGTCCAAATAAGTCCATATGTAGCATAAACAAAGACTGATTGATAGAGTTAAAAATCTTGGGCTTACAAGTGGCTTTGTGTTGTTTGCCTTTTAGACAAGCAATGCATGTTTGATCATTTTCAAATCTTTTGTGAGGTAAACCTCTTACCAAACCATTCTTAACAATTTTATTTATGGTTTTGAAGTTAATATGACCAAGCCTTCTATGCCATTTCATTGATTCATCCAATGTGGCCTTTGCAACAAGACAAGTTAAATTCTTTTTAGGAATAATATTCTTCATGTCTACACTGTACATATTGCCCTTTCTAGGAATTCTAAGAAGTACTTGACTTTCATCAGGCATCTTAAAATCAGGAGAAAGTACAAGACATTCAGTCTCACAGAAAAGAACATTATTCTTTTTGTCACACATTTGTGAAACACTAAAAAGATTATAATTTAGCTCTTTTACATAGTACACATCTTCAAAATCTAAATTTCCGGTTTTGATTGTACCTTTACCAGAAATTTTGCCACGAACACCCCCTCCAAAGGTAACATATCCTCCATTTAAAGCTTCAAAATCTGAAAGATAAGACATGTTGCCTGTCATGTGCCTAGAACATCCACTATCTGAGTATCCTTAATCCTCTTCCTGATCATTTGAATGTCCCTGCACACAAATAAGAGTGTTAGTTTCTTTTGGGGATCCAAGCCATTATTGACTTGGATCTGCCTCTTGCATCAATGTAATTGAATCTTTTAAGAATAGTTGATGCAACATTGGATTTATGAATCCAACATGCTGAGGCCTTAACAGCATTTGCCCTTTTTCCCTTATCAGCAGAGTGAACCACACACTTATCAGCAGAATCTGCTAACTTTGTAGTTCTACCTTTTGGTCTCTAAATTTGTTTATAGACCACTGCCTTTGATTGAATGGGACTTATAACAGTTGTAGGTGCATGTTTGAAAAATGTTTTTGCACCCTTAGCTGTTGATTTTGGGTTAATAGTCATAAATGGTCGAGCAGCAGAGTAAAATTTGCTATCAGCAGGATCATTTGGTCTATCAGCAGAATCAGATTTTGAGATAGACTTGCTTTTGACTACTCTGGGGTTTGATTTCTTAGAACTAGAGTGAAAGTGAGATTTAGGAGTTTGCCTTTTGTGATTCACTCTATGGTTTTCATACCCAGATACCCATTGGTTGCAGAAAGCTGCAAGATGGTCAAAACTACCACATGTATAACAAGCTTTGTTGTAAAAAGCAAAGTCATCACCTAATTGGTTAGACTTGAGGTTGTTCCAATTCCTTTGGTTACCTCTGGGCTTGTTGGTGGTTCTATATTGCTCACAATATCTAACTGGTTGCCTAACATGCTTAATGTTTGTATGAGGCCTATCAGTATTGTGTTTGACTACCTTAGGAACACTTGTTCCTACTTTCTTAACCACTTCAGGTTTAGACATAACCTGTTCTATTTCATCATCACTATCAGTTGTACAATCTTCAACAACTATAGCATCTCCTTTCTTAACAAAGGACACCTTGTCCTGATAAGTTAAAGTTTTATCTAAACTTTTACTTATCTTTTCTACCTTAAGACTCTTACTAGTCTTAGAACCATATTCCATGATTGGTTCTTGAAACTCAGCTAAACCTGTATGTGATAGGTCAACACCTGGAGGTGAAGGAACACCTCTATATGGTGGAGGAACAGTTTTGTAACTACACCTGAAATTAGCTTTATCAATTACCTGAGCTTCCCAAATCTTATTCATTCCTTCTGAGGCATGTGCTAGAGTATCTATAGTTACCTTAACATTTTCTTTTTCAGTTTTGATTTCAGATAACTGTCTACTTTGATCATTAAGTAGTTCATCTCTAAATGCTATTCCTCTTTTTAAAGCATTTAAGTCATCAGTAAACGTAGATTCATTCTTTTTATAATGAAGAATCTGTTTTTCTAGAACTCCTACACACCTCTTATGATTAGCTAAATTATGAAGGGCATCAATTAACTCTTCTCTAAAAGCATCAAATCTCTTTTTAATGTCTTCATAATTTTTAAGATTAGGACATGAATTAGTACAAGTAGGAATAGTATCTACCTCTGAATCAGAAGAAGCCATTAGAGCAATCTCATCGACAACAAGAGCAGCATTTGGTGGTGCATCCTCTTCAGTAGCCATAGAGCTCCAATCATATCCAATACCATCAATGGCCAGCATAGCCTTTGGCTCTTCCACCAGTACTTCCTTATTCCTCTCTTGTTTATACCAAGTGTTCCTATTATCCTGCTTCCTTGGGCTTCTACATTCTTTAGCAAAGTGTCCCAACCTATGACAGTTAAAACATTCTACTTTCTTCTTATCGAACCCAGCAGTATCATTACCATTTATGGTAATTTGCTTTCTAGTTTTCTGCCAAAACTTCTTAGCCCTCATGCTAAGTAAAGCAACTTGCCACTTAATATCCATCTCTTCCAAATCATCACCATCAACCTGCTCAAGGTCTTCATGATTTAAAGGAGAACCACTAGCTTGACTGGTTGTAAAGGCATAAAATGTTGGATCACCAAGTCCAGCAATATCCTTTTGTAAACTAGCAGAAGGACCACCATAAGTAACATTAGAAACACTTTCAAATTCATCTACCTCCTCTGTATGACTAACACTAGGAACTGATAAGAGTGCAGCATTCCCAGAACTAGTACTATAATTTCCACCTTTCTTTAGACTTTGTTCAACAATTTTAAAGTTGTTGTACAAATCATTAAGCTTCATTGTTTCAATTTCTGGCTTGTTCATCCAGACAATAACATGAGTATGGAATTCACTAGGTAGACTTTTCAAGAACTTCATGTTGAGATCTTCCCTCTCAGTCTCAACACCCAACACAGCTAACTGACTTACAAGCTTGTGTAGTCTTGAAAATAGTTTGTCAAGAGACTCATTACTAAAAGCAGTAAAGTTTTCAAATTGGTGCTTTAGTAAAGTCTTATGTGTCTTTTTGGTAGTTTCATTACCACCAAACCATGCACAAATCTCTTCAAAAAGAGTTTTTGCATCAAGATATTTGTTAAAAGATAACATTTGCTCACCAGGAATGGTCATAAGCAACAAGTTTCGTGCTTTCTGATCATTTCTCTTCTGTATCTTTTCATCATTGGAGACTGGTCCAGTATTTCTTTTTCTTACTGTCTTCCCTTCAACAAGAACATCTGAATAGCCTAAAGTGAAGGAATCACCATACTGAATTATGTCCCAAAGAGCATAATCTTGAACCATGAAATATTGCTCAACTCTCATCCTCCATAACTCAAACTCATTGGGTTTGATCATGGGCAACTTTGCAGCAACATTTGTTTGAACATCTTGTACGTCCATTTCTTGTTTCTTCTAAAAACAACAATATCAACCTGTAGCTCTGATACCACTTGCTAGGATCCTGGACACACGATTAAGGTGGTTAAACCTTCTAACTTTGTGTGTATGATATGTTGTGTTAAAATGATTAAGTGCGCGGAATTCACTCAACCAAACTTAGAAGGTTGTGTATGTTATGGAAATGGAATTGTTATGTTTGTTAGTTAGCAATGAACACATAAAGATTATCACCAAACGATTCAATATTATTAAAGATAATAATACGAGTGACCTTGAAATATCACTAGGGTTACAACCTTGAATCTTATGTTTCTATCACTTGTGATATATTTGTGTTTGTTCTAACAGTTATGCATGTTCTAACGTATGCATGGACTAACTCTTAACACTTCTATATTTTTGACACACTAAATATCACTAGACTAAGATCTCTTTTATAGTCAAAAGATCTTTACAAATTGCTTAAAGTCTTGACCGACTTACTTGGTTAACTTATCCTATTGAGTGTCAGTACATCAGATACAACATGTATCTATGTATACAACTTGTTAACTAAGCACATGGAGTAAGATATTATCTACCGTATATTGTTGACCAAAATACAATAAATATCTTTTTGATCTTATCCTTCCATCAGCAGAATTATCAGCAGGAACAATCTATCGCTATCAGCAGAATCATCAGCAGAGTTGTTAAGCCTATCAGCAGAGTGAAATGCTCTATCAGCAGAATCAACATCATCAGCAGAAACCATTTTGCACTATCAGCAGAATTATACTTAGAGTAGAATCCGATATTAAACATCTTGAATATTTAATTCCCAACACTGTTCACTGGGTTTTTTATGCTCAGCCGCGTTTTCTTTTCCATGCGGCAGGTAATAAGCGGGATGCGGGGCAAGTGAGATGTGAGTAGGAGTAGAAGACCTACCTTATTTAGATTTTCCCATTGTCTTGGATTTGTTTTGGACTTATGTTGGATGTTATATTTCATTTCATTTAATTTGGATATTGTTTAGACTTTTGGGTGCTTGTAATTTGTAAGTCATGATGTTCTTGACTTTGCTTTATTTATGAAGTCTTCCGCTTGCTTTTATTTTGTATGTTCTGATAGACACCATAATGTGGCATCTTAACCAAGGTCGGGTTGGGGTGTTACACTTCTAGTATTTCAAATGGTTGCAATTTGTAGTTGTTAAAATTGGCGGCGACTTTTTATGATAGATAATATATGTGAATAATGGAAAGCATCATCTCATAGATAAGGCAGCTATGTAACATGCACGAGATTTCAAATTTAATTCATGGCTACAAACTGAGTCTGAGTTTGTTTTTGTTAGGTTCAAACTCTATAAATTAGTCGGTTAAAAGGTGAAAAATCACTATTAAAAAGAGTAAAAGTAACATGTTGGACAGTTATTTGGCTATCATGATGTATGATGAATCAAATTTGTTTCAAGTGGCAAATGTGTGTTTAAAAGCAAAAGTGGCTGTGATATTTATGTAGTTGAGTGTTGAACTACATCTTATAGCAAGGCTTGAATTAAGTGTTTAATACCATTGTCTTTGGAAACAGATGTCAAAGGTCAAAGGTTCGATCCTTACTCCTTGCAAGGCCGGAGGTCTTTTTTTATCTTTGGTAGAACCGGAAATAGCCTCTTTACCTTATGTAGGGTAGGGTTGTCTACATCTCAACTTTCCTCATATACCGTAGAAGAAGGTATTGGGACCTATAACCCCGTGAAGACGTTATTGAGAATTACTTTACTTTCTCTAGTGTTGAACAACATCTTCCCTTGCATAATAATTGCAACAAATCATTGAACGCAAAGGCTTTTTTATTAAGTATAGCATCTTCACTACAACAGTAAATAGAATGTGCGACGAGGGACTTTTAGCGATTGACATGCGTCGTCGCTAAAAGTCGCTAAACGACATAAACATATTCTTTGACTTTGACTTTTAACGAACCGTGTTGCTATAAGCTGGAATTGGTATGTACAAAGTAATATATGTACGAAGTAATATTCAGGTAGAATTGGTATGTACAAAGTAATATATGTACGAAGTACTGTAATATTGAGGTACAAAGTAATATTACTTTGTATTTAAATCTTCTCATATTGTTTAATTTATGGTGCTTAGGGGTGCAAACGAGCCGAGCCGAGCCCGAGCTGACCTATTATCGAGCTCGGCTCGTCAGTTTTTTAACGAGCTCGAGCTCGAGCTCGGCTCGATCCGAGCCTTTATTTTCGAGCTCGAGCTCGGCTCGTAAACTTTTCACAAAGCTCGAGCTCGGCTCGAGCTCGACTCGATGATGGAAAGGATTCAACAAAGCTCGAGCTCGACTCCTGTTTCTAACTAACGGTTGTTCTTCTGCATCATCAGCTTCATCTGGAAACGTTAAAGAGAAGACCGTTGACCACTAACAAAATACCAAGACTCTACATGACCTCAGTCCATAACATCATCGATCCAAGAATTAAACTAAAGAAAAAGAAGTCGAGCCAAAACCAGTCCAACACCATCACTATCATATATCCCATCTCCAACAAACCACATGACTCGAATCAAACAAGACACGAAAAGATCTTTACAAGTAAATCTTTGGATCAACTTTTCCACTAATCTTTAAAGATTTTTTTAGTTGAATCCTTTCCATCATTGATCTATAAGAAGTATACCTTCTTTTAAATATCCGAATACTTAAAGGTAAAGATCAAAACATAATTGTTTTAACCTTCCTTTTATTCGTTATAAACACAAACAAACGTTAAGCAAACCTACCCGAGACCATTTTTAATGATCTGGAAGCTGCGTCTCTACTCTTTGTTCACGAATCAAACAAGATAAAGAAAGTAGTGTGGTTGGTGTTTGTAACTCGTTTGATTTAGAGAAGAAAGATTAAAGGGTATATTCTTCGGATTGAAGATGGTGACAGATCGAGATGAAGATGTTATTGTGTGGTGAGGTGAGAGCAGATATGGGTTAGTGGGGGCGGAGAATATGTCTGTATGTGATTAGGTTTATCACAATTAGGGTAAGGGGTATATTAGGGTTTAGGGTTACACATTATTGGGCTTGGTTATTGGGCCATAATGGGCTCGGCTCGATAAGGCTCGACGAGCCTACTCGATCTTCACAAGCTCGGCTCGAGCTCGGGCTCGATAAGTAAACGAGTTGATTTCTCAGGCTCGAGCTCGACAAGGCTCGGCTCGTTTCGAGCTTTTTATCGAGTCGAGCTTGAGTAGCTCGGCTCGTTTGCACCTCTAATGGTGCTCATGCAATGAGTAAAGACAAAAGAGCTAGGTCTCAGAAGTGAGTCATTTTTTTTTTTTTTTTATGTATTTATTTTTTTTTTTTTTTTTTCTCACAACTAGCAACACATGAAGTCTCTTGTTTGTTAGAGCCCCGGGTACAGTCGTGCCATAGCCTTGCGCCAACCCATCAGCCAGCAACAAAGGCGCCACAACTACACCACGGTTGGGTTGTTAGCCTCTGCGCCGCCACCACCAGCCCACGCGTTTTTTTTTTTTTTTTTTTTTTTTTTTTAAGTTTGGAAGTGGTGCCATGAGAAAAAGATGTTGAGGTGGCACCAATTTTTTTCACGGCACCACACGATACCTGGCCCTCTTAAGAAAAGTTTTTTTTTTTCACAACACGGTAACTATATAGCAAAAATATGGTGAGGTAAAACTGGTAGGTTAATAAGTGGTTGATAAAGAAGCTAATGTAATGCTTAGATGACAATATGGAGTGACAATTAAAGATGCACTTCATGTGGCGCTACTGATGCTCTAAATTATCATGTATGACTGACCATTGCAGACACAGTATATTGGCGAATGAGTTGATGACGATCACACACTGTCAAACTTACATATCTTGTGCTTTAATGATTTCTAATTAAGGTTTTGGATGATGCTTGTTTCTACAAAATAAGCCAGATTTCTAGGTTGACTTCCTTTTACATGTAAGCTTGTTTCTACAAAATGCTTTAATGATTTCTAATTAAGGTTTTGAATAATTGTTATTTTTCAAAACCTTAATTAGAAAGGTTTTGAAAAATAACAATTATCCACAAACAGTATAATCCTAACAATATAATCCTAACAATTATTATTATTATTTTTTTTTAATAATTGTTAGGATTATACTGTTTGTGGATACCTATTTATTTGGGCTTCATTATTATGTTTTGGGCTTAGCCCACTTCTAAAATATTCCTTTTGTAATTATATAACGTAATTTGTTACTCTCTCCGACTCAATTTAATTGTCCATATTTCTTTTTATAGATGTCTCAAATTAATTGTCCACTTTCCTTATTTAGTAAAAACTAGAGAATCTAGTGGAGGAATATTTCATTTTAGTGGTTGAAAATTAAAGTGGCCCCACTTTTATTAAACTTTGTGTTTTCTCTCTCCTGACAAATAAATTGAGACGGAGGGAGTATTAGTATTATACTTGTCGTGTACCCCACCAGATACAAATTCTCACAACCGTATATTAGAGCAAAGGGTATAATAACCCAGAGTTAAAGTTTAACAAATTGCCACATTAGCGCCACATCAGCTTTAAGCTTTTCACCTTTAACTAAAAAAAACAACTTTTATCATAACTCAACTTTAACTCAAATATTTTCAAACTCAACCTCTAAACTTAAACTAATACTTCATTTATAAAAAACATAACATTAATTCTTAAACATATTAGAATACGAAATTAAAAAAAAAAAAAAAAAAAAAAAAAAAAAAAAAAAAAAAAGGTTACAACGAAAAAAATAATAATAATAATAACGAAATTTTTTTTGGGTGATGGTGCATTCGGGTTTGAAGATGAACCCGCGTTTGGGTTATTCCACCCACCGAGGAGATTCATGAAACTTTCGTCGTTTGGGTTAAATCCCGACATTTTTTTTAAGAGATAGAAGTATATGATAGATTAGATTGAGTTGTGGAAGTTTGAAAAAAAATGTTGTGTTAATTGTGTATTTATAATGGTGGGAAAATGGTTTTAATTTATTTTAATTAATTTATTTATTTTTAGCATATAGCCGTTTGAATTCAACGGTTATATTAGAGGGGTGAAATGAAATTTTTTTTTTTTTTTTTTTATTTTTTTATTATTTATTTTTTATTTATTTATTTAGAATCCAACGGATATATAGACGTATAAGGGGGGGTGAAAGTGAGTGTTTTTTTTTTATACCATATAGCCCCTTAACGATGCGTTAAAGGGTTAACGCAGCCTTTTAACGCAGCGTTAACGCACGAGACTCGATGTGGTTAACGCACTTTAAAGCAGGGCAAGTGAAGGTTTAACGCACCCCTACGTTAACCATACCGTGTGATCTTATAGTCTGCTATTAATAATTATTACCTTGCAGATAAACCAAATTTTGTTCATGTATAAACGATATGTATTAGTGATAAAAACAACAGAAAAAGAGGTTATCACTCTTTAACGAATTGTTTAACAAACCTCTGGGCTTTAAATAAGCAAAGATTAGTGAATGGGCCAACTACCCAAGTCCCAAGAGTGTTGAAAGGCAACAAAATAATGCCCGATAAAGACATATTTATTGCCATGAACTAGGAAATAATGTGGTCGCTTCGCTGCCAGTCCGCCAGAGGACCACTAGTTGATCCATGAAAACTTTTAACCCTTTTTGAAAATGATTTTCTATCAGTTTATCGCTAAAAAAAGGTGAAGAGTCGATGAACTCTGGTAATGGAAGCCAGATAAAACCATAATCTTACGCTCACCTGTTCCAAGTTGCGGACTTTTGAAATTTGATGGATAAGTTGGGCTAAATCAGATATTGGGCCGACTAACATATTTATGGTTTAGTGATTTGGGCCCTTGTTGTCTCCTAAATCGGCATAAATCCAAATCCGGGCCCAGTGAGGACACACTTGCACGACATCTAAAAAACATACTTAGAAGTAGAAGTAGGGGTGTTGACGGATCGGGTAATATCCACATTAACCGAAAACTAAAACCGAACCGTACCGAAAAAATCTGAACCGAGTTTGTAACCGAGTTAAATTGGTTAAAACCGAACCGAACCAAACTAAATATTCGGTTATTAGTTTGGATATGGTTTTGGCAACGAACTGAACCGAAAACCGAATTCATATATGGAAAAAAAATCACTAAAACTTTTTGTTAGTATAAATATAACATTGTTTAAGATTGAAGAAAAAAATTTGTGCTAAAAATATATATAATTAAATAAAAAAGTAATTAAAATTATGTAACTTCGGTTGAATCAAGTTTTAATTTGGTTCGGTTCGATTTTCAATTTGACTAAGAAAAAAGTTTTAACCGAACTAATCGAACCGAATAATGTAAATAACCACTTAAATTTAGTTATTTAGATACAGCCCCCTTTGAACCTCAATTAATATCCAACTTTGAACCTCAATTAATATCCAAACTAAAACCACACGCGTCCACCTTCACCTTATTCTCATCTCCAAACACCATCATTAGTCATCATCATGACAGACACCAGAAACCCATCATCATCATCATCAACCCGTGGGACCCACCATCACCGGCGAGCCCAGTCAGAAACTTTCTTCAGGTTCCCAGAAGAAGACATGCTCTTAGACGACGTCGTAGCTGACTTTAACTTTGCAGGTATTGACCTGCCTTCACTTTCCGACGAGTCTTTACCGACCCATGTGAGGAGTCTTTCAGTTGGGGATGATTTCTTTAATGGGTTTTGTTTGGATGATGATAATATTAATAAGAGAGCTGTTGGTGATGATAAGCTGGCCCAGCTTTCTTTGGTTGACCCTAAAAAAGCTAAAAGGTTGGAAACCTTTTTTTAATTTTTTGTTTCATTAACTACATAAGTTGGTGATTAGGGGGTGTTTGTTTAGGCTTATTTGTGGGCTGATGAGCTTATTTGATTTCAGCTTATATTTCAAAAGCCCAAATTTGCTTAAGTATATTATGTGTGCTTAAATTTATTGCCTGATTAGGTGTGCATGGGATAGCTTATTTTTCGCAGATGCAGTTTTGTGTCATCCAAATTCTTTGTGCATATTAGGGAGATGCGTACTTCGGAGTGCTGATTTGTGATCAAATTTAAAAGATAAAATTATGTTATTTAACAAAAAATATTTGTAACTGTAATTGATTGAAATACTCCAACAAATCATTTCAATAATTCTGTTAAGAGGGTCGGTTTGAGGATTGCATTCAGACATTTTTTCATCCATATTTTTATTAGAGGATATTATCCTCGAATAATTTTATCACTTGACCGTCCAAACACTTTAGAATTGCTTTTTTTCTTTATAAGTTTACGATAAGCCAATAAGCCCTTAAAATATGCAATCCAAAACACCCCTTATTGAGTTATTGATAACTGCTTATCAAGCACCAGAATAAGCAGATAAGCAATCTGGATTATCCAAACACTCTTAACTGTTTATCGAAGTTGAGGAGGATATCAGGATTGACAAATTTTAATTATCTGAGAAAACAATGGTAAATAAGTAATATAGTTTGCGTCTCTGCCTATCTAATGGTGACAAGTTTCTTGCTGCCAGTATTGAGACTGCTATTTGTCTCTTAAATAATAACTATGCAGGGTTGGTTAGCTATAGTTGCTAGATTATCACTTTCAAGACACATATCAACAAACTCCACCTAACTTTTATTCCTTGTTTTTGGTAGCTTGTGTCAAATGGTATTGTATGATAATTTTTGTTTGATTGTTTTCATAGGATTCTAGCAAATAGACAATCTGCTGCTCGATCAAAGGAGCGTAAAACAAGGTATACAAGTGACTTGGAGAGAAAAGTGCAGACCCTTCAAACTGAAGCAACAACCTTATCTGCTGAAGTCACAAAGCTGCAGGTACATGTTAATTCTATGTGTCACTTTTTAGTTCATATTGTTGTAGCAACTTGGAGTAATCTGATAACATGTGTTTATGCAAGTAACCTAGTCGTGCCATGAGTGTGATGCTCCTATATTGGCCTTTTATCATGTCTATGTTGCAAAGATGTGGATTACTGATGCATCCCAATATTTGAGGTATCAATGGATCTAAAAGATTAGAGCTCCCGGAGTGGGGCTTTGGACCACTAATAATCAAGCGCCCACACTCTAGGCATTTTACGGCAGGCATTCTATCTAGGATCTCTCTTAAAAAAAAGAGGTGATATGGCAATGGTGGATTGGTTGAAGTAATTTAGTTATATTAGGAGTGTGGTTGTGCCAGTGGTTGAGGAGGGGAAGCAATGTTGAGGAGCGGAAGTGATGTGTTGTTTATGTGGCAAGTGGTGGGGAGCGGGTCAGTGGACCACCCCGATTCTCTGTGGAGAGTCCAACTACTATCTTACAATCTTTATAATTGTTAATTTAGGACCCACGATAAAACGTTTATGCTAGTATGCTTTTCTAGGCTATAATTAGTTCAGAGGCTATATAATTGTCCACTGGAGCAACTACTAATGGAAGTGGAGAACCAGTTTGAATATGATAATGGGGAATGTTTATTGCAAATTTAAGGGAAATTAAATGTATATAATTCCCTTCCAACCATCACAAAGCCGACTCCTAATAACGTTAGGATAAGCCAAGGGTGTTCATGTGACTGCCCTAGTGTATGTGTAGGCATAAACATGTGAATATGTTCTTAGTTGTTAGCATGTACAAATCATGAGTTGACTTGTAGGAGCTGAGATACACACATCTAAAACGGGACTAACTATGTACTTTTGTAAATAGTCTGACTTGATCTATGACTCGTGAGTTATTGACTGAGTCGAGTAACTCTACATTGAAAATGGTTGGAGAATGATGAAGATGGAGATAAAATTTTATAAGAAGAAGATGAAGATCAGAAGCGGATATAGTGTAATTTACTATAAAAAAAGTATATAAAACTAGAGGGTTGTATATAGCAAGAAACATATAAAAATGAGTTAGAAGGTAGAGGCTGGTACACTGGTTCTAGTAGCCCAGACCTAAAGGCTTTATAATGTGCTCAAACAGTTCACTTTTTTGTCAGTTTGAGATAGGTTATGAGAAAACATAAGTGTAATTATATGCTAACTTCAAGCTAATTCTATCTATCAACATATGCAGTTTTTTTATATTATAAAGGCAGGAATGAAAGAAACAATGCAAATATTACTAATGTTAAGAGTCCTAAATAACTACATTTGTTGTAATCCCACATGTTTGAGACTCTGATACTCACATTGGAAAGGTTCATGTCAGTTGCTCCTAAGACAGTAAATGGGTTCAATGTCACGTATCAAGGGTAAAATTTAAGGATGGATGGAACACTTAATGACGATACCATGAGTAATGTATAAGCATATGTACATCTACAATGCTGTACAGGAACTTAAAACATTATGTTGTGTTCCATCAAACTAGTATGACAATATCAGTTTGATTTATTATACGAAAGGGGGTACTTTTTTTTTGTGAAATAAAAGACATGAAAATATTTAAAAGACAACTGACACAATGACATTTCATGTGATGCAGCGGGATACTGGTGGCTTAACATCTGAAAACAAGGAGCTCAAACTTCGGTTAGAAGCATTGGAACAGCATGCGCACCTTAGAGATGGTAATTCTTCTATTTAGGCGTTATCTTTTCACAATCGTCTATGTTTCTTGGAACTTTATTCTAATATGCATCGCATGATATTCCTATTAGTCCAGCGAAATACAGAGAAAAACTAAGTTTGTGGGTAAATCATAGTCACAGGAAACTCTGACTCGGCCGCGTTTCGCGTTTCGGATCGTTCGTACCCAAACGCGGTACGATCGCGACTCGGATCTCGGGATCGCGATCTGGATCGCTATATCCGGCGTTCCCAAACAACATCAATCGGCGTTCCCAAGTCTATTGGGTCGACGTACCAAAATGGATCGGTACAGCGTACCAAATTGAAATGGTACGGCGTACCAAAGTGAATCGGTACAGAATTAGCCACTCATGTTAAACTTAAAACAAACTTAAAACATTACTACTTCAACTAAATTAGTTCCCAAGTATTTATGCTTCCAAGATATAATTATTTAATTAAATGTACTTATCAATTTATAACTATAATATTATTATTATGGTACATTGTACCAAATCGGGTACATCGTACCAAATTTTATGGTACATCGAACCAAAGCGAACCGTAGCATTCCGAAATGAGCCTACCCCCCTCGTACCAAGTTTTAGGGACCTAGCGAACCGCGTTCCCGTACCGAAACGAACCGCGTTCCGTGTGACTATGGGGTAAATAGACAAATTATTGAAACTTCACAATTAGTAATTGCTCACTTTACACCTGGCAAATTGGTAGGTTGGGTAACGGGTCCGATGGGGTTGAGTCGAAAAATTTTGTCCAAATTTTTTTGTTAGAATTATTAGCATGCCAGATAATATTTATATGATTAAGTAATATTTTTTAGTCTCAAGAAGAGTGATTTACGAGGTTTTATGCACTAAAAACACACAAGGGGCATTTTTTGACACGTTTCTGATTAACTAATTTCTTATTTGATCATCCGTTTAAAAGTAATAGGGTCGGAATTTCCACTTCTAGATAGCATTGTTAGATTTGGAAGAAATACTGCAACAAATCTCATGTGTAATCAAACAAAAATTTGACCTCAAATCATCTAGCTTATCTTTTATGTAGGCCTGTAGGGCGCTGATCAGAACAGCTCTTTCTTGGACCATACAGGCATACAGCACATCTATAGCCATCCAAAGTTGATCCAAGAGTTCTTTATTATAATAATTTCTAATAGCCAGTCAACAGTCAAGTTAAACTTAATATCTTTTATAAAGTCAACAATCTCACTCATCTTTGTTACACAGCTTTGAACGAAGCGCTGAAAGAGGAAGTGAATCGTCTTAAATTTGAAGCGGGCCAACTTCCCCTACTTAATGGGATGAACTACAACACATTATTGCACACCTCAATACTCAACACACCGTCAACCAATGCATCATTTTGCTAACCCGAATGCTGAGCAACCACAAAAGACTCAAATGCCTAATTCAAGTATCAATGGTCGGCTCAAACCAAGCTTCATGGACTTCAATTAGATGGTAAAACAAGCATAATGAATGATTATATTATCTTGTAGATAGATGAGATGTGGGTATACAACTATCGATGCGAGTTAAGATTGTTAGTGAAATAGCCTTTCAAAAAAAAGATTGTTAGTGAAATAATTTGCCCAACTAGTTATACTGGGAGTTGTGAAGGTTGGGGACGTTAGTATTTGTACATAGCTTCTATAAAGCATTCTTCTACAAAGTGGTCTTGTATGTGAGTTCTATCCATTCTTGTACCGAATACTCTATACGACCCTTGCTCAATTATGTTCAATAAAAATTGCTATCTTTCTTTTTCTTTTTTTTTTTTTCTTTTTTTTTTCCTCTATGATTAAAATCGTATTTTTGTGAGTGGTCTAAAGTTGGTGTTGCTGGTATTCACTTTTAAAATCATCATTTATCAATGTTAATTTGGTACATATTGGAACCCTATCAAATTCTAATTGAACTTGGAAGTGTTTTTGTTATATGTGGGTTTAGGATTGAAGTAGAAAGTGTGTTTAACAGGTGTTTTTGGCGAAATTAGTTACGAATTGGTTCGAGTTGTAGTTTGGAAGTTTTGCTTGTTCATGCATATAATGAAGAATATTTAAGCAATTTGAATAGTTACAGACTATTCACTATTGAAAACTCATTTATGAAAACTCATTTCCATTAGTTTAAGCTTATAGTTTATAAAAGCTTTCATAACTTCTTATGACAAACAAACTTATTTTTATGAATTAGCTTATTTTAAAAGCTCAAACTTAAATAAACTTAGGGTGTGGCAGGGGGAGAGCTTCGAGGAGCTTTTGAGAGCTTGGGTTTTTAAAATAAGATACTTATAACATAAGTTTTCTTTGGAACAAAATATTGAGGAGCTTCATTTAGAAAGCTACTTCAAGTAGATTTTAAAAAGTATAGAAGCTTTTGAAATAGCTAATTACACTTGAAATAGCTAATTACACTAATACCCTTCAAATAATATTAAAATAGCTAATTACACTAATACTCTTCAAATAATTAGCTTTTGAAATAGCTAATTACATTCATAAGTTGCACCTCCAGCTACTTTGAAAAACATTTATAAAAATAAAAGCTTCAACACCAGTTATAATAAGCACCAACTCCTATAAGCTTTAGCACCACCTAACAACTAGTTGCACCAAACATACTCTTATACAAGCTCATTCCCAAACCTGATTAAGTTCTTCTTTGAATGTACCTCTTTTCAAGTTTGATATCTTGATTGGATTTGACTGTCACTAATTTTATTATTATTTATATTTTTTTTTTTAATTTTTTTTTATATATAAAAAATGGAATCAAGCAAATTCAATGAATAGATAGAGTCAACGGTACGACAGACAGCGTTGCCTACACGCGAATTTGCTTCCGAAGTTGAGCAGTCTCAATTTCATTTCACTACAGGATTTTAGAATGAATGCTGGGCTGGGCCACCTCGAATGGCGCGAGCCGCATGCGGGGAGACCCGCACGTACAGTTTTTAGGGGGATCTGGTCGAAAGACCGGCCGATGCCCACCCGACTAGAGGGACTGAGAAATTAATATAGTACAAAACTTATCTTCAAGCTTTACCTTATTCTGATCGTTCAGAGGGCGATCGCGGGGTCACTGAATGAAGTCCTCCGTTTCTTTCGGAGGTGCTGACCCGCAGCGAGGCAGAGATGACTAAGTGACATTACAAGAAAGTTTTCTTTATTATGTTAAACTGGCTTCAGTCAGCCTTTTAGGGCTGTGGTTAAGAGTTTGATTTTAATACATTTTAACTCATAAATGATTATTATTCGATGACATTTTCCCAAAAAAATGGATAAAATATCTAAAAATTTGGATACACATCAAACACTTCATTTTCATCGGATGAATTAGTTTCTTACAACTAATTGTAGAAAAAGTAATCCTATTAACCACAACCCAAATGATTATTATTAGCAAAACCTTTTTCTTTACATACCCTTCAAATTCTAGAAGACTCAAGAAACTTGTTTGACAAAAGATGTACTACTAGAAATTAAATCGATAGTATCGTCCGTGTTAATAGTAGTTTGATCCTGTTTAGCCTCGTCGTAGTTGTTGTTGATGGCTTTCACATGCACTTTACTAGGATTGTTGGTAGAGGCTCCATCAAACTTTCCTTCAAGTGCTCGTGCAAATTGATCAACCTGGTTTTCTAGGTTCTTTATTGATGCGGCATGATTCTTGATTGCCATCTCAGAAGTGGCATTAAACTTTTTCAGCATCTCTTCAGTTTCCGCGTGCCTTTTAGCAGAGTCATCCATAAACTTCTTCAGGGTTTCCTCCAGAGATGCTCGTCAATCTCCTCCTGAATGTATGTTGTCATTACGGATGTAGTATCCAGGTGCTCTTTGTCTATACCTATTTCCATTTCCTGAGAAAGGTCTTTCATAAAATTCCCGATACTTAAACTCTTCGAGTTGAACTTCATCCTTCAGTGGGCAATCTTTGGCCAAGTGATAGCCATGACATATGTCACAACCAACTTGAACAACATGAACTTTCTCTTTGACATTAGTAAGATCTCGACCCAGCTTATCAAGCTTAGCAGTAATAGCAGCCAGTCCTGCAGAATTGTCTACCACCTTTTTTCGCCCATTGGCACCGTCGTGCCACATTTGAGAATGATCAGCTATGTATTGGATAACTTTCTTACCATTAGCAGGTGTCATCTTTGGAATAGGTCCTTGTGAATCCAGCATTTGACGTGTCGGCACGTCAAGTCCCTTGTAGAACACTACTAACTCTTGAATAGGATTCAAATCATGTTGTGTGCATTTAAACAGTAAACTCTTGTATCTTTCCCATGCCATGTATAGAGTTTCATCAACTTCTTGTTTGAAGTTGTAAATATCTTCAATTTGCCTTACAGTCTTCGAAGGTGGACATTATTTAGCCAGGAACTTGCTTTTCAGAAGTTCCCATTTAGTAATCGAACCAGTTGGCTCGCTCTTTAGCCATCTTTTTTCTTCTCTAATTAGGGATTTTGGAAAGATAGTAAGCATGATTTGATCTCTATTTATTCCTGGAAGGTTGAACATGTCAGATATTTCCAACACCTTCTCAATATGCTCGATAGCATCTTCGTCGTTTTTTTCGCTAAAGGGTGTTTCCCTTAGCTCCTTCAGGATGTGACATTTGATTTCAAAAGCAATGGTATCCTCAATCCTAGGTTGCCTGTAACAATTCACAATTTTGAGGTCATTATTTAATTATTTAATTTTACTTAATATTTTTATTTTAAGTAAATTCACTCTTACGGATAACTAGATAGGTTATTCCGTGTACGTCGTTAAACGTACATTTAACTCGAACCGACACCTAACAATACTCAGTATAATTATTTTTATACATTTTGGTTCCTTACAACCATATTTTTAAATATTCCATTTTAACTTTTCCATTTTTACTTAAACTTTATACATTTCGCGTTTTGCGCATTTTCAGTCTATGTTTTCAATTTTTAAACAACAAGTAATCACCCAACAAGCTCAAGGATCACCTAAAATATCAAAATAGGTTTTGATGTCAAGTTTTAATATTTTTGTAAGTTTTGTATTTTTACGTTACCCGGTTTTAAGTTTCGCGTCTTAAAAACATCACGTTTGCAATTACCGGGATCAAACTATACACTAAACGGTACCCCTTAAACAAAATTTACCAAAAATTAAACAAAACCCAACACCCCTAACACTTGTACAAGGCTTTGGACAAGTGTTCTCTTCATATGCATGTGTCTTCCACTAGTTTCAAAACCACCTAACTTAAACCATTAGCTCATTTGTATACATGCAAACTAGATCAAATTTCTTCCTTTTCTCTTGATACCAACGACCAAGAACAGATCTCAATCACCAATTTCATCTAAATTTTCACTAAATTATTGATCATAGATTAAAGATCTTGAAGCCCTAGTCTTGTTCTTGATTTATTACACTCAAACAACACATAAATCTCATGAAATCTTGTGTTCCTTTACACTCTTGTAAGAAACCACCTCCATTTTCATTTCACTTCTATAAATACTTGTTTTCTATGTATTTTATATGTTTAATATGTTTATTATGCTTGGTTATACGTGGTACATATGCTAGATCACTAGAAAACCTAACAAGGACTAGACATGCAAAACTACTTTCTGACCAGGGGTAAAAACGGAATAAACTGATTTTATTAGCAGACTTTGGACCTTAAATAAAAATATGTGGTTATATATCAATGTCTTACGGTCGTTTTGCCGGGTATTTCATTGAGTAACTCATTTCGATGATTAAACTAAAAATGTTTTCGTGAAACATGTCAAATTTTGAGTAACAGATTCTAAACGTAAAGAGCTCATTGATATAATCATTTTCATTACTTGGCCCAGTTTTATGAAATGTAGCTAACATCTTAACTTAAACGTGGCCGCCAAAATGGGGTTAAGAGGGATTGTAGAACTCGAGATATCGTATTTTTCCCGGGATTGTTGTGATGCTGTTAAAATCAGAATTGGGTAGTTAAGGGTAAATTGGTAATTTCACTAAGGTTATATAATTTTTGACTCAGTCGGACCTACAAATCTGTTTAGTAAACTCAAATACCTTTTCGGGGATATAAAGATCATAATTTTTCGACTTACGGTTTGCTAATAATGAATTTTTGAATATAGGCATTCTTATAAAATTTCTAACAGCTTTGTACTCAAAATGTGTTAAAAATTATTAACTTATAAAAATGACCCTTGGACTATTAGAAACTTGTCAAATAACACTACTTGACTATTTTTACATAAAAACCGAAGTGGTAGGACCCACTATCGGAAATAGACCCGTAAATCCTTTCATAGACAAAAGAAACTTAAGAACGACTAATTTGAACTCATGACACATATTTGGAACCCTTAAATTTGATTTTGAACCATTTAATATATTTTGAACTCTTTGACTTAATTTGAACTTTTGAAGTAATTTGAAGCCTTTTGAGTTAATTTGAACCATTGGACTTAATCGAACCCTTATGACTTGTCTTGACACTGATTTATATATTATGTACCAAGCATAATTGAAATAATAATCTATAAAGCATATAGACATACTTACCTTATTATTTTAGAATCTGAGACACGCATATATGTCTAGGTTGCTCATAGAACACTTGCCGTTTATTCATCACTACATTCACTTTGATTGTTCACTTGGCTTTCGGTGAGTTCATAGCCCCACTTTAACTCTTTAAACTGTTTATAAACCCATTGGGGGAGATACGTGCTATTTTACAATTTGGACACAAGTGCTTTAAACTGTATGCTTATCAGGACATATTATTGCTAAAGTACCGATATTGCCAAAATAAGTCCCTAACGAATCATGAACCATTAATTACTTGCGAGTGAACGCGAATATTGTGAATAGGCCTATTGGGATTGACGAATCCCGTTTGTGTGGTCAGATATGATGCCACAAACGCACTATATTTGAATTTTAGGTAAAATGGCAATTTACCTTTCAGGGCATTGGTTCATTTTATGAACCTTCAGTCAGTTTGCGTGTCATGAGCTTAGAACAATAATTATTATTTACCCATAATTGTATTCGTTGCAATTATTATTTTAACTCTGAAATCTTGTGGTCCATTATTTATTTATAAACCTATGAATTTCACTTAACCTTTGTGTTGACTTTTTAGCATGTTTTATCTCAGGTCCTTAAGGTATTTGGCAAGCACAAAGTCGCACGGAGAATGTTTTGATGGCTTGCATTTTGTTATCATTCGATAAACTTTTAAAAACTTTCATGTTTACGTATTATGTATTCTAAAACTACTTGGGACCTCTTATAACTCTGATGTTTTATTTTGATCGAATGATAAACTTTTAAAACGTCTCATTTAGAATCATTTTCTATGATTATGACTGTTGTACTAATAAGTAGCACCCCAATGATATTACATTCCGCTGTGATATTTTGAGGGTGTTACAGATTGGTACCAGAGCCATGGTTATAGAGAACTAGGTCGCATTTTTAGACCTAGACTATAACCGCTTTTTATATTTTAACTACTCCACTTTGCATTGCCTTACACTCTCCGTGGGCTTACACTTTCCGAACACTTATGCACAATTTTATGCACCATTATTCTATTTATATATAAAGAATTTTTATATATACACTTGATTGACTTTTGATCACTATTTATTTATATAAAAGATTATTTATATAAAAGTTTGATTGATTTTGATCTCTTATACTCGTTTCAAGAATTTCATGTCGAATCTTGTTCTTCCCCGATCATATATCTACTACTACATTTTTTTTTAATCTATAAAACTTTTTCAAGACATTTTAATTGATTACAATGGTCTCATTCATTATTATGACATTGTAAGTGAAACAATGGTCTCAATAAATTTCAAAACATTGCGAGTAATCCCATGATTCGCTAAAACTTTTCATGATCTTTCATATCATCGTTTTACACAAACCCGTTACAGTCTATCGAATCCCCTCGATTGTCTTACTATCTGTCTCCAAAGACGAGTTTGAACATTCGTCTCATACTCATGGAACATCTACATCGCCTCGTAAACCATCGCCTAAAGATACGCCGGTTGATTAGAACTTGAATTTATCGTGCCGGCTTGGAACAACTACTTTCGGAACACGACTTTATAATATCTCATTCTTTTTCACTCCTTTTGGTTTTGAAGAATTACGCCACCAAGAAGGTAATGCCGAAACTTGACAGCAATGTTTACCCTAATGCCATCTTTCGATTCCAAGGACAAATTGGAGAACTCATCGGCCACCATTCTGACACTCACTTCACCAACCTATTTACTGATGCCCGATAGTGAGACTGAGCCATTCGATGTAACACCCCCAAAATTGGGTCGCAGCGGAAGATGATGTCGTTGGGGTGCTACTAAATTGGTACCACAACACAGAGTAAAGAGAACGGATTTACCGTATCCGTTTAAAAGAAATTTTTATAATCAAAAGTACTTTGTTTTACATCATTCAATAAAATGCGGAAATACAAGCCCATAAAAGAAATAACGTGGTCCCCAAATGAATATCAGAGTATCTTGATCCTATAACCATGGCAACTGCTGCCAAATGTGAGCTGACACCTTAAGAACCTGAAAATACATGCTAAAATGTGTCAACACGAGGTTGGTGAGTTCATAGGTTTAAGTAAACAACAAGTAACAAATGGACCACAAGAAATCAAAGACCAATATATTTCAAATATAGAAAGAGTTATTGTCGTATTAAGTTCATGACACCGAAGCCTTAATATTTCTAGTTTGACAGTCAAGTGGGGAAACCACCCGGACACCCAAATTTTCTGGTAGATGTCCACCTAGGACATCCAAGGTTCCTCAAATGATTATGCGTCCGTTTGACATACCGGTCAAGTGGGGAACACCACCCGGACGGGGAGTTCAATCCCAATAGATCTATTCACAACATTCGCGCTTAACGGGTCATAACATAGGCAATATTTAATAGTTTAATGCACTTGTGTCCATAAGAAAATAATCAAGCGTGTAACAGGTAGACACATAATACTTTCGAGTAACAAATCAAGGGTTTCAACCAATTAGTAATATTTGGGAAAACAATTCACGTTTCAAGTAAAATGAGCATGGAGTTTAAATATAAACGAGCATGTATTCTCCCCCAAAACGGTTATAAAACAAGTAAAAGTAGGGGCCATGAACTCACTTGGAACAATCGATATGATAACAAAAGGAAAGCGTACGAAAATCGAGGTACGGACGCTCTAACCGCAACCTAAATGATTCATATGTCTAGGTTTGAAAACAAGGTCGTGCACGCAAGTTCATACGCTATTTTATCACTTGTACATGTTTGTTGCAATATTTATCATCAAAAATGTAGTTGCGTCAATGTGTCCATTTATTAAGCAAAATCACCCTTTTTGGAAAACGTATCTTGTTAATCTCATGACTAAACTATGGTCGTCTTGTTAATGAGTATTTTGAAAACCTCTAGCGCGCCTAATAAGTATACATAATGTTCTACCATTTTTGTTTACGTCATTTTAGCCAAAACCTACTATAAAGTGTCCAAATTTCACTTTAAAATGTTCCATCAGCTTTCTAGTAGCCAAAATAATAAGCTGTCAAAAGTTATATGTCGTCGTAACTTCTTTATGCCATAACTTTCTCGTCGTAGCTCCGTTTCTTAAGTTTTATATATCCCCGGGTTCGTGTTTAAGTATACTAACATGTTTTTAGTGTCTCGGCTAGTCAAGTTAGCTTTTTAACATCAGTTTTTACTACTCAAAAGTTCCCAACAGCATCTATATTTTTCAGAAAATTCATTTCCGTCGCATAACTTAAAACTAACGTATCTTCTTCGTTATAAGCCCTTTTTAACTCATTCAAGAGGCTACGTTTTCGTTATAAAGTCTATTTGCTATATTTCTAGCCTAAACTTGTCACCAAGCTACTGAGTTTTCTGTGGAAGGTCGAATGGGACAGCTTCCTTTCTAAAAGTGTCAAAACACTTCTCCTAGCCTTCTAGTTATCAAAACCGCTTAATCAACAACTCCAAAACTAATCCTAGCTCTTTCACCAATTTCTCAACATGTCAATAGTGATTTAACAATAAACCTAGCAATATGAAAAGGTTCAATTTCTCATGAATGTAAATGACCATCAAGACTAGTTAAGATCACAAGTTTACTAGTTTATATATATGGTGTTTTTATTTTCACTTTCTTGTTGAAATTTATAACCAACTAGTTTATTCATGATGAAAATTTGTTTAAGACATAGCCATTAGTTTAGAGATTATTGTGGTTATAAGGTTTTGGGTTAACATGTACAAAGTGATAAATAAGTATATGTAACTTGAACTAGCATCATGATATGAAGAGTATGAAACTTATCAATATAAAGTTTACTTACTTAGGAAGATTAATGTGATGAGAAGGCAATATACTTGATTAACCCAAGATTAGTGTTTCCAAAACCCTTACTAGAATATCTTAGTAATACTTGATCTTAACCCAACAAGCTCTCTTCTTCCTTCTTGCTCTAAGTGTGTGTCGAATTATAAGACAGGATAGGGGGGGGGTGATGTTTGTTTTTCTCTACATGTGCTAGTGGTATGCAAATGTGCTTAAGGTCTCATATATATAGGGAAGGAAAGTCCAAGGTGCAATAAATGGGTCAAAAACACAATGGTGGATAGGTTTGATGTGTTGGGCCGATTGGGGTCTTGGGGGGGGGGGGAACAAAGGCTTGGTCAAGCCACCCATATGCTTTACACTCCTTGTTTCATGGGTTTTTGTCTTGCAATTAATTGTAAGTATTAAAAACTTGTCTAGTAATTATTATAGAACAAGGGGGGCGGCACATGTGAGTAATATTAGGAGTAGAAGAGTTGATTTAGTACAAAAGTGTATATATTGTATGTATTGGGTATTAAAAATAGGTATTGGTTATCGGTTTGGTGATTAACGTAAGTTATACGTAATTAAACGTAAGGAATAAAGAAATTACATTAGGCATAAGGAAATATTTTTGGAGCTTTAGTAATAATTTAAGAAGTATAAAAATGTGTTAAAAATAATCGTTAGGAGTATTGGGTATATCAGGTGTTAAATTTAAATTGCGAATAGCGTTTGTTAAATTAACAATCGTAAGTAAATAAAGAAAAGGAAATTGTTTTAGGGTTTAAAATTTCGAACCGGAGTAGGAGCAAGGTGTTGGAATGTTGAGGACTAAATATAGCCTAAAGCCCTAGTGCAGAAGAGGGACATTTCATGTTTTACGTTTATTTAACTAAAGAGGTATACGTGAAAAGTGTTCTTGTAAAATCTCAAAGTCGTAAATTAGAGTTTGAAATTAAATGTTGACGTGAAAAATTACGGGTTGCTACAGTCTCCACCCGTTAAAGGAATTCAGTCCCTGAATTCAGCTCGTTCGTTCTGCAGACGTATGTTCTCGTTTGAAGTGATCTCAGGATTTCCTTGAGAATTCCAGCAAACCTTAACGATAGGAATTCGACTTTGTTGGCTTGTAACGTGATATGAAGCGGGGCTAGCTTTTCAAGACAAGGTTGAGCTAAAGGTAGTGAAATAGAAAGTGTAATGGACGAGGCTTGTCGCATTGCGGCGATAAAAGATAAAACATTCATTAGATAGGAATTCATAATAGTACATGAAGCTTATACGATAGAACTTAAAGTGAAAGGCAAAAGAAATACAACACTAGAGAGTTTAGGCTTCCGTTTTCTTGTTCTTCAGCTTTGGGCAGTCCTTCCTGAAGTGTCCTATGTTTACACATTCGAAGCAGCTCCCCGGGATCCTCTGATTTGCGGGATTCCTACAGTCCTTGGTTTGGTGACCACGCTTCTTGCACAACCCAAAATTTTGATCCGTGCTGAATACACTTATAAATAAATGCAGACAGCGGATACACGTGAATAAATACAAATTACTCCTTTGTGAAAAATGATACTAGCAAAAACTCACGTTTGTGTGTGTAGTGTGAAACCAGGTAAGTGATTACCCGGATCGTTTCCCAACGAGGTATGAATGGGCAAACTGTGGAAAGTTAGGATTAGAGTGACTGATGATATGATATGAGATTTTTCTTTTTTAATAATTCTAATTAACAAATGAAAAACAAAAATACAAAAGAAAATTAAACGCGAATTAAATAAACTGAAAACGCGTAACCTGAAATCTAAAATGAGACAAAAACTGGAATATTATGAAATCTAATATTACAAATGTAAAATTATTTAAAACTTATTTTAAAACTAAAATTATATTTTTTATACTTTATATTTAATTATTATTAATTATTTATTATTTAATAATTATTTAATAACTAATTTAAATTATAATAAATACTAAATAAACAAAGAAAAATCTAAAACTTTTTCTATAAATATTATTAATTGAAAAGAAGCTAAGAAAATTATAAAAATAAAACTTTCTCAATTAAAATTTAAAAAGATAAATTCTATTAAATAGAAGCTATCACTATTTTTCTGTTTTTGTTTTTCTTAAGGTCTAATAATATAATTATATTTTTCCTAGATTATAAATGACAAAAGAAAATTATGTAAAAAATATTTATATTTTTCTGATTAAAATTCTATTTATTATGATTTAATTACTAATAGAAACTAATTAAAAAGATTAAAAATATTAAAACTGTTAGGAAAAATCTGAAAAATTCAGGATAAGTCTAAAATATTATTTAAAAGCTAGGAAAATTAAAATCAAAAGTTTGCTAAACCTTAATAAGCAGTTGGGTAATTAAGCTAAAAATAAGCTAATAAGCTCAAAACTTAACCAAATGCTCAGAACAAGTACAAACAACTGATATAAGCTTAAAAACAACTTAAAAACACAAATAAACACAATAAAATAAGCTGATAAGCAGATTGGCAGTTGCAAAATTTAGACAGGAAACTCTGAAAAATGGCCAATTAGCAAGGCAGATTAAGCACTTAAATAAGCTATTGAGATGCAAACTAATGGGGGCAAAAGATAGCTAGTACTATTGGGTATCTTAAAAACCAAAAAGCCCTATCTCAAACAGCTTAATTGAAGTTCAATTAAGCACTAGTTCAGGTACTCAAAACTGTGCAGGGTTGGATTAGTGAAAATGGGTAAAGTTGCAGGCCTGATTTAAGTTATGAAATAAGCAGAAAAGTGGAATACCAGATTATAAGCTAAAAACTAGCTAGGTAATCTACTTGGAAACCAAAAATCAAGGTCTGATTAACACTTAATAAGCACTTAAATCTAGATTGAAAAAGGTTGCACAGACTGCTAAGGGTGTGTGTGTGTCTGTTCTGCACAGACTTGTGCAAAAGTGCACAACCCAACTAGACACTTAACCAGGTTTTGGAGTATGACTATATAGACCAAATGGACCTCAGAAATGGTAAAGTTAAGGACCAAATAAGCTTGTGGCTTATATTGGCTTATTTGGCTATTTTAAGGTCTAAAATCATCATAGGATATGAAAAACTTGATTTTCTATTGAATTGGCTAATTAGAACTTAGATACAGCTTATATTGGCTAAGAAAAGCAGGCTCAAAGTTGAACTTATGGTAAATCTACAGTACACAGCTGATTTGACTAGTTGACTGAGTTAAAACCAAACAGCCCTTAATGGTGCCTGTTTTGGTATTTTCAAAGTGAACAACTGATTTTAATCTAGATTAAGTTTAATATGATTACAATAAGTTATAATAAGTATTAACTAATGATTATGAAATACAATTAAGCAGTTTTTAATAAGCTAGCTTATTATGGCTTTTTAACTGATTTTAAGTAAAACAATATATGGCTATTTAAAATTGATTATACTGATGAAATGTGATCACAAACTACTGATGAGCAAGAAATAATAATAATAAGATGGAAATAAGCACTTATACAGTAATATATGGATAATTAAGAAGAAAATTTGAAACTTGCTTACAACTGATGAGACTGTGATACAAAGAACCAAGGACCAGAACCTTTCCTAGCTTGTTCACAGAGCTAAAAAACACCACTAAGCCTTCCTGAATAGCTTATAACACCCAGATTAGCTTATTGGATCCCAGGTTGATTTTGTTGACCATCTTCATGATTTGAAATTGAGAACTGATGTATACTAAATAAGCTTACAGGAAGCTATATAAAGCTTATATAAGCTTATTGCAAGGTTGTTTGAAGTTTATGATGATGTCTTAACAGTACCTAGAGCTTATTCGAACCAACATGTAACTTGAAACTTATCACAACTGAAAATGAGAACAAATTAACTTGAAACAAGAATAATAACACTGAACTTAACTTGAATTAACAACTGATGATTTAAAATTACAAGCTATGATTACTAAAAATGAAATACGATTTAACTAGGTTAACTACTTGCCAATTAAGGCTTACAAACGTTTCTATTTATACTACAAACATTAGGGTTTCCTTTGTCTTCATCTTCTGAACAAATCCCAGCCTTTGGATGGCTTTAAAATCATCTCAGCCACTCAAACTGATTTTGGCGCCAAAATGTATATAGTGGGCACATGGGTCTGAGGTGAGTGGGGAAGAAGCAATAAATGCTTCTTGGTTTGTTAGGTAGCGTGCTTGAGGAGGAGGGGGAAGGTGGCAGAGAATACAATGGGTGAAGGTGGTTTTGGTTTTGGCGGGGTTGTGAGGAAGAAGATGGTTTGACCGAGGGTCAAACGTGGTATTAAATACCGGGCAAGTGTTGGGTTAAAAAGGGGAATGGGCTGGGGTTATTATTTGTGGGCTGGGTTGGGTAATATTTAAGGGTTGGGTTATTATTTGGGTTGGGTAATTATAAAATGGGTAGGGTAAATATGGAATGGTCCGTTTGGTTTTGTTTAATAAGAACAAGGACCATTTTTGTATTTTCTGAAAATTGGAGGACCAAAGTTGTACATCTTCCAAAATAAACCAAGGGTGATTCCTGCCATGTTTCAATAATCCAGGGACCATACATGAGATTTCCAACAATAAAATTTTCCCAGGGATCATTTTTGCAAATTCTGAAAGTGCAAGGACCAAACTTGTAAATTATTGAAACTTTTCACCAAAGGACTAAATATGACAACCCATGATTACAAAAGGACCTTTGGTGACTTTTCTTACAAAACAAATGCCTAGGGACTAAATTTGACAAGTTTTGAAAGTTGAGGGACTGAAACTGCCAATTTTGCAAACTTTGTTCGTTTTTCAACTGTTTTCAAACATTTTGCATTTGAAACATATAAAACACAATCCCTGGGATATTTTCAGTATTTTGATGCATTTCTGAGTGTTTTTGGATGCTTTGGCAGTTCAGATACGACAAAAATGATGAGTATTTAGACACTCATCAATCCCCCACACTAAACTATTGCTAGTCTCTAGCAATCTTTTATGAAAATTTAATGGATTTTTCTCTTTACCAGAAGCAATTACTTCTGGAGTAGCCAATGTTTTAGTATGTGATACTTTGGTACAATGATAACCAAATGATTTTGAGCAAATCATCAGCTGTCAACCGTTTTGATTTGTCTTTACCAGAAGCCGTTTGCTTCTGGACTAGCCAACTCTTAGATAAATTACAACTATTATCTTGGTGAGCTGATTACCAATTATGGTTTTCTATTGCCTTTACCACAAGCCATAACCTTGCGGGCTAGCCAACTCTTCACTTATAAAGATATGGTGAGTCGAATACCATACAATTTTTGGCAAATTGTAAGCCATGAACGGATTTGAGACATCTTTACCTGCAGCCGTTTGCTCAGGATTAGCCAGTCCTTATGTGGGTTAGACATGGTGGACTGATAACCATTTATTACGTTCTAAGTGAGAAAAAATTTTAAAATTTTGGCTAAAATGGGGGTACTAGATGGTACATTTGAACAAATTCGCTAGAATTCCCCCCCACACTTAGAACTGAATATTGCCCTCAATATTCAAAGCACCGGTTGTTAAACCAACACTTAGAACGTAAAAAGGTGATACTAATAGCCATTATTTTTATACATACACATGTTTTTTTTTTTTTTTTTTTTTTTTTTTTTTTTTTTTTTTTTTTGAAATTTACATATATACAACATGTGGGGCATCTCCCCCACACTAGGGTGGTAGAACAGAGAAAGAAGTCAGAAATATGGGTGAAAACCCATATGGTGTGCTTGAGTTTTTGATCACCGAGTCACTAGCTTGACTCGATCCCCGCATTCATTGGTTCATGGGGAAAGTTTGGAGATCCGGGACAACCATGGGTGGTATATCCTCTCCAAAGTAGTGTTTCAAACGATGTCCATTCACTTTAAAATTTGGACCGTCATTTTGAGATAACTCAACGGTACCATATGGATAAACCTTTGTGATAGTGAATGGACCAGACCAACGGGATTTGAGTTTGCCTGAGAAGATCTTTAATCTTGAATTGAAAAGAAGGACTCGATCACCAACGCTAAAAACGCGGTTCTTTATTTTTGAGTCATGAATCTTCTTTGTCTTTTCTTTGTAGATCAAAGAGTTCTCGTATGCTTGATCACGCAGTTCATTTAATTCATTCATTTGAACTTTACGGTGATCACCCGCAGTTTGGAGGTCAAAGTTAGCATGTTTCAAGGCCCAGTAGGCTTTGTGCTCTAATTCGATCGGAAGATGACATGCCTTTCCGTACACAAGCTTGTAAGGTGTACACCCGATGGGTGTTTTGTAAGCTGTACGGAAGGCCCATAGTGCATCATCCAATTTATCCGACCAGGATGCACGGTTTTCTCCTACAGTCCTTTCCAGAATTCTTTTAATACCCCGATTTGAAACTTCTACTTGTCCACTTGTTTGTGGGTGATACGCAGTAGAAAGACGGTGAGTTACACCATACTTTTGCATGACTTTATCAAATTTGTCATTGCAAAAATGCGTACCACGATCACTGATTATAGCACGTGGAGTTCCAAAACGGGCAAACAGAGCTTTCAGGAATTTTACAACCACTCGGGCATCATTAGTGGGTAAAGCTTTTGCTTCAACCCATTTTGACAAATAGTCAACAGCCACGAGAATGTATTTATTTCCTCGAGATGATGGAAATGGCCCCATAAAGTCAATGCCCCAGACATCAAAGATTTCACAAACTTGAATAGCATTTTGTGGCATTTCATTTCGTTGTGAAATATTTCCGTGACGCTAACAAGCTTCACAAGTTTTGATGAGATCTTGGGCATCCTTATAGATTGTGGGCCAATAAAACCCGGAATCAAACACCTTTTTGGCGGTGTAGTTTGGACTATGATGGCCCCCAGTGGGTCCAGCATGGCAAGCTTTGAGAATGTCAATAGCTTCCTGTCCGTAAACACACCGTCGGATGACTTGATCCGCACAGATTTTGAACAAGTAGGGGTCATCCCAGAAGTAATGCTTAACATCCTTGAAGAATTTATTCTTCTGTTGGGTCGACATCCCTTTCACTATGAAGTTACCCGCATGGTAATTTGCGAAGTCAGCAAACCATGGGGTAGTAGAATCTCCTCGAAAAGTAACCGCATTGAGTGTCTCGAGAGGAAATTTTTCATTTATTTCCTTTTGCTCGAAAACATCTTGGTGTGGGTTCTCTAATCGGGATAGATGATCAGCAGCTAGGTTCTCAGCTCCTTTTTTATCACGTATGGTGATATCAAATTCTTGCAGGAGGAGAACCCAACGGAGCAATCTCGGCTTTGCATCTTGTTTTGCAAAGAGATATTTGAGAGCCGAGTGATCCGTATACACTACACATTTCGTCAAGATCAAATATGGCCGAAACTTCTCAAAGGCATACACCACAACCAATAATTCTTTTTCTGTAGTGGTGTAATGAGTTTGAGCTTCAGTCATGGTTTTACTTGCGTAGTGGATAGGCTGAAAGTGTTTGGCTTTTCGTTGCCCCAGGACTGCACCGATAGCAAAATCACTTGCATCGCACATGAGCTCAAAGGGAAAATCCCAGTCGGGGGCAACTAGAATGGGTGCTTCAGTAAGCTTTTTCTTTAATATTTCAAAAGATTTGATGCACTCGGGTGAGAAGATAAAAGGAGCATCCTTTTCAAGGAGATGAGTCATAGGCCGGGCGATTTTAGAAAAATCTTGTATGAATCTACGATAGAAACCGGCATGACCCAGAAAACTCCTAATACCTTTGACGGTAATGGGATGAGGTAATTTAGCAATGACATCAACTTTAGCTCTGTCAACCTCAATCCCATTCTTTGATATCTTATGGCCGAGGACAATGCCCTCTTTGACCATAAAATGACTTTTCTCCCAATTTAGACAAAGATTGGTGTCTTTACACCTTTTCAACATGTTTTCTAAATTGGAGAGACATGCTTGGAACGAATCCCCAATGACTGAGAAGTCATCCATAAAGACCTCCATTGTTTTCCCGATCATATCGGTAAATATGGCCATCATACACCTCTGGAACGTCCTGGAGCATTACATAAGCCGAAAGGCATACGTTTATAAGCAAAGGTTCCATAAGGGCACGTGAAAGTAGTCTTTTCTTGATCTTGTGGATCAATGGGGATTTGAAAGTAACCTCAGAAACCGTCAAGGAAACAATAATACTCGTTTCCCGCTAATCTCTCAAGCATCTGATCCATGAAGGGTAGAGGAAAATGGTCTTTACGGGTGGCATCATTTAACTTACGATAGTCAATGCAAACACGCCACCCCGTAACCAATCGAGTTGGAATCAACTCATTTTCATCATTTGTGACAACAGTTATGCCACCCTTTTTTGGAACACAGTGAATGGGACTAACCCAAGGACTATCAGAGATGGAATAAATCAATCCTGCATCAAGAAGTTTGAGAACCTCTTGTTTGATAACATCGTGGATTTTAGGATTCACCCTTCTTTGATGTTGGACTGCTGGTTTAAAGTCATCTTCCATTAAAATTTTGTGAGTACAAAATTCAGGGTCGATACCCTTTATGTCGGAGAGTTTCCAAGCAATTGCTTGCTTGTGTGACTTTAAGACCTTTATTAGAGCAATCTTTTCCTTATCACTTAAATCTTTAGCAATAATGACGGGTAATTTATCATCACCCTCCAAAAATGCGTACTCAAGATGAGGTGGTAAGTCTTTGAGTTCGACCTCAGGAAATTCATCGGTTTTCTCAACTGATTTGATTCCCTCATTATGAAGTTCAACGAGAGGGAGTGGAGGAGAATTGTCCTGATTCAACAATTTCTCAAGAAGAAGAATATCTCCCTCCAGATCAATCTTAGCGTCATCAATTCCTTCCAGAAATGAATCACACTTGAGAAAAGCCTCGATCTCTTCCAAATTGAAATTACTTCCCTCCAACGGAGTGAGAGAAGGGGAAGAGTCGGAAATGACAGGTAGAGAAGATGTGGTGGGAACCCCACTCACAGAATTATGAAAATAACCAACAATTTCTTGAGAGTACTCCTTTGAAGCAACATCAATGACATCGATTCGGTTAACCGATTTAGAATCATAATTTGAGGAGTACCTCGAAGTTTGATCATGGTTAAAGGTAACAGCTTCCTTATCCACATGCAAGGTGATCTCATGCTTAAATACATCAATAAGAGCATGGCCCGTTTTTAGGAATCCTCTTCCAAGAATGAGAGGAACCTTTTGATCTGCGTCGAATTCAACAACCACAAAGTCAGCTGGAAAATGGAACTTCCCTACTTTCACAAATACATCCTCATCAATGCCGCATGGATGAGATATGGTACGATCTGCAAGCTCAAGAGTCATGCAGGTAGGAGTAAGAGCCGGAAGAGAAAGTTTCTTCCATACTGAATGAGACATCAGGTTGATGCTTGCACCAAGATCGGCCAAGGCATAGCATTCAACCATTCCCGGAAATACACAAGGTATTAGAAACTTTCCAGGATCTCCAAGCTTCTCGGGAAGCTTTTTCAAGATAACTGCTGAGCAGTTCTCATTTAATGGAGTTTTAGCCATTTCAATAAGCTTTTCCTTGTTGCTTAATAAGTGTTTGATTGTTGATGCAAATTTGGGCATCAGAATGATAGCATCCGCAAAACTTATGTCAAAATGTAATTCTTTAAAGATTTGAAAGAACTTGTCCATTTGTTGACTAGCTTTTTCGCGGAGCTTTTGCTCATTTAAGCGCGATGGGTAAGGAATATAAGGTTTGGATTTAGGGGCAATGACTTCAGGAGTCTCAACAGATTCAAAGACAACTCCTGGTTTGGATTTCTTTTTCGGGACAACCGGAGGATGGACTTGTGCTGTACTTTGTGGGCTTGGAATTTGCACTTTGTCCGTTGTATCCTCCGTCTCTTTTTCCATTTCAAACAACGGAGGAGGAATAGGACCAGAGGGTCCCTCATAAGCAGCACCACTCCGAGTGGTGATAGCTTTGACGAAAGTGGTATTTTCATCATCATCATCACTGTCATCAAGCACACTGACAGGAGCAGCATTGAGCAAATCGGAATAAGCTCTAGCTGTCCTTTGCTCACTACGTTTGCTTGACAAACTTGTAACCATAAATCGTGATAGAGTAGGATCTATTCTTGACGGCTGAGGAGCAATTGTGGGTGTAGAATTTTGGACAACCTTAGGTTGGACGTATTTAGCACTTCCATTGTTAGTGGGAAGTACCGGGTCCTTTATCACCTTGAGTCCAATATGAGCTTTACCACTACGTGTAATGACAGCCTTGAGTTCACCCCTTGGGTTGACAACAGTGTTACTTGGGAGACCTCCCGAGGTAGAAGGTAGATCATTTAAAGATTTTTTTATGTCATTTATTTGGGTAACCAATAACTGGTTTGTCTTATATTGAGTTCTATTTGTCTCCTCTTGAGATTTTATGAATTGCTTAAGCAACTCATCTGAGGATGACTGATTTTGGTTTTGGACATTCCATGGTTTTTGGTTAAAGTTACCCTGATTCTGACCTCGGTTTTGATTGAAATTTTGGGAATTGTTGAAATTTTGTCCCTGATTTTGAACAAAGCGATTTTGATTATTCTGATTTGGCACGGGTGGAAAACCAGGTGGTACCATAGCATTCGGTTCTCGGTACTGAGTCTCAGCATGCGGACGATATTGATATTGGTTTACTGCAGCTACGGGAGCTGGGTAAAGAGAAGCATCGGTTGCTTGACAATCATAATACGCATGTGGGCCACCACAAGTTTCACACACTTTGTTTATTGCTTTGATTTGTTCCGGTTTATGAATTTCACTCTTCAATTCTTTCATTTCCTTCATCATGCAACGCATTGCGTCTGTTAGAAAGGCTAACTCTGATGAGTTACCGGATGAAGAAGCAGGAGTGACAGGAACATTCACTTTGTTTCGAGAAATAGGAACTTTTGATTTATTTTCACAAATTTCAACCACCTCTTTAGGTTTACGATTCAAGATATTGCCACCGGCGGCTGCGTTAAGTGAATCTTGATCGTTTTGGTTCAACCCATTATAAAACGTATTGATCTGTTGTAACTCCGTGAAATCGTGATGTGGGCATTTTCTTAGGAGATCTTTAAATCTGTCCCATGCCTCTCCGAAATTTTCATCGAAACCTTGACGAAATCCAGCAATTTCATTTTTTAGATTAGTCGTCTTTGATGGAGGGAAGAAATAATTGACAAATTTCTTTACGAGATCTTCCCAGGTTTCAATGGATCGAGGGGGTTCTTTATCCAGCCAAATCCGGGCTGGCCCTTCGAGTGAGAATGGAAATAGCATCAATTTGACAACTGTTTGTGGCACATTCTTGTAATTAATTGTAGAGGTCAACTTGTTGAACCAACGAATGTGTGCATATGGATCTTCTCGTTCAAACCCGTGGAATTGGTTTGTGGACACGAGCTGAATCAAATGTGTTTTCAGTTCAAAATGATCAGACTCGATGGGTGGTAAAACGATGGCATCTCCGTAACCCTCGGTGGGTGCCTGGAGCATCTCAGCCATTGTACGTTCGTCTGCCATATTATCCGTGGGAAAAATACGAATCTCGGGTTCGACTATTTGGGTAGCACGTCTACGATTACGTCTTCTCGGAATATCTACATGTTCACGTAAAGGGCTTGATGACGTGGAAGAACGAGTGCGCATGCACTAAATAAAATATTTTAATTAAATCAAGAACGAATCAAAACACAAGTGAACTTAAACCAATAATCAACAAGCGTACGGTAGCTCTCTAAAAGATAAACGCACAGAGTGGTGGAGAAGCAAAGGTGGGCAATTAATGCTCCTTAAAAACCCGCTTCTTTCAGTTCGACAATTTAATGTCAAACTATCCTTAAACCTCCTTTATAGTTTGTTTATCAATCAAAGGTGAGCCGATATTCGCAAGTGATACAGAGGCAAGTTTTAAATCTGATGTTTGGGAACTTATTATGGTCGTACCCCCAGTTAGGTAGTACTCTGTCTTGGTTCTCGATGGTAAATTTTATTGTTGTTATTATTAAACAAAGAAAACGGAAAATGTTTTTGGTGTTTTTATTTTTTTATATGATATTATATATATAAAAGAAAAGGAAAATATTTTTGTATTTTATATGGTTTATGGGAAATAGGAACTTCTGGAAGAAGGATCTCAAATCACTAATCGCTAAAACTCTACACAATTGTCGCAACACAACCTCCCCGGCAGCGGCGCCAATATTTTGATCCGTGCTGAATACACTTATAAATAAATGCAGACAGCGGATACACGTGAATAAATACAAATTATCCCTTTGTGAAAAATGATACTTGCAAAAACTCACGTTTGTGTGTGTAGTGTAAAACCAGGTAAGTGATTACCCGGATCGTTTCCCAACGAGGTATGAATGGGCAAACTGTGAAAAGTTAGGATTAGAGTGACTGATGATATGATATGAGATTTTGCTTTTTTAATAATTCTAATTAACAAATGAAAAACAAATATACAAAAGAAAATTAAACGCGAATTAAATAAACTGAAAACGCGTAACGGGAAATCTAAAATGGGACAAAAACTGGAATATTATGAAATCTAATATTACAAATGTAAAATTATTTAAAACTTATTTTAAAACTAAAATTATATTTTTTATACTTTATATTTAATTATTATTAATTATTTATTATTTAATAATTATTTAATAACTAATTTAAATTATAATAAATACTAAATAAACAAAGAAAAATCTAAAACTTTTTCTATAAATATTATTAAGTGAAAAGAAGCTAAGAAAATTATAAAAATGAAACTTGCTTAATTAAAATTTAAAAAGATAAATTCTATTAAATAGAAGCTATCACTATTTTTCTGTTTTTGTTTTTCTTAAGGTCTAATAATATAATTATATTTTTCCTAGATTATAAATGACAAAATAAAATTATGTAAAAAAGATTTATATTTTTCTGATTAAAATTCTATTTATTATGATTTAATTACTAATAGAAACTAATTAAAAAGATTAAAAATATTAAAACTGTTAGGAAAAATCTGAAAAATTCAGGATAAGTCTAAAATATTATTTAAAAGCTAGGAAAATTAAAATCAAAAGTTTGCTAAACCTTAATAAGCAATTTGGCCAATAAGCAGTTGGGTAATTAAGCTAAGAATAAGCTAATAAGCTCAAAACTCAACCAAATGCTCAGAACAAGTACAAACAACTGATATAAGCTTAAAACAACTTAAAAACACAAATAAACACAATGAAATAAGCTGATAAGCAGATTGGCAGTTGCAAAATTTAGACAGGAAACTCTGAAAAATGGCCAATTAGCAAGGCAGATTAAGCACTTAGCTAGTACTATTGGGTATCTTAAAAACCAAAAAGCCCTATCTCAAACAGCTTAATTGAAGTTCAATTAAGCACTAGTTCAGGTACTCAAAACTGTGCAGGGTTGGATTAGTGAAAATGGGGAAAGTTGCAGGCCTGATTTAAGTTATGAAATAAGCAGAAAAGTGGAATACCAGATTATAAGCTAAAAACTAGCTAGGTAATCTACTTGGAAACCAAAAATCAAGGTCTGATTAACACTTAATAAGCACTTAAATCTAGATTGAAAAAGGTTGCACAAACTGCTAAGGGTGTGTGTGTGTCTGTTCTGCACAGACTTGTGCAAAAGTGCACAACCCAACTAGACACTTAACCAGGTTTTGGAGTATGACTATATAGACCAAATGGACCTCAGAAATGGTAAATTTAAGGACCAAATAAGCTTGTGGCTTATATTGGCTTATTTGGCTATTTTAAGGTCTAAAATCATCATAGGATATGAAAAACTTGATTTTCTATTGAATTGGCTAATTAGAACTTAGATACAGCTTATATTGGCTAAGAAAAGCAGGCTCAAAGTTGAGCTTATGGTAAATCTACAGTACACAACTGATTTGACTAGTTAACTGAGTTAAAATCAAACAGCCCTTAATGGTGCCTGTTTTGGTATTTTCAAAGTGAACAACTGATTTTAATCTAGATTAAGTTTAATATGATTACAATAAGTTATTGTTGGACTATGAAATATCAAAGTACTGCTGAAAGTCAAAGTACTGCTACTCCAGTCAAAGTACTGCTAATTAAGTCAAAGTACTGCTGCTCGTTAAAGGACTGCTATGCAAATAGTTTAAGGACTAATGTGTAATTCTAGAATGTTCGTATTAGATTAGAGTTATAATTAGAATTACTTGTCGTTCAAGTTTGTAAACCGAATAGGGTTTTCCTTGTGCCTATAAAAGGATCCCTAGGTTGGCATTAGACATATGCGATTAGAGATACGATTAGATAAGATTTTAGAGAGACAAGTTTATACGAAGAAGCTTGTTATAAGTATTAGTGATTAGAGTTTGTTAGTGAATCTGTGTAAGAAAGCAGGTTCAAGGTTTTAATAATATTCGAAGTTGTTTATTAATTCTTCTTAGCTTTGTTGAAGTAGATTCCGCATACTTAGCAAAGTATATCAGTGTTTCATTATTAATAGTTTTGAATTCATTCAAAGTTGTTAAACCGTAGACAAGCTACAAGTTAGTTTGGTCAGAGTATATCGATCCAACAAGTGGTATCAGAGCTTGTGTGGAGAATCTGATTAAGAAGAAACCCTTAAAACCGATTTATCAACAAACCCTCAACAATGTCGATTGAAGCTGCACCTATCCCATCCATCACCTCACTCAGAATTCCTATCATCAAGAAGGGAGAATATGATCTCTGGAGCATGAAGATGAGGCAGTACCTTGCTATTACTGACCATGCTCTATGGGATGTAATTGTCAATGGTAATGTTGTTCTTGATGAACCTTTACAAGTTGAAGGACAACCCAAACCACCTCAACCAACCTTGCCAGCAGCTACAAAGAGAAATCAAGATAAGGCTCTCAACATACTGTTGTCTGCTATTCCTGATGGTCACCTACTGAAGTTCCATGATGCTAAGGATGCAAAACAATTATGGGCTGCGATCAAGACAAGATTTGGAGGTAATGATGCTTCAAAGAAGATGCATAGAAACTTATTGAAGCAGCAGTTTGAAACCTTCACTGTCGGTGAAAGAGAAGGTCTTGATGCTGCCTATGACAGATTTCAAAATCTACTTAGTATGCTAGAACTGTATGGAGCAGAGGTATCTGTTGAAGATGCAAATTTGAAGTTCTTAAGGAGTTTGCCATTTGTCTGGCATGTGGTTGCTACTATGATTAGAGGACAACCTGGATTGGAGTCTATGGACTTTGATGATCTTTATAACAATTTGAAAGTGTACGAGCAAGAGATGAATGGTCACAGTTCTCAGAAAACTCACAACATAGCTTTTGTGTCTTCTGAAAATAGAAGCAGTACTTCCACTAAAAGTACTGCTTATCCTTCTCAAAGTACTGTTGGTGATTCACAGCATGTTTGCACAACCACAACTACTCCCAACCCATCACCAACAAACAACACCAATTCTGATGATGTTGTATGTTCCTTCTTTGCACAACAAGCCACTTTACCTGTTACCTATCAAGAAGACTTGTTGCAGATTGAAGAAGATGCTTTAGAGGAGATTGACATAAGATGGCAAGTAGCTATGATCACTGCAAGGATCAAGAAGTTCATGAACAAGACAGGAAGGGGAATTGATTTCAAAACCAAACAAGGTATAACTTTTGACAAATCCAAGATTGAATGTTTCAATTGTCAAAAGCTTGGACACTTTGCAAGGGAATGCAAGTTTGCAAAATATCAGGCAAACAGGATGGTTGAACAACCCAAGGTTGAAAGAAAGGAGGTTCCTATTACTGAATCACAACCAAAAGCTTTGGTGGCTCAAGAAAATTTAGCAGAGATTGACTGGAGTGCTGAATTTGATGATGAACCTGTAACCTATTCTATGGTTGCAATGGAAGAGTTTGATTGGGGCACAGCTTTTGATGAGGAACCAGGATATGCTGCTTTGGAATCAAGAGATGGTCTTGGAAGCTTTGACTGGAGCATGGAGGATGAAGATGAACCTGTTCAGATTGCTATGGTAGCTACTTCACCAAGTTCATCCAATGTCTCTGAGGTATGCTCTAAGTGTAATGATGTTTATCAAAAGTTGCTTAAAGAATATGTGACTGAAAGAGATAATTGTAGAACAGCTAGGTCTGAGGTAGCTGGTTATCAATTAACTTTAGAGTCAATGGAAGCCAAAATATTAACACATGAAAATAATGAAATGGCTTGGGCAGAAAAATATGAGCAACAAGATTACCAATTGAAATTAAGTGAATGGAAGTTAGGATGTAAGGTGTCTGAATTAGAAAAGATTACTAAGGAAAGAGATACTTTGTTAGAAAAACTTGGTAGTATTAAACAGGCTGGTCTATCACATGTTCAATTTGTTGAAAAACAAAGAGTCATAAACAGTAGAGCTGGACTAGGTTATGGTGAAGATAGTAGTTCAGATGAGACCTCACCTAGTGATAAGGAAGAAACCCCACCTAGTGATAAGAAAGAGATTCCACCTAGTGATGATGACCTTACAAGCTCAGAAGAAAACACATCTAGGAATGAGGAACCAATTAGTGAATCACCTCCTGAGTTTAAGAAAGATAAGGAGTACCACTCAGTTCCTCCACCCACTGGTCAGTTTCAACCACTTAGGACAGATGTTTCTCGTTATGGTGTAGACAACCTAGAGTTTAGAAAGAAGCTTACTGGTCAATTTAGTTCTGAGAAACCTAAGAATGATTTTCAAAGGGGTAATGATCAAAAGTTTCCTACAGCCTTTCAAAAACAAGCAGTACCTCCAAAAACTTTTCAAAGTACTGCTGGACATTCAGCAGTACCTCCAAGAGAAACTTTTCAAAATACTGCTCACTATAGGAAACCTTTTAATCATAGAAGAGGATTTGGGAATATGGAGAGAAAGTTATGTTATGTATGCTATAGTCCTGATCACTTGATTAAGCATTGTGACTTACACTCAGAATATTTAAGTCAGTTCCCAAAGAATAGACCTGCCACCCATAAGCCAAGAGAGACTAGACCAGTTTGGAATCACTCAAATAGGGTCAACCATAGTAATTTCTCTAAAGACTATAGGTACCCTCACCAGAAAAGAATGTTTTCCAAACCACCAGTACCTTCACACATTGCTAAGTCTCAAGAAGTACCTTCTCAAAGGACTGATAAGTTTTCACCCAATCATGGTACTGCTAACACTTTTTACCTAGAAGACCTAAGAGATTCAATTCATATAAAAGGTCTTACACCTCAAGCAGAATACCTAGATCAGAGAAACCTAAGGTCAAACGAAATTGGGTTCAGAAAGAAAGTACTGATGGGGAACAAGCAGTACTTTCATCAGATAAGGGTGAAACATGGAGTGTTGTTGATAATATAACACAGGACATGGGACCAACTCAAATGATCATTGACCATGCCTTTAAAACCAGTGGAGATTACATACTGAAGGAATTCAAGTATGTCACTCCACAAGGGGAACACAAGTCAGTAATGGCTTGGGTTCCTAAAAGAAACTAACCCTTTTCTTTAATGTGCAGGGCAACCCAGAGGAGGAGCTTAAAGATCATATTATTGTTGATAGTGGTTGCTCTGGCAGCATGACAGGGGACAAGGAGATCCTGTCAGATTTTAAGGCATATTATGGAGGAAGAGTTGCATTTGGTAATGATCCTGATGGAGGGAGAATCACTGGCAAAGGAACAATCAAGGCTGGATGTATTGATTTTGAGAATGTTAGATATGTGAAGGAGCTCAAGTTCAATCTTTTGTCAGTATCTCAAATTTGTGACAAGAAGTACCCAATTCTGTTCACTGATACAGAATGTCTCATTCTCTCCCCTGAGTTCAAATTTGTTGATGATCACTTGGTAACATTGAGAGTACCAAGAACCAATGATGTGTACAGTTTAGACTTAAAGAGTCTCAATTCTGCTGGAAGAGCAACATGTTTAGTAGCAAAGGCATCATTGGAAGAAGCACATTTGTGGCACAGAAGACTAGGTCATGTTAATTTTAAGAACATCAACAAGCTGGTCAAAGGAAATTTAGTTAGAGGTTTACCTTCCAAAACATTCAAGACTGATCATTCATGTTTGGCTTGCAAGAAGGGTAAACAACATAAAGCTTCATGTAAGAAGCTTGGGGAAAGAGATATTAGAGAACCTTTGGAGTTGCTACACATGGATCTATTTGGACCAGTTTCAGTAGAGAGTTTAAACAAGAAGAAGTACTGCTTGGTTGTGACAGATGATTGTAGCCGATTTAGTTGGGTCTTTTTCTTGGGATTCAAAGATGAAACCTTTGATGCTATCCATGACCTGATAGTAGCCCTTGAAAATCAATTAAGACTCAAAGTAAGAGGTATTAGATGTGACAATGGAACAGAATTCAAGAACAAGCATATGGATGAATTCTGTGCCAAGAAAGGGATCAAGAGAGAGTTTAGCATTGCTAGAACACCCCAGCAGAATGGTGTTGTAGAAAGAAAGAACAGGACTTTGATAGAAGCAGCTAGAACAATGCTTGCAGATTCCCAATTACCTATTCTCTTTTGGGCTGAAGCCATAAGTACTGCTTGCTATGTGTTAAATAGAGTTTCAGTAACTAAACCTCAGATGAAGACACCTTATGAGTTACTAATGGGAAAGAAACCAAACATTCGTTTTCTAAAACCTTTTGGCTACTCTCTGACTATTCTAAATACCATTGACTCTCTGGGAAAATTTGATGGTAAGTCAGATGAAGGATATCTATTGGGTTATTGTACAAATAGCAAAGGTTTTAGAGTTTACAACAGGAATACCAAAAGGGTACAAGATTGTCTTCATGTTGAATTTTTGGAAGATAAGGAAACTCAGAAAGGTAAAGGTCCTGATTGGATGTTTGATCTTGATCTCAAGTTCACTCCATCCATGAATTATGTTCCTGTTAGAGAAGAGAATCAGGCTAATCACAAAGAAGATGATTCACAGTACATTGTTCATGGAGTCAATGTTACACCAGAAGATGTTCCTGACAAAGAACCTGAAGTTACTTTTGAAGACCAAAGTACTGCTCAACCAACTAATACAGTATCTGATGAAGATCAAGCCATACAAGATGAACTTAATAGGATGCTTTTTCAAGAAACTATAGCACAATCCTATGAAGATGAACAAAGGAAGGCTTATGAAGCTGCAAAGAAAAAGAGTGTATTTCAAGATACTGTTCACAGTACTTTTGATCATGGTACTGATGATCTTTTTGACAGTACTTCTGGTGTGTTAGAACAATCAAATTGGAACAATGCTGATGATTCCAATGTTGATAATGATGATTTGGATAATGCTAACATTCCTGGTTTAGAAGAAATTGATGATGAGCTTAATCCAGAAGGTATTTTCTCCAATGAAGGGATTGATTTTACTAACTTAGAGTTGATCTTCCAGTACCACCAACTCCTACATTGAGAGTTCATAAAGCTCATCCTCAAAGTAACATTATTGGATCACCCTCTTCAGGAGTGGTTACAAGGAACAAAGTTAAAGGACTTTCTAAGCAACATACTGCTTTACTTAGCTTTGTTTACAAACAAAACAGGATGAATCACAAGGATCAACAAACATGCCTGTTTGCTTGCTTTCTATCTCAAGAAGAACCCAAGAAGGTAGCTCAAGCTTTAGCTAATGAAAGTTGGGTTGAAGCCATGCAAGAGGAGCTTTTACAATTCAAGCTTCACGAAGTTTGGGTATTATGTGATTTACCAGATGGCAAAAGAGTCATTGGTACAAGATGGGTTTTCAGAATCAAAAGAGATGAAAGAGGGAATGTTATCAAAAATAAAGCTAGATTGGTTGCACAAGGATATCGCCAAGAAGAAGGAGTGGATTATGATGAAGTATTTGCTCCTGTTGCAAGGATAGAGGCAATAAGGTTATTTCTTGCCTTTGCATCATATATGGGATTTCCTGTCTACCAAATGGATGTGAAAAGTGCTTTTCTTTATGGCACAATTTCTGAGGAAGTTTATGTTAAACAACCTCCTGGTTTTGAAGATCCTGCACATCCAAACAAAGTCTACAAAGTGATCAAGGCACTGTATGGCCTTCATCAAGCTCCCAGAGCTTGGTATGAGAGACTCTCAAATTTTCTATTACAACATGGTTATAGGAGAGGAGCAATTGATAAGACTTTGTTTATCAAAAGGGATAAGAAAGATATTATGTTAGTCCAAGTATATGTGGATGATATTATATTTGGAGCCACAAAGAAGTCTATGGTGAAAGAATTTGAAGATCTTATGCAGAAGGAGTTTCAAATGAGTTCTATGGGAGAATTAACTTTCTTTTTGGGACTTCAAGTTAGACAAACAAGAGATGGAATCTTCATTAACCAAGAAAAGTATGTTGCAGACATACTTAAACGATTTGACCTTCCAAATCTCAGGCCTGCCACCACACCCATTGATAACAATAAACCCTTAGGCAAGGATGAAGATGGACAAGCTGTGGATGTCAAGCTTTATAGATCCATGATTGGTTTTCTTATGTACTTAACTGCATCAAGACCTGACATCATGTTTGCTGTATGTTTGTGTGCAAGATATCAGGTTACACCCAAGGTTTCCTATATGTATGCAGTCAAGAGGATTTTTCGATATCTCAAGCATCAACCAAAGTTAGGATTATGGTATCCTAAGGAGTCACCTTTTCATTTGGAAGCTTTTTCAGATAGTGACTATGCAGGGGATAACTATGATAGAAGATCAACCTCAGGAGGATGTCAATATCTTGGAAGAAGATTAGTTTCCTGGCAATGTAAAAAGCAAACAATTGCTGCAACCTCCTCTACTGAAGCAGAATATGTTGCTGCTGCAAGCTGTTGTGGACAACTTTTGTGGATGCAAAATCAACTCTTGGATTATGGATTCAACTTCAAAAATACTCCTATAAATATTGATAATGAGAGTACCATCTGCATTGTGAAGAATCCAGTTTATCACTCCAAGACCAAGCATATTCAGATTAGGCATCACTTCATTCGGGATTGTTATGAGCACAGGCTTATAAATGTGGTTAAGGTTCACACAGATGATAATGTAGCTGATCTACTCACTAAGGGATTTGATGTTTCAAGATTCAACCACTTAGTTGTGAGCATTGGGATGATTAACTACTAGGCTACATTTGAGGGGAGGCTTTAGTATTAGTTACTATACTTTCTATTAGTTCTTAATGAAAGTATTGGTTTTTAGTAGTTTCGTTTAGACCATATGTTGTATTTGAGGGGAGGCAACATAGTCATTAGTTAGAACTTATGCATGAACCATTTACAAGTTCTTGGTTCAGTTTGGAGTGTTGATTGTGGATAAGAAGATGGAACGTACTGCTTTGTTGCTTAAAGTACTGACTCAGCAAAGTACTGCTTCAACGTACTGCTTACGTGGATGTACTGTTCCAACGGTCAAAAATTGTGGGGCTATGGTTAATTAATTTCTTACGGCGGAGATAATAAGTTAATCAAAACGGTAACTTTATTATTTTGAGTTTGATTTGTTTCCATCCTATTTAAAGAAACTCTCCCTATTTCCCCGCCTTTTACCATATTTGAGATCCCTCATTCGCTTTTACACCACAATTTTTTAACAACTCACACACTCAAAGCGAATACTTCTCTACCACTCATCATGGCTAATCGACTCACTGTTAGCAAACACAATATGATCGCTAATTTGGACAAGACAAGGGATAATGTTGATTTTCATGCGATCATTGATTTCTTAACTGGGTCTTCCATCAACTACTCTATTTTAGTTGACCCTGATGTTATTGGTCCCTGGATGCAAGAATTTTGGACTACTGCAACGATTGAAGATGACTCGTTGATTAGGGCTACGGTTGCTGGACGAACTATTCGGATTTCTGAGGCCACGATTAGGGATGTTTTGATGTTTAATGACGAAGGAGGGGCTGTTCGTTTTGAAAAACAAGTGCTTTGGGACACTTTAAGTGATATAGGTTATGAAGGAGATCTGACGAAACTTACTTTTCAGAAGCCTTTGTTTTGTTCTCATTGGAAGTACCTCATTCACGTCTTACTTCATTGTTTAAGTCCCAAGAGTACTTCTTTTGATCAATTTGGTCAAAATATTGCATCTGCATTAGTGGGTTTGGCTACCGATCAAAGGTTCAACTTTTCAAGACTAATTCTTGATGGTATGCTTACACATATTGCTAATGGTTCGCCATTCTTAATGTATCCAAGGTTTGTTCAGTTATTCTTGAACAATCAACTTGAGGATGTCCCTAAACCTCAAAGTTTTTTACCCACTGTCAAACTTCCACCAAAGGTGTTTACTTTTCTATCTAAACAAAGTGTCAAGTTTTCTGGAACTAACACACCTTTGACTGCTCATATATTGGGAGTTGCACAAGTTGTTAGAGATGCAGAGCAAGAGCAAGAGCAAGAAGCAAATTCAGAATCAGCAAGCCAAGAGTATCCAGTTTCAAGAGAAGATAGTATTCCTCAACCTACTGCTTCTCAACATACTGCTTCTCCACATTCTGCTACTAGGGAAGATACTGCTCCTATGGACATTCCTACTCATGAGGAGTCAGACCAAGGTATGAATCAACCACCATCTCCTAATGATTATTCTTCCACAAATATGTCTAAGCACTTTGAAGAAGACGAGGCAGAGTTGGATAATTATGCTTTAACAAGGGAGTTAATGTAACACCCCAACCCGACAAGGGTAGAAGTGTCACGCAAATGGTGACATATCAAAGGCAAGCATAACATACGACTTAAATAATACAATAGAAATTCAAAGGTTACAAATGATATACTGAAGCTACAAGGTTACAAATAAGAAACAAAACTAAATACTATGTCTGTCAACGCAAATCCTTCTAAAAACTTCTACTTCCGAAAAACTATCAAAGTCTTCTAAGTCCAAAGGTTTCTTCACTCATTCCCAGCTTCCAACTAAAACCTGCCGCACACGGAAAGAAAACGTGCGGCTGAGCTTAAAAAGCCCAGTGAACAGATATATATAATAAACGGAAACGAACAAATGAAGCATAATGCAAGAGATAATAAATAAGGTACAAGAGTAAAGGTTAGGACAGTCATCCACCACGAGCCCAAACAAATCAAATCATATCATATCGTAACCAAAATCTTCAAATCATATAGAGGGGAGACCTCTCAGATAATCAGATAATATGAGGGGTGTCCTCATTCTTCAAATGGAGTAGCTAGCTCCCAGGGGTGTGAAAGACGTGGATTGCACCCATCATCAGTCACCAAATCAAATCAAATCAAAATGTCCACGAACACGGACACGAACCTAGGATGCATCCATTCGCCCCCCGAACAAATCAAATTGGCCATATCAAATCATATCATAGTGAGCTCATATCAAATCAAAATGGGGACGGTGTAACCAAATCACTAGGGCTACACGCTAGTCATGCCATTGGTGCATCAATGACACGGCCATGTTACCTTCATGGCTAGGAAACGAACTTGGCTCGGGTATCAAACTGGGGTCAAAGGTCAATATCAAAGCAAAGGTTCACATGGTCATGGTCCAAATATCAAAGTTCATATCAGAAGGTTCATATCAAAGGGTTCATATGCCAAAGGTTCAAATCCCAAGGTTCATAGCGAAGGTCAAAGTCAAATCATAATAAGGGTTCAAGAGACCGAAGGCACCTTATTAAAAAGGGCAGAATATCTGTACCTTATTCCAAAGCAAAGCACAACCAAAAGAATAAGATGCAAAGGATCATGTCCTCTCCTTCTTCACACCTAGAGGGGTAGAAAAGAATTACAAACCTTTCCATTTTAAGTAACTTTCCATTTTTAGCAGGTTTCCATATTTAGTAAGTTTCCATAATTAGTAAGTTACCACATTTAGCAAGATTCAAGTGATATAATTAAAGTCAAGTCTTTAATTAGCTTATTATGGAAGTAACATTCATTTTAACAAGTTACACAAGTTCAGGGTTAATTATGACAAGTTTTCATAGTTCAGGGTTATAAACGTAACTTTACCAAAGTTCAAGGTTTAAAATGGAAATTCTCATAATTTACCATTCGAATACTTTATTTTCCAGAATTACACTTTTAGCCTCCAAGTTTCCAATATTTACGAATTACACCCCTTTACTTTCATTAATTTACAAATTAATCTTATACTTACATAACTTACAAATTTAACCTTTACAATATTCATATTACACATCAAGTCCTTTTGTTTCTTCAAATTACAGAAATTAACCTTCAATATAATTATGTTACAAACAGCCCTCAAAGTTTTGGTAATTTACACATTTGGTCCTTATACTTTTTAAATTACAAATTCGAATTATATAATTTACTATAATTACATATTAAACCCTTAATTTACCAATTTTACATCATGAGTACTTATTTTAGCATGCTATACGAATGCTCCTTCAAATTTCCATAATTTACACAATAGGTCCCTCTAGTTATCAAAGTTACATATTTAGTCCTTTAAATTACAATTTCAACCTTTAATTATTAACAATTACATATTAAGCCATTAAATTACCAAAATTACACATAACCCCCTGAATATAATTTACTACTCAAAACAGCACCAAGTTTCCAGAAATTACATATTTAGTCCCTCATTTTTATTTATTTTCAATTCGACTTATAATTTATGTAATTACACATTTTAATCCTTTTAATTACAAAAATTACACATGACACCTTCAAGTTATATTTTATACGAATTATAAATAGTCCAAATAAAGTTATAAAAATAGCCCTTGAGTTTTAAAAGTTACAAAATACACCCTAAACATTTTATCTTCAAATCGCCATATAATTTACAAATTAAATCCACACTTCGCTCGATTTACAAATAAAGCCCTTATATTATAATTTTTATATCTTCCCCCTGATCTATAAAACATTACAAAAATATCCCACAAGTTTTAATAATTACAAAACACACCCTTAACTAATTATTTTCAAATCGGTAATAACAAAACATTTTCAAAATCAAACCCTAGTAATCCAAATCATTAGGCCATCATTGTATCATCATTATAACTCATTAAATTCCAGATTTCATCACACAAGAACCCTAGTTCGATTGGTTTAATAATTTTTCCACGATTTTCCCTTTTTTGCTCTAAAATCCGATTTAACAACAATTCCATAAATCACGAATTCGACTCAAACAAATCAAGAAACATTTTTCTCATGTTATATGATCATCATAGAAGCCACGAAAAATAATAACCTGGCCCAGAAAATTCGCATACAAGATTTTTAGATTTAATTCGATTTTAGGGTTTATAAACCCATTATTTTCCATTCGGCCAAAATACAATGCATGGTTCGATTTAAGTATTTTTCCCATGTTATATGTGATTAAAGGAGTGCTAGAAAATTACCAGGAAATTTATAGATCAAAGGATTCACACGTTGTGGATTATTGATGCTCGGTTGCACTATTTTGACCCAAATAAATCACCACGAACACACGATCGACTCCAGGACCTTGTGGCTATTTTTCTCACCTTCCTTGCATCATCAAGCACTCCAGAAAAATGGGTTTTTGATTTCTAAAAATCGGATGTGTTGTGTGGGATTTTTAAGAGTGGCGGCTAGGTTGTTTTTAGGGTTTTATGGAAGAAATAAAATTATGGAATGATATAAAATGGGATGGACTGAATTAGGAGGAGGGGAATTGACTAAGAGCCGGCCTTCAAGGCCCAAGAATCAATTTACCTTTTTTTTTTATTTATTTCCATAATTAATCTTGTAATTTAAATGGTTTTTAATTAATAATAATTGTGTATTTAAATTTTTGGTACACACAAGGGTATTTTGGTCATTTCACAACTTGTATAAATATTAATCGAAGTCGTCAAAATTATTTTGTACCATATCTTGCTCGTTTCCAGAAGTTTGGGATCGATTCGGAACTTTAATTAAGCTTTAATTAAATTTTAAAGTTTCAGGGGCATTTTGGTAATTTTTGCATGTTTTAGATTTTCGGGTTTTACAACTCTTCCCCTCTAACAGAAAAATTTCGTCCTCGAAATTTGCAAAGCATCAGAAGTGAAAGGATCGAAAACAAAATAGGGACGTACTAGATCAGAATGCGGATAACTAGCTCGTATTGATTCCTCGGTTTCCCAGGTAGCTTCCCGCTCTGGGTGGTTCTTCCAACGAATCTTTGCGAACGGAGATGAAACGAAACAGAAGACACAACGGACAGCGAACGGAAATGTAAAAAAGACTTGTTTCTTATGACTCTTCATTGCCGATCCAAAAGTAACTTCAGTTCCCAGAATTGACATATCATACGGAATTCAGATTGCAAGGATCATATTCAAACATGACGAATGGTTATCATATTCTCTCAGAAGAGATACAAGGATAAGCAAGATTGTGACGGATATGCCGTCCATAGCATTCGATTAGACAAATCAGATGAGATCGTACAGAAAATAAATTGTAGGTGATATCAAAAGGAAGAAACTTATAGCAGAACTTAAGATTCTTATCGAAATTACAAAGGTCAACAACCGCGTACCGAGAATCCAAACGTATCAAATCGCATAACGGCGAAACAGATTAAGCGTATAGGTGGAACGAACCTAAATCTTACAAATGCGAAATTTCTCACATCTCTAATCAAAATTCTAAGGTTTCTAAAGTACTCCTCGAAATATCCTATGAACACAATGAGGGTACGTCATATGACGTAAGTATTATCACGTTCGCGAACCGTCATAATACCAGTATCATATGAGTATACCATCATGATGGTCATACTTTATCTCAAGTCGCGAACAGAACTACTTATCTTAACCACCTATCAGTCTTTCTACCTCCTAAGGTTGGTCCAAAACAAACATCACTACGGATTCTAAATCGGAGGAATTTGAACGTACAAATAGCGTAACGAAATGTGTACACCTCAAAATGAACCTCGTCGTCAAGACGTTAGGTCTTCCACAATTCATCATCCTTCTCATAACGAACCAACGTCCAACACATGCATAATGGACATCGAACGGAATTTCTAATAGGGAAAAGGCTCATTCAAGATCTTATCGAAAGGTAACGGAAACTTGAGTGGTCTAAGAGGAAATGAATTACGTCTTCAATATCTTCATCCTTTACAAAAATCAAATCTTCCGAATCCAAACGTTTACTACAAAATTTCATCCCTTCCATTTCATGATCTCGAATCCTTTCAAATTTCAAGTAGCCGCTCTCTTGTCTAATCATACGATCATAGGGTGAAAAGGAAATCATAAACTTGAGTCTGGTTCCTCAAGTCTTCGACACTTCTTCTGGACACTTCGGTGTGGTAGCATGAATCTCTTACGTGATCACCGTGCATTCCTCCATTGGCGAGTCTGCTTCAGCTCTCAATTCATCTTAGTACAACTAAAATGACTAGAGAAACAAGGTTGCGTGCCTCCCACAGGTCTTCTAACATGATTCAGAATTCACCAACTCAAACTGCTGTGGACTTCCTGGTTTATGTGCTGAAAGCTCATCTCCTACGGTCTGGTCGTCTTGATGCCCAACTGAAGTCTCCATGTGCTGCTTGGGGTATAATCGAGTCTCATCTCAGTCTTTCTTCTTCTTACCTGCTTCTCTCTAGGTAATGCCTGTCACGAACCTCTTCTGCACATCTTCTACAAGGTTTCTAACTCTGACAATGGTCTTCAGACCTGGTCCTTTTTGTGGAAGCTCTTTAGTCATCGGATACCTGGTGGTGTTGTTTGCTACAATCTCCGATCATCAAGTGAATCTATTCTTCTAGAACAAAGGGTCGGTTCACTTCATACTAAAAATGGTCAACGTGTTCCTCGATCGTCTCTAAGCACAAACATACTGTCATACTATGACAATTGTCCGAATACTTGCGAAAACATGAATCTTCTAGTCAATACAATTGACATCATTCAAAACTCACAGTGGTCACACATGTACTAAAGCAACTTCAGGAAATCTTCTTAGAGAAAACTTCATCTCACAAATCTTTCTCTTCGCCAATCAAATTGTAATGCTTCGCGGAACCTAATCTCAACTAATCAAATTCCTTCTCAGATGTTCTTGTGGTTGCTTCTTCCGTCTTTCAAACTCAAATGAGGTCGTCTGTTACGGAGTTTCAAAAGTAGAACAAATCAAATATTGCTACGCGGAAATGGAATAATGATTACGGTTACATTCACGATGGTCGGTGTGCCGCCGCACACTTCTCTCTTTCTTCTTCATAAATCAACAGGAGCATTCAAGAGATCACTGAAGTGAACAATCTCATATTCCATCAATTCCTACCATCTCTTAACTTCTTCAGGTCAATGCAAACTTCATTTCCCAACGGATCTCAAAAGGTTCATCAGAACACCAGAAATTCGTACAACAAACTTTCAAATGCCGGAGCTTTCCAAGAGTGGATACTAACAGGCGTTAGGAGAAAATTGGAAATCAAAAAGATCGGAGTATGTGCTTCATAGCAACAATAATCTTAACAGATTCAATGATTGAGAATATTATATCAAAATATGGTGAAGCAGATTGTTAGAGGTCGCCAATATTGCAGTCCATGATAGCTTTACAAAAACCACCACTCCATAGTCAAGAGACCTCAAAGTCAAATACATCCAAAGGGAAACGGATTCTCAGAGCGAATGTGGTTGTCAAATCATACGGATAGTTTACATATCAAATTTAGGTACATGGTTCATCAAAGTGTAGGATGGGAGATTATTAGAATATATCAAGGTCAAATATATCAAATTTAGAATCGTGAACAGTTCAAAGGATTTAAATCTTGTTTAGCTTATAACATAGGAATGGTAGGGTGTGCACCGATAGTAATACGAACATCGTTTAACTGTCAGAGTTGAGATGTATGGAATATCAGTTATTAGCATCAGCATGCTTAGATAACAATTCCGTACTAGACAAATATCAACATCAAATCCTTCTAAAGGAAAAGTTGGTTAACATACAACGTTCATCTTTCAAATGACGGAAGGTAAGACTTCCCCGTCTTCTGCGACAAACGTTCTTATAAGGCATGACTAAAGGCAAAGACAAGATTCAGAGTGATGCGGAAGCAATTACTACTCACATGGATGTCCTAGACTACCCATTCCTCACCGGTTATGACTTATATTCCTATGGGAAAATTCTACGCAACTTCGCAAAGGTTATCCTACGAGCGCCTACAGTGGAAACTTAGGGGTCCTAACTTACACAGGCCAAGGGTAGATGTACTACAAGTCGTAAACCTGTCTCTGACACCATAATTGTAACACCCCAACCCGACAAGGGTAGAAGTGTCACGCAAATGGTGACATATCAAAGGCAAGCATAACATACGACTTAAATAATACAATAGAAATTCAAAGGTTACAAATGATATACTGAAGCTACAAGGTTACAAATAAGAAACAAAACTAAATACTATGTCTGTCAACGCAAATCCTTCTAAAAACTTCTACTTCCGAAAAACTATCAAAGTCTTCTAAGTCCAAAGGTTTCTTCACTCATTCCCAGCTTCCAACTAAAACCTGCCGCACACGGAAAGAAAACGTGCGGCTGAGCTTAAAAAGCCCAGTGAACAGATATATATAATAAACGGAAACGAACAAATGAAGCATAATGCAAGAGATAATAAATAAGGTACAAGAGTAAAGGTTAGGACAGTCATCCACCACGAGCCCAAACAAATCAAATCATATCATATCGTAACCAAAATCTTCAAATCATATAGAGGGGAGACCTCTCAGATAATCAGATAATATGAGGGGTGTCCTCATTCTTCAAATGGAGTAGCTAGCTCCCAGGGGTGTGAAAGACGTGGATTGCACCCATCATCAGTCACCAAATCAAATCAAATCAAAATGTCCACGAACACGGACTCGAACCTAGGATGCATCCATTCGCCCCCCGAACAAATCATATTGGCCATATCAAATCATATCATAGTGAGCTCATATCAAATCAAAATGGGGACGGTGTAACCAAATCACTAGGGCTACACGCTAGTCATGCCATTGGTGCATCAATGACACGGCCATGTTACCTTCATGGCTAGGAAACGAACTTGGCTCGGGTATCAAACTGGGGTCAAAGGTCAATATCAAAGCAAAGGTTCACATGGTCATGGTCCAAATATCAAAGTTCATATCAGAAGGTTCATATCAAAGGGTTCATATGCCAAAGGTTCAAATCCCAAGGTTCATAGCAAAGGTCAAAGTCAAATCATAATAAGGGTTCAAGAGACCGAAGGCACCTTATTAAAAAGGGCAGAATATCTGTACCTTATTCCAAAGCAAAGCACAACCAAAAGAATAAGATGCAAAGGATCATGTCCTCTCCTTCTTCACACCTAGAGGGGTAGAAAAGAATTACAAACCTTTCCATTTTAAGTAACTTTCCATTTTTAGCAGGTTTCCATATTTAGTAAGTTTCCATAATTAGTAAGTTACCACATTTAGCAAGATTCAAGTGATATAATTAAAGTCAAGTCTTTAATTAGCTTATTATGGAAGTAACATTCATTTTAACAAGTTACACAAGTTCAGGGTTAATTATGACAAGTTTTCATAGTTCAGGGTTATAAACGTAACTTTACCAAAGTTCAAGGTTTAAAATGGAAATTCTCATAATTTACCATTCGAATACTTTATTTTCCAGAATTACACTTTTAGCCTCCAAGTTTCCAATATTTACGAATTACACCCCTTTACTTTCATTAATTTACAAATTAATCTTATACTTACATAACTTACAAATTTAACCTTTACAATATTCATATTACACATCAAGTCCTTTTGTTTCTTCAAATTACAGAAATTAACCTTCAATATAATTATGTTACAAACAGCCCTCAAAGTTTCGGTAATTTACACATTTGGTCCTTATACTTTTTAAATTACAAATTCGAATTATATAATTTACTATAATTACATATTAAACCCTTAATTTACCAATTTTACATCATGAGTACTTATTTTAGCATGCTATACGAATGCTCCTTCAAATTTCCATAATTTACACAATAGTCCCTCTAGTTATCAAAGTTACATATTTAGTCCTTTAAATTACAATTTCAACCTTTAATTATTAACAATTACATATTAAGCCATTAAATTACCAAAATTACACATAACGCCCTGAATATAATTTACTACTCAAAACAGCACCAAGTTTCCAGAAATTACATATTTAGTCCCTCATTTTTATTTATTTTCAATCCGACTTATAATTTATGTAATTACACATTTTAATCCTTTTAATTACAAAAATTACACATGACACCTTCAAGTTATATTTTATACGAATTATAAATAGTCCAAATAAAGTTATAAAAATAGCCCTTGAGTTTTAAAAGTTACAAAATACACCCTAAACATTTTATCTTCAAATCGCCATATAATTTACAAATTAAATCCACACTTCGCTCGATTTACAAATAAAGCCCTTATATTATAATTTTTATATCTTCCCCCTGATCTATAAAACATTACAAAAATATCCCACAAGTTTTAATAATTACAAAACATACCCTTAACTAATTATTTTCAAATCGGTAATAACAAAACATTTTCAAAATCAAACCCTAGTAATCCAAATCATTAGGCCATCATTGTATCATCATTATAACTCATGAAATTCCAGATTTCATCACACAAGAACCCTAGTTCGATTGGTTTAATAATTTTTCCACGATTTTCCCTTTTTTGCTCTAAAATCCGATTTAACAACAATTCCATAAATCACGAATTCGACTCAAAAACATCAAGAAACCATTTTTCTCATGTTATATGATCATCATAGAAGCCACGAAAAATAATAACCTGGCCCAGAAAATTCGCATACAAGATTTTTAGATTTAATTCGATTTTAGGGTTTATAAACCCATTATTTTCCATTCGGCCAAAATACAATGCATGGTTCGATTTAAGTATTTTTCCCATGTTATATGTGATTAAAGGAGTTCTAGAAAATTACCAGGAAATTTATAGATCAAAGGATTCACACGTTGTGGATTATTGATGCTCGGTTGCACTATTTCGACCCAAATAAATCACCACGAACACACGATCGACTCCAGGACCTTGTGGCTATTTTTCTCACCTTCCTTGCATCATCAAGCACTCCATAAAAATGGGTTTTTGATTTCTAAAAATCGGATGTGGTGTGTGGGATTTTTAAGAGTGGCGGCTAGGTTGTTTTTAGGGTTTTATGGAAGAAATAAAATTATGGAATGATAAAAAATGGGATGGACTGAATTAGGAGGAGGGGGAATTGACTAAGAGCCAGCCTTCAAGGCCCAAGAATCAATTTACCCTTTTTTTTATTTATTTCCTTAATTAATCTTGTAATTTAAATGGTTTTTAATTAATAATAATTGTGTATTTAAATTTTTGGTACACACAAGGGTATTTTGGTCATTTCACAACTTGTATAAATATTAATCGAAGTCGTCAAAATTATTTTGTACCATATCTTGCTCGTTTCCAGAAGTTTGGGATCGATTCGGAACTTTAATTAAGCTTTAATTAAATTTTAAAGTTTCAGGGGCATTTTGGTAATTTTTGCATGTTTTAGATTTTCGGGTTTTACAACTCTTCCCCTCTAACAGAAAAATTTCGTCCTCGAAATTTGCAAAGCATCAGAAGTGAAAGGATCGAAAACAAAATAGGGACGTACTAGATCAGAATGCGGATAACTAGCTCGTATTGATTCCTCGGTTTCCCAGGTAGCTTCCCGCTCTGGGTGGTTCTTCCAACGAATCTTTGCGAACGGAGATGAAACGAAACAGAAGACACAACGGACAGCGAACGGAAATGTAAAAAAGACTTGTTTCTCATGACTCTTCATTGCCGATCCAAAAGTAACTTCAGTTCCCAGAATTGACATATCATACGGAATTCAGATTGCAAGGATCATATTCAAACATGAAGAATGGTTATCATATTCTCTCAGAAGAGATACAAGGATAAGCAAGATTGTGACGGATATGCCGTCCATAGCATTCGATTAGACAAATCAGATGAGATCGTACAGAAAATAAATTGTAGGTGATATCAAAAGGAAGAAACTTATAGCAGAACTTAAGATTCTTATCGGAATTACAAAGGTCAACAACCGCGTACCGAGAATCCAAACTTATCAAATCGCATAACGGTGAAACAGATTAAGCGTATAGGTGGAACGAACCTGTAACACCCCAACCCGACAAGGGTAAAGATATCACAATAATGGTTTCATATCAGATCAAAACAAAGCATACATCTATAGTAATACAAGGATTCTCAAAGGTTACAAATTAAATACAGATACTACAAGGTTACAAAAGAACTTCCAATTAATACTAATTTCGAACTAATAATAACTTCTAGCCATTTCTAAATCCCGGATAACTATCAAGTCTTCTAAGTCCAAAAGCCTCTTCACTTATACCCAAACCCGTCATCCTGCTTATAACCTGCCGCACACGAAAAGAAAAACGTGCGGCTGAGCTTAAAAAGCCCAGTGAACAGATATATAATAAACGGAAACGAAAGTAAACGGAAATAATCAGATGTAGCATAATGAATGAGATATAATAAGGTACAAGAGTAAAGGTTTAGGATAGTCATCCACCACGAGCCCAGAAACAGATCATATCATATCATAACAGCGTAACCATAAATCTTCATAATCATATAGAGGGGAGACCTCTCAGATAATCAGATAATATGAGGGGTGTCCTCATTCTTCAAATCAAATAATATGAGGGGTGTCCTCATTCTTCGAATGGAGTAGCTAGCTCCCAGAAATATGTGAAAGGCGTGTATTACACACAGCACCAGTCACCAGACAAATCATATCATATCATATTAAATCCACTAAACAGAACAGATCTAGGATTGCAATCCATACGCCCCCCAGAAACATATATAATCCATAATCAAAGTAATGCGCATATCATAATCAGAATGGGGACGGTGTGAGGAATCACTCACCCACACATGAGTCATGCCAGTGGTGCATCACAGACACGGCCAGGTTACCTTCCTGGCTAGGTAACAGAAATGTGGCTCGGGTATCAAACTAAGAGTCAAAGGTCAAAGGTCAAAGGTTCATATCATAATCAGGGTGTCATATCAGAAGGTTCAATATCAGAAGTTCATAATCAGACCAGTCAAAGTATCAGAAGGTCAAGTATCAGAAGTTCAAATATCAGAAGGTCAAATATCCCAGGTCAATATCCAAAAAGGGTCAATGTATCCGATGGTAAAATCTTCAAAAGGTTCAATATCAAAAGTACTTTTCAAAAGGTTTTCTCTTAAGGTTCATTTAAAAACAATCATTCAAAAATAGTTTTCATAAATGGTCTTTCAATTAGTTTTCATAAAATGAACTTCAAAATAGTTTTCTTAAAGTCAATATATCATGCTTGAAAAACCCTTTCAAAATACTTTACTTAAAACATTTCCATCTCATATCAAAAAGGTCTTCATATCATAGGTTCAAAATCAGAGATCAAAGGTCGAAGCAAAGGTGTCATAGCAAGGGATCGTAACAGAGTATCAAATCAGAGAATTTAACAGATCAGAAAAGAATCATAGGAAACCTTACAGAGAAGGTCAGAATATCTGTACCTTATACCGCAAGTGACAAACACAACAGAAATATAGAGGTCGGACGTAAACTCCATCTTCAGCGAATCTACACGAATCATGACTGTCTTATTAAAAGCCTATTTAATTCAGATTACTTATTTTGGTCGGCTTTCCATTTTTAGTAACTTCCTTTTTAGGTAACATTCCAGATTTAACCCTTTCATATTAAGATGATAACTTTAGACCCCGACGTTCATAATTTATTAACGTACCCTTGACATTTACCACGACGACCAAAATATGTTATTATCACATAAGTAACGAGACCAAAACAATTCACCATTTTCTTTCATTTGACCAAGAATCTCACGCATAAGTTTTATGACCATACCAAGACGCCTATTACTCCATTATATAGTTTTAACAATCACAAGTGCATGCATGCAAATCAGGTCATGGTTGGTATTATATATATTATATATCATCCACAACAGCAATTCTAGTGAAATCTTTTTATCACTTAACTTTGAAAAACAAAAGAGAAGCCATGAATGCACCATCTAATATTTTATAATCAAAATTTCGTGTCGCTGTCTTGTGATATCATGTGATTCGAAAAAAAAAGAAAGCATGCAGTCCTTTTTATTAATTTTATTGCTAATATATAACATGTAAAAGTTAAACCACCATGCATCAAAACAGTAGCCTACGAGTAGGTGATAAAACATGTTTTGTAACTCGTTATTTTATGCGTGATATTACAATCGATTAGCAGGTTGGTTTTTATCATTTTATGTGTGATTTTGTGTGAGCCATATTCTCGAATTGAAGGCAGAAAATGTGGTCGAGACAGAAAGCAATAGGATTAAATAAGGTGTAGACAGTGTTACCCGTGAAGTCGTGACAAGAACAAAACACGATCGAGTATCACATCATCTTCCAGCCGAGACAGAAACGGCACCTCTACTCCAATGGAACCCGCGATTTCCAAGCCCTAACCGTACCAAAATTTGCCACGACCTTTGCTACTTTCGAACCACAAACACCCCTGGTCGTGACCTCCTACAGCACCACCATCGAGCCTCCCATGCATTTTGGTTCGGACAGAAAGGAGGAGAGAGTGGCCGACATTTAGTTTTTAGATGTTTAGGGTTTTGAATTTTTGTTAAAAGTGAAGTAAGTGTGATGATTGATTCGGTTTATTAAGATGCCGAGTTAGGAGATTGTTTAAAATGGAAAAATGCGTGATTCATGGAAACCAATAAAAGGTCAAAGCGAAAATCACTCCATCATGTATCTAGACCATTTGAAGTTTCCACACATTGTGATGTTTAAAGAAAATTCGGCCCAACTAGCAAAAAAAAATGTGAGGGGAATATTTAGATGATTAAATGTGTACAACTTATTTTAACTAAGGTTTTATAATTTGATTAAATGTTTATTGTTCTCGTATTACAGCTTTAATTTCTTTTGGTTATCGCATAACACAACATCTTGAATTATTTATCATCTCTTCATAAATTCGAAACTAGATGGTATTTTGGGTATTTTAAACGTTCAAAATTTTGGGTTTTACAATTCTTCCCTTCTAAAAAGAAAATTTTCGTCCTCGAAAATTGAAGTCGCAAGGTTAGTCGGAGTCGTAGTAAATAACAAAAAGGTCGTCACAATTTTCTCACGCTCGGGGAGGTTCTTCCAAAAGAATCTTCAAAACAAAACAGTTTCTCATGACTCGATCCAGATAAAGTGGGTTTGGATTCCTCAGAATGAGACAAAATCAGGTTTAATCTGGTCAAAAGCCAATGCAACATATAATGGATGATAGATGACTCTTCTCGAAATATCGTATAGGATACGAACACAATTTCAAATCGAATTAACTGTGTCAAACAGTAGAGAGCTATACAAAGAGTTCAAGATTTATAACTGAGGTCAACGGAATGCAGAACGAGAGTCCAAAGTCATCCCGATATCTAACGAACGAAAACAGAGTATACGCATAGGTAGAATGAACCTAAAGTCTCACTAATCACGGACAATCCAACGGAGATCAAATTCTAAACTTCTTAGGTACTCCCCAAGATATCCTATGTCCACAATGAGTGCACGTTATATGGTGTAAGTATTATTACGTTGATCAGGCGTCATAATACTAGCACCACATAAATATGCCTTCATGATGATCATACTTTATCTCAAGTCGTAATCAAAACCACCTATCTTAATCCACCTAGTACTTCTACAGTCTCAGAGGTCATCAAAATCAAACACCATAACTAAGAGGAGAACGAACTACTCGAAAGAGTTAACGGAAGTCTCAGAATGTCTATCAGAATTTGGTACATCGCTAAAAACATCGGGTCGCCCATCATTCATCAAATTTCACATAACGAAACTATCGTCCAACATACGCAGGATGAACTCAGAGCGGAATTACTGACAAGGAATATAAATCATTCAAGGGATCTTATCATCAGGTAACAGAAATTTGAGTAGGTCAAAAGGAAATGAATTACATCGCCCATAGCTTCATCCTTCACAGAATCAACTCTTTCAAACACAAACGTTCGCTTCAGAATTATTGTCCATCCAAATACATGATCTTAAACTTCTTCCAAGTTCATGCAGTCTATCGTATGATCATAGAGTGGAAAAGAAAATATCAACTCGAGTCTGGTCCCTCAAGCCTTCGGCACTTCTCCTTGGAACTGAGGTGTAGTAACGTGAATCTCCGGTATGGTCACTGTGCATTCTTCCGTTCGCTAGTCTGCTTCTGCTCTCAATTCCTCTTAGTACAACTAAGACGAATAGAGAAGCAAGACTGCGTGTCTTCGACAAGTCTTCAGCACAGTTCAGAATTCGCCATCTCAAACTGCCGTCATCGCCGGATGCATGGTAGTATTGCCTGCTACCATCTCTGGACGCCACTCGAATCTACTTCTACTAGAATAAAGGGTCATTCCACATGATGGTCTACCTGTTCCTCTTCGTGCATAAAACTGAAATACTTCCCGGAGGTTCCTCTCAAATAGTCATCTCTTTTCTTAGAAGTCCTTGTGGTTGCTTCTTCAGTCCTTCAATCATCCACAGAGGTCATCTGGTACGGAGTTTACAAAGATAGAATCAATCATTGATGCGCTGAATTGAAAGATGGTCATGGTAGTGATACGATTAGGTTTACGATAGTTGATACTCCAAGTTTTCTCTTTCTTCTTCACCAGCTAGCAGGGTATTCAAAATGAAGCACTGAGGTGAACAAAATCACAATTCATCATCCCCTCCAATTTTCTCAAATTCGATGGCATCATGGTCCGTCAACTGGGATTGGTTCAAATTTTCATTCTGCTTCTCAACCGGAAAGGAAATCCAAGAGTTTCATCATAGAACACCAGAAAATTTGCATAATAAAACTTCCAAGGCCAAAGTTTTCTAAGAGTGGATAATAGGTGTCAGGAGGCAATCAACAATCAAATGAAATCGAGATAGAAGTTTCCATAGCAGGTTAGGCTTAACAGATTTGAGCGGTTAAAGGTTATCATAACGAAAGTGGGATGGAACGTATTACTAAAGGTCACAAATCAGATACAGTAGTCCCTGGCAGCGTATGAGGGCCAGCCAATCCATATTTTAAAGTCCACAAAATCGAATATATCAAAGCAAACGGATTCGTAGGATGAGTACGGTCGCCAAGCCAGACGGATAGTTCATATCTCAGGGTTAAGTACATGGTTCATCAAAGTGTGGAAATAGATAAGCGAACAATTCAAGGTGTTGGATTCTTGTTTGGCTAAATAGCATAAGTGGCAGGTAGGTTGTGAATCATCGTTAATACAAGGATCGTATAACTGTCAAAAGTCAGGCGTATAGAATATCAGTTATCAGCATCATCATGCTCAGTTAACAATTTCATATCGGGGCAAAATTATCGTCACAGTCCATGGCTAATAATCACCAGAGTTCTCATAGGAGTAGTAACGAACTTTGCAAGGACAGAGTAATATCCGATGATACATTTATCTCCAGCATGGGTAATTAATTCACAGAATGTGTCAAGCACCTTAAGGTTAAATGACCTTCGGAATGGTCAGAGGAGTATTAAACTGCTTATCAAATAGGTTGGAAGTAAAGAACAAAATTAGGTAGAAATAGCAACAATCGGATATCATGGTCGGGAGTTCAAAATGGTTTCAAACACCGAAGTGAAACATAAGAGGATAATCGTCCCTTATCAGAATAAAATTAAAGTTAACTATTCAATGAAAACAGATTGACAACGCAAGTCTTATCGTTCAGAAGTAAGACGAAAACATTCTTATACTCGTGGTTAAAACACCACTAGACTTCTCATGGAAACGGAGATGTTTAAGACGGACTCATATAGGGTCAGAAGATTCATAGATTATCAAAAGCAATTAACAGAATGTATCAAGTAAGTTATCGTCATGGAGATTCTCAGAATACTCGAAGAGACATCAAGATGATTAACAAAAGAATCAGAGATCAGAGTCGGAATCTTAGGTGGTGCAAAGCGTGAGCTTGAAGCCTTCAAAAGTACTCTCAACAAGCTGGGCATAATTCAGAGTGATGCGGAAGCAATGCTACTTAACCAAAAGCCTTATAGTCTACCCATTCCTCACTGGTCAAACTTAAGTTCCTATAGGGAAATCCTAAAGCAAATCTTAAAGGTTATCTTATGAGCGCATACAGTGTGGTCCAGACATCACAGGTCAAGGGTAAATGTATTACGAGTCGCAGCCTGTCTCTCTGATACCATAAATTGTAACACCCCAACCCGACAAGGGTAAAGATATCACAATAATGGTTTCATATCAGATCAAAACAAAGCATACATCTATAGTAATACAAGGATTCTCAAAGGTTACAAATGAAATACAGATACTACAAGGTTACAAAAGAACTTCCAATTAATACTAATTCCGAACTAATAATAACTTCTAGCCATTTCTAAATCCCGGATAACTATCAAGTCTTCTAAGTCCAAAAGCCTCTTCACTTATACCCAAACCCGTCATCCTGCTTATAACCTGCCGCACACGAAAAGAAAAACGTGCGGCTGAGCTTAAAAAGCCCAGTGAACAGATATATAATAAACGGAAACGAAAGTAAACGGAAATAATCAGATGTAGCATAATGAATGAGATATAATAAGGTACAAGAGTAAAGGTTTAGGATAGTCATCCACCACGAGCCCAGAAACAGATCATATCATATCATAACAGTGTAACCATAAATCTTCATAATTATATAGAGGGGAGACCTCTCAGATAATCATATAATATGAGGGGTGTCCTCATTCTTCAAATCAAATAATATGAGGGGTGTCCTCATTCTTCGAATGGAGTAGCTAGCTCCCAGAAATATGTGAAAGGCGTGTATTGCACACAGCACCAGTCACCAGACAAATCATATCATATCATATTAAATCCACTAAACAGAACAGATCTAGGATTGCAATCCATACGCCCCCCAGAAACATATATAATCCATAATCAAAGTAATGCGCATATCATAATCAGAATGGGGACGGTGTGAGGAATCACTCACCCACACATGAGTCATGCCAGTGGTGCATCACAGACACGGCCAGGTTACCTTCCTGGCTAGGTAACAGAAATGTGGCTCGGGTATCAAACTAAGAGTCAAAGGTCAAAGGTCAAAGGTTCATATCATAATCAGGGTGTCATATCAGAAGGTTCAATATCAGAAGTTCATAATCAGACCAGTCAAAGTATCAGAAGGTCAAGTATCAGAAGTTCAAATATCAGAAGGTCAAATATCCCAAGTCAATATCCAAAAAGGGTCAATGTATCCGATGGTCAAATCTTCAAAAGGTTCAATATCAAAAGTACTTTTCAAAAGGTTTTCTCTTAAGGTTCATTTAAAAACAATCATTCAAAAATAGTTTTCATAAATGGTCTTTCAATTAGTTTTCATAAAATGAACTTCAAAATAGTTTTCTTAAAGTCAATATATCATGCTTGAAAAACCCTTTCAAAATACTTTACTTAAAACATTTCCATCTCATATCAAAAAGGTCTTCATATCATAGGTTCAAAATCAGAGATCAAAGGTCGAAGCAAAGGTGTCATAGCAAGGGATCATAACAGAGTATCAAATCAGAGAATTTAACAGATCAGAAAAGAATCATAGGAAACCTTACAGAGAAGGTCAGAATATCTGTACCTTATACCGCAAGTGACAAACACAACAGAAATATAGAGGTCGGACGTAAACTCCATCTTCAGCGAATCTACACGAATCATGACTGTCTTATTAAAAGCCTATTTAATTCAGATTACTTATTTTGGTCGGCTTTCCATTTTTAGTAACTTCCTTTTTAGGTAACATTCCAGATTTAACCCTTTCATATTAAGATGATAACTTTAGACCCCGACGTTCATAATTTATTAACGTACCCATGACATTTACCACGACGACCAAAATATGTTATTATCACATAAGTAACGAGACCAAAACAATTCACCATTTTCTTTCATTTGACCAAGAATCTCACGCATAAGTTTTATGACCATACCAAGACGCCTATTACTCCATTATATAGTTTTAACAATCACAAGTGCATGCATGCAAATCAGGTCATGGTTGGTATTATATATATTATATATCATCCACAACAGCAATTCTAGTGAAATCTTTTTATCACTTAACTTTGAAAAACAAAAGAGAAGCCATGCATGCACCATCTAATATTTTATAATCAAAATTTCGTGTCGCTGTCTTGTGATATTATGTGATTCGAAAAAAAAAGAAAGCATGCAGTCCTTTTTATTAATTTTATTGCTAATATATAACATGTAAAAGTTAAACCACCATGCATCAAAACAGTAGCCTACGAGTAGGTGATAAAACATGTTTTGTAACTCGTTATTTTATGCGTGATATTACAATCGATTAGCAGGTTGGTTTTTATCATTTTATGTGTGATTTTGTGTGAGCCATATTCTCGAATTGAAGGCAGAAAATGTGGTCGAGACAGAAAGCAATAGGATTAAATAAGGTGTAGACAGTGTTACCCGTGAAGTCGTGACAAGAACAAAACACGATCGAGTATCACATCATCTTCCAGCCGAGACAGAAACGACACCTCTACTCCAATGGAACCCGCGATTTCCAAGCCCTAACCGTACCAAAATTTGCCACGACCTTTGCTACTTTCGAACCACAAACACCCCTGGTCGTGACCTCCTACAGCACCACCATCGAGCCTCCCATGCATTTTGGTTCGGACAGAAAGGAGGAGAGAGTGGCCGACATTTAGTTTTTAGATGTTTAGGGTTTTGAATTTTTGTTAAAAGTGAAGTAAGTGTGATGATTGATTCGGTTTATTAAGATGCCGAGTTAGGAGATTGTTTAAAATGGAAAAATGCGTGATTCATGGAAACCAATAGAAGGTCAAAGCGAAAATCACTCCATCATGTATCTAGACCATTTGAAGTTTCCACACATTGATGTTTAAAGAAAATTCGGCCCAACTAGCAAAAAAAAAATGTGAGGGGAATATTTAGATGATTAAATGTGTACAACTTATTTTAACTAAGGTTTTATAATTTGATTAAATGTTTATTGTTCTCGTATTACAGCTTTAATTTCTTTTGGTTATCGCATAACACAACATCTTGAATTATTTATCATCTCTTCATAAATTCGAAACTAGATGGTATTTTGGGTATTTTAAACGTTCAAAATTTTGGGTTTTACAGAACCTAAATCTTACAAATGCGAAATTTCTCACATCTCTAATCAAAATTCTAAGGTTTCTAAAGTACTCCTCGAAATATCCTATGAACACAATGAGGGTACGTCATATGACGTAAGTATTATCACGTTCGCGAACCGTCATAATACCAGTATCATATGAGTATACCATCATGATGGTCATACTTTATCTCAAGTCGCGAACAGAACTACTTATCTTAACCACCTATCAGTCTTTCTACCTCCTAAGGTTGGTCCAAAACAAACATCACTACGGATTCTAAATCAGAGGAATTTGAACGTACAAATAGCGTAACGAAATGTGTACACCTCAAAATGAAACTCGTCGTCAAGACGTTAGGTCTTCCACAATTCATCATCCTTCTCATAACGAACCAACGTCCAACACATGCATAATGGACATCGAACGGAATTTCTAATAGGGAAAAGGCTCATTCAAGATCTTATCGAAAGGTAACGGAAACTTGAGTGGTCTAAGAGGAAATGAATTACGTCTTCAATATCTTCATCCTTTACAAAAATCAAATCTTCCGAATCCAAACGTTTACTACAAAATTTCATCCCTTCCATTTCATGATCTCGAATCCTTTCAAATTTCAAGTAGCCGCTCTCTTGTCTAATCATACGATCATAGGGTGAAAAGGAAATCATAAACTTGAGTCTGGTTCCTCAAGTCTTCGACACTTCTTCTGGACACTTCGGTGTGGTAGCATGAATCTCTTACGTGATCACCGTGCATTCCTCCATTGGCGAGTCTGCTTCAGCTCTCAATTCATCTTAGTACAACTAAAATGACTAGAGAAACAAGGTTGCGTGCCTCCCACAGGTCTTCTAACATGATTCAGAATTCACCAACTCAAACTGCTGTGGACTTCCTGGTTTATGTGCTGAAAGCTCATCTCCTACGGTCTGGTCGTCTTGATGCCCAACTGAAGTCTCCATGTGCTGCTTGGGGTATAATCGAGTCTCATCTCAGTCTTTCTTCTTCTTACCTGCTTCTCTCTAGGTAATGCCTGTCACGAACCTCTTCTGCACATCTTCTACAAGGTTTCTAACTCTGACAATGGTCTTCAGACCTGGTCCTTTTTGTGGAAGCTCTTTAGTCATCGGATACCTGGTGGTGTTGTTTGCTACAATCTCCGATCATCAAGTGAATCTATTCTTCTAGAACAAAGGGTCGGTTCACTTCATACTAAAAATGGTCAACGTGTTCCTCGATCGTCTCTAAGCACAAACATACTGTCATACTATGACAATTGTCCGAATACTTGCGAAAACATGAATCTTCTAGTCAATACAATTGACATCATTCAAAACTCACAGTGGTCACACATGTACTAAAGCAACTTCAGGAAATCTTCTTAGAGAAAACTTCATCTCACAAATCTTTCTCTTCGCCAATCAAATTGTAATGCTTCGCGGAACCTAATCTCAACTAATCAAATTCCTTCTCAGATGTTCTTGTGGTTGCTTCTTCCGTCTTTCAAACTCAAATGAGGTCGTCTGTTACGGAGTTTCAAAAGTAGAACAAATCAAATATTGCTACGCGGAAATGGAATAATGATTACGGTTACATTCACGATGGTCGGTGTGCCGCCGCACACTTCTCTCTTTCTTCTTCATAAATCAACAGGAGCATTCAAGAGATCACTGAAGTGAACAATCTCATATTCCATCAATTCCTACCATCTCTTAACTTCTTCAGGTCAATGCAAACTTCATTTCCCAACGGATCTCAAAAGGTTCATCAGAACACCAGAAATTCGTACAACAAACTTTCAAATGCCGGAGCTTTCCAAGAGTGGATACTAACAGGCGTTAGGAGAAAATTGGAAATCAAAAAGATCGGAGTATGTGCTTCATAGCAACAATAATCTTAACAGATTCAATGATTGAGAATATTATATCAAAATATGGTGAAGCAGATTGTTAGAGGTCGCCAATATTGCAGTCCATGATAGCTTTACAAAAACCACCACTCCATAGTCAAGAGACCTCAAAGTCAAATACATCCAAAGGGAAACGGATTCTCAGAGCGAATGTGGTTGTCAAATCATACGGATAGTTTACATATCAAATTTAGGTACATGGTTCATCAAAGTGTAGGATGGGAGATTATTAGAATATATCAAGGTCAAATATATCAAATTTAGAATCGTGAACAGTTCAAAGGATTTAAATCTTGTTTAGCTTATAACATAGGAATGGTAGGGTGTGCACCGATAGTAATACGAACATCGTTTAACTGTCAGAGTTGAGATGTATGGAATATCAGTTATTAGCATCAGCATGCTTAGATAACAATTCCGTACTAGACAAATATCAACATCAAATCCTTCTAAAGGAAAAGTTGGTTAACATACAACGTTCATCTTTCAAATGACGGAAGGTAAGACTTCCCCGTCTTCTGCGACAAACGTTCTTATAAGGCATGACTAAAGGCAAAGACAAGATTCAGAGTGATGCGGAAGCAATTACTACTCACATGGATGTCCTAGACTACCCATTCCTCACCGGTTATGACTTATATTCCTATGGGAAAATTCTACGCAACTTCGCAAAGGTTATCCTACGAGCGCCTACAGTGGAAACTTAGGGGTCCTAACTTACACAGGCCAAGGGTAGATGTACTACAAGTCGTAAACCTGTCTCTGACACCATAATTGTAACACCCCAACCCGACAAGGGTAGAAGTGTCACGCAAATGGTGACATATCAAAGGCAAGCATAACATACGACTTAAATAATACAATAGAAATTCAAAGGTTACAAATGATATACTGAAGCTACAAGGTTACAAATAAGAAACAAAACTAAATACTATGTCTGTCAACGCAAATCCTTCTAAAAACTTCTACTTCCGAAAAACTATCAAAGTCTTCTAAGTCCAAAGGTTTCTTCACTCATTCCCAGCTTCCAACTAAAACCTGCCGCACACGGAAAGAAAACGTGCGGCTGAGCTTAAAAAGCCCAGTGAACAGATATATATAATAAACGGAAACGAACAAATGAAGCATAATGCAAGAGATAATAAATAAGGTACAAGAGTAAAGGTTAGGACAGTCATCCACCACGAGCCCAAACAAATCAAATCATATCATATCGTAACCAAAATCTTCAAATCATATAGAGGGGAGACCTCTCAGATAATCAGATAATATGAGGGGTGTCCTCATTCTTCAAATGGAGTAGCTAGCTCCCAGGGGTGTGAAAGACGTGGATTGCACCCATCATCAGTCACCAAATCAAATCAAATCAAAATGTCCACGAACACGGACTCGAACCTAGGATGCATCCATTCGCCCCCCCGAACAAATCATATTGGCCATATCAAATCATATCATAGTGAGCTCATATCAAATCAAAATGGGGATGGTGTAACCAAATCACTAGGGCTACACGCTAGTCATGCCATTGGTGCATCAATGACACGGCCATGTTACCTTCATGGCTAGGAAACGAACTTGGCTCGGGTATCAAACTGGGGTCAAAGGTCAATATCAAAGCAAAGGTTCACATGGTCATGGTCCAAATATCAAAGTTCATATCAGAAGGTTCATATCAAAGGGTTCATATGCCAAAGGTTCAAATCCCAAGGTTCATAGCAAAGGTCAAAGTCAAATCATAATAAGGGTTCAAGAGACCGAAGGCACCTTATTAAAAAGGGCAGAATATCTGTACCTTATTCCAAAGCAAAGCACAACCAAAAGAATAAGATGCAAAGGATCATGTCCTCTCCTTCTTCACACCTAGAGGGGTAGAAAAGAATTACAAACCTTTCCATTTTAAGTAACTTTCCATTTTTAGCAGGTTTCCATATTTAGTAAGTTTCCATAATTAGTAAGTTACCACATTTAGCAAGATTCAAGTGATATAATTAAAGTCAAGTCTTTAATTAGCTTATTATGGAAGTAACATTCATTTTAACAAGTTACACAAGTTCAGGGTTAATTATGACAAGTTTTCATAGTTCAGGGTTATAAACGTAACTTTACCAAAGTTCAAGGTTTAAAATGGAAATTCTCATAATTTACCATTCGAATACTTTATTTTCCAGAATTACACTTTTAGCCTCCAAGTTTCCAATATTTACGAATTACACCCCTTTACTTTCATTAATTTACAAATTAATCTTATACTTACATAACTTACAAATTTAACCTTTACAATATTCATATTACACATCAAGTCCTTTTGTTTCTTCAAATTACAGAAATTAACCTTCAATATAATTATGTTACAAACAGCCCTCAAAGTTTCGGTAATTTACACATTTGGTCCTTATACTTTTTAAATTACAAATTCGAATTATATAATTTACTATAATTACATATTAAACCCTTAATTTACCAATTTTACATCATGAGTACTTATTTTAGCATGCTATACGAATGCTCCTTCAAATTTCCATAATTTACACAATAGGTCCCTCTAGTTATCAAAGTTACATATTTAGTCCTTTAAATTACAATTTCAACCTTTAATTATTAACAATTACATATTAAGCCATTAAATTACCAAAATTACACATAACGCCCTGAATATAATTTACTACTCAAAACAGCACCAAGTTTCCAGAAATTACATATTTAGTCCCTCATTTTTATTTATTTTCAATCCGACTTATAATTTATGTAATTACACATTTTAATCCTTTTAATTACAAAAATTACACATGACACCTTCAAGTTATATTTTATACGAATTATAAATAGTCCAAATAAAGTTATAAAAATAGCCCTTGAGTTTTAAAAGTTACAAAATACACCCTAAACATTTTATCTTCAAATCGCCATATAATTTACAAATTAAATCCACACTTCGCTCGATTTACAAATAAAGCCCTTATATTATAATTTTTATATCTTCCCCCTGATCTATAAAACATTACAAAAATATCCCACAAGTTTTAATAATTACAAAACATACCCTTAACTAATTATTTTCAAATCGGTAATAACAAAACATTTTCAAAATCAAACCCTAGTAATCCAAATCATTAGGCCATCATTGTATCATCATTATAACTCATGAAATTCCAGATTTCATCACACAAGAACCCTAGTTCGATTGGTTTAATAATTTTTCCACGATTTTCCCTTTTTTGCTCTAAAATCCGATTTAACAACAATTCCATAAATCACGAATTCGACTCAAAAACATCAAGAAACCATTTTTCTCATGTTATATGATCATCATAGAAGCCACGAAAAATAATAACCTGGCCCAGAAAATTCGCATACAAGATTTTTAGATTTAATTCGATTTTAGGGTTTATAAACCCATTATTTTCCATTCGGCCAAAATACAATGCATGGTTCGATTTAAGTATTTTTCCCATGTTATATGTGATTAAAGGAGTGCTAGAAAATTACCAGGAAATTTATAGATCAAAGGATTCACACGTTGTGGATTATTGATGCTCGGTTGCACTATTTCGACCCAAATAAATCACCACGAACACACGATCGACTCCAGGACCTTGTGGCTATTTTTCTCACCTTCCTTGCATCATCAAGCACTCCATAAAAATGGGTTTTTGATTTCTAAAAATCGGATGTGTTGTGTGGGATTTTTAAGAGTGGCGGCTAGGTTGTTTTTAGGGTTTTATGGAAGAAATAAAATTATGGAATGATATAAAATGGGATGGACTGAATTAGGAGGAGGGGGAATTGACTAAGAGCCGGCCTTCAAGGCCCAAGAATCAATTTACCTTTTTTTTTATTTATTTCCTTAATTAATCTTGTAATTTAAATGGTTTTTAATTAATAATAATTGTGTATTTAAATTTTTGGTACACACAAGGGTATTTTGGTCATTTCACAACTTGTATAAATATTAATCGAAGTCGTCAAAGTTATTTTGTACCATATCTTGCTCGTTTTCAGAAGTTTGGGATCGATTCGGAACTTTAATTAAGCTTTAATTAAATTTTAAAGTTTCAGGGGCATTTTGGTAATTTTGCATGTTTTAGATTTTCAGGTTTTACAGTTAAGGAGGCTGAAAAAGGAGAGTGAGGCTCAAGCTGCTAAGATAGTCAAATTAAAGACTAAGTTTCAAAGGTTGAAAAAGTTTGTTTGGCCACTAGTTCAACACCATCGATTATGGGTAAAGTCTCAGAAGCAGAGTGGTCAGAAACCTAAGAAGTCTTCTCAGTCAAAGAAGAAAAAGTCTAAGAAGCAATCTTCATTCCAATTGGGGAGGAATTTAGAGAATTTGAATGAAGATGCTGGTTTTGAACAAGATGCTGGATTTATGGACGACACTCAGAGGACACCACCTGAAAATATTCCTCAAGATACTGCTGAGAGGAAGAGTGATGAAACAGAGCAAATCAATTTGGAAGAAGCTGCTGTTGAAGTAAGAAGTGGTGATACTGAGGAAATAAACTTGGAAGGAGCTGAAGCTGAAAGTACTGCTCAACAAGGTACTGAGAGGCAATTTACTATTACACCTAGAACTTTAGATTTTGAAGAAGATATTGGTCCTTCAATTCAAGTTCAAGAGGAAGTTGGCCCTTCTAAACCAGCTCAGGAAGAAGATGTTATAGCTCATACTAACAGTGATGATGAAACAATTGCTGACATTATGCTTAATATGTCAAGTCAAAGAGGCATCAGTATTCATGAGGTTGAACAACAACATCATACTTCTTCTCAACCTACTCAGGAAATAGATCCAAAAGATAAAGGCAAAGGGATCTTGGTAGAAAAGAAGAAGAAGAAGATGACATTGGCACAGTTAAGACAAATTCAGTTTGCCAAAAATGAGGAAGCAGCTAGAATATTGCAAGCAGAGATAGATGCTGAAGAATCAAGGAAGACTGTTCAATCACAAAGGCCAATTAGTAAAGCTAGAGAAAGGAATGATATGATGGCTTATCTGAAAGGTCAAGGATATACAGGTTTAGTCAGATTGACATATACAGAGATGAAGGATCTGTATGATGCTGTTAGAGAAGCTATAGAAAAGGATCTTGCAAGCATTATTTCTTTTGAAGATAAGGAGCTTGAAGATAAAAGAAAGGAAAGAGCTGTTACAAGAAGCTCAAAGAGGAAAAGAACTACTGATGAACAGCCATCAAAGAAGTTCAAGGAAGCATTTGAATTGAGAACAGATACAGTTGATGAGCTCAGGAATTATCTTAGAGTTGTTGATTTTGAACATCCAAAATTGAAAGAAGATACTGATAAGAAGTCCAAGATATCTACTTTTTCAGTTGTAGAATCTCAAGAAGGAGATTATCTGATCTTTCATAGACAAGATAGAAGTTTTAGAGTGTTCAATTCATTATGGGATATACTACATCTGATTGATAGAGATGATATGCTTCAGTTATATCTCCAAGTACAAACTTATTTTGAGCATATTCCACCACAAGGAGTAGGTTTGATATTGTTAGGAGATCTCACAACAATCTGGGAGACAGAGGAAACAAAGGACAGTACTTTATGGGAAAATCAAGACAATTGGGAGATTAACAGATGGAGATTCTTTGAATCAGTTGGAATACATGTTTTGGAGTTAGAAGATGGCACTATGATTCATATGCTAGCAGAACAGAGATATCCACTCACAAGAGATCTGATGATCAGGATGCTAGAGCATGGCATGGAAGTGGAACAAGAGAATGAAGTAGCATTGATGGTCATAAAATTATTCATCAAGTGGACAACTGAATCTGAAGATTAATGCATAACTACTGGTATGGTTTAATTATTATATAAATCTTTTGAAAAATAAGTACTTTCTTCAAAGTACTGCTAGTCAAACAGTACTTTCTCAAAGTACTGCTTGCAGCATAAAACCAGTAAAGTCTTTTGATAAAATCAGTAATTTTTGATAAGTGCAAAATATTTTGAAGCACAAAGATTAAACAGCAACAAATGATTTTGAAAGCAACAGCATGGTGTTAGTACTTGTACTACACAACAAATGGTAATCAACTCACCATGTTTAATAAACAAGAAAGAGTTTGACTCATCATGAGGGTACGGCTCTGATGTGATTATCAAATCCGTTTTTAGTTGACAATTTACTAAAAATTGTATGGTTTTCAACTCACCATATCTATATTAGTGAAGAGTTGGCTAGCCCACAAGATAATGGCTTTGTGGTAAAGGCTGTGGAAAACCATTATATGGTAATTAGTTCACCATGGTAGTGATTGTACTAAAAGAACTAGCTAGTCCAAAAGCAAACGGCTATTTGGTAAAGACTACTCAAATCCGTTGATAGCTGATGATTTGCTAAAAATCATATGGTTATCAATGTACCATGGTTTTTCCTAAATCTAAACATTGGCTACTCCAGAGTTAATGGCTTTGGTAAAGAGACATCAAAATCCATTAAGTTTTCAATGATTCACCTCTCACAGGAGTTAACACACCTGGAAGTGATGAGAATAGTATGAAACTTTTAAGATCTGATGTACCTATTGCCAATATGATGCTGTGTTGCTGAAAAGATATGATGCTGAAAAGAATTGTTGCTGATGAAGATTGAAGATACTGATTGCATTGATGATGGCAAAACAACAACGAGACAGATTTCAAAGAAACAACCTTTCCTTGAAGATAAAGTGTTGAAGTTAAAGAAATACAAAGGAACTTGAAATCAAGCAAGTAGAATTCAAGTTAGGGGAGGATTGTTGGACTATGAAATATCAAAGTACGGCTGAAAGTCAAAGTACTGCTACTCAAGTCAAAGTACTGCTAATTAAGTCAAAGTACTGCTGCTCGTTAAAGGACTGCTATGCAAATAGTTTAAGGACTAATGTGTAATTCTAGAATGTTCGTATTAGATTAGAGTTATAATTAGAATTACTTGTCGTTCAAGTTTGTAAACCGACTAGGGTTTTCCTTGTGCTTATAAAAGGATCCCTAGGTTGGCATTAGACATATGCGATTAGAGATACGATTAGATAAGATTTTAGAGAGACAAGTTTACACGAAGAAACTTGTTATAAGTATTAGTGATTAGAGTTTGTTAGTGAATCTGTGTAAGAAAGCAGGTTCAAGGTTTTAATAATATTCGAAGTTGTTTATTAATTCTTCTTAGCTTTGTTGAAGTAGATTCCGCATACTTAGCAAAGTATATCAGTGTTTCATTATTAATAGTTTTGAATTCATTCAAAGTTGTTAAACCGTAGACAAGCTACAAGTTAGTTTGGTCAGAGTATATCGATCCAACCGTTATAATAAGTATTAACTAATGATTATGAAATACAATTAAGCAGTTTTTAATAAGCTAGCTTATTATGGCTTTTTAACTGATTTTAAGTAAAACAGATATATGGCTATTTAAAACTGATTATACTGATGAAATGTGATCACAAACTACTGATGAGCAAGAAATAATAATAATAAGATGGAAATAAGCACTTATACAGTAATATGGATAATTAAGAAGAAAATTTGAAACTTGCTTACAACTGATGAGACTGTGATACAAAGAACCAAGGACCAGAACCTTTCCTAGCTTGTTCACACAAGCTAGAAAACACCACTAAGCCTTCCTGAATAGCTTATAACACCCAGATTAGCTTATTGGATCCCAGGTTGACTTTTGTTGACCATCTTCATGATTTGAAATTGAGAACTGATGTATACTAAATAAGCTTACAGGAAGCTATATAAAGCTTATATAAGCTTATTGCAAGGTTGTTTGAAGTTTATGATGATGTCTTAACAGTACCTAGAGCTTATTCGAACCAACATGTAACTTGAAACTTATCACAACTGAAAATGAGAACAAATTAACTTGAAACAAGAATAATAACACTGAACTTAACTTGAATTAACAACTGATGATTTAAAATTACAAGCTATGATTACTAAAAATGAAATACGATTAAGCTATGTTAACTACTTGCCAATTAAGGCTTACAAACGTTTCTATTTATACTACAAACATTAGGGTTTCCTTTGTCTTCATCTTCTGAACAAATCCCAGCCTTTGGATGGCTTTAAAATCATCTCAGCCACTCAAACTGATTTTGGCGCCAAAATGTATATAGTGGGCACATGGGTCTGAGGTGAGTGGGGAAGAAGCAATAAATGCTTCTTGGTTTGTTAGGTAGCGTGCTTGAGGAGGAGGGGGAAGGTGGCAGAGAATACAATGGGTGAAGGTGGTTTTGGTTTTGGCGGGGTTGTGAGGAAGAAGATGGTTTGACCGAGGGTCAAACGTGGTATTAAATACCGGGCAAATGTTGGGTTAAAAAGGGGAATGGGTTGGGGTTATTATTTGTGGGCTGGGTTGGGTAATATTTAAGGGTTGGGTTATTATTTGGGTTGGGTAATTATAAAATGGGTAGGGTAAATATGGAATGGTCCGTTTGGTTTTGTTTAATAAGAACAAGGACCATTTTTGTATTTTCTGAAAATTGGAGGACCAAAGTTGTACATCTTCCAAAATAAACCAAGGGTGATTCTTGCCATGTTTCAATAATCCAGGGACCAAACATGAGATTTCCAACAATAAAATTTTCCCAGGGACCATTTCTGCAAATTCTGAAAGTGCAGGGACCAAACTTGTAAATTATTGAAACTTTTCACCAAAGGACTAAATATGACAACCCATGATTACAAAAGGACCTTTGGTGACTTTTCTTATAAAACAAATGCCTAGGGACTAAATTTGACAAGTTTTGAAACTTGAGGGACTGAAACTGCCAATTTTGCAAACTTTGTTCGTTTTTCAACTGTTTTCAAACATTTTGCATTTGAAACATATAAAACACAATCCCTGGGATATTTTCAGTATTTTGATGCATTTCTGAGTGTTTTTGGATGCTTTGGCAGTTCAGATACGACAAAAATGATGAGTATTTAGACACTCATCAAGATTGCATGTATTTCAGTAGGGTAAATTCCCAGCACATCTTTTCTTTTTGCGCGGTCCTGCAGTATAGGCTCTAACCACTTTTTGTCCTTTGTTTGGCTATCGGACTTGATCTTTTCTTTGGTTGTCCTCCCTTTTCCTCTTGTTTTTGTTTGTGGGAAACTAGAAGGCGGGGTTGAATAGTTTACCGGTTTAAAAAAACTTCTTTTAAAAATCTTGTTTTAAAAGTATGCTATTGGAAACTTTGATTCGAACTCTACGTGTAATCAAACAACACCAATATGAACTACAAACTAAGCTACGTAATAATAACAAATAAAAGTAAAGAGTAGAGTTGGAAAGATCAAACCGAGACAGAGGATTTATAGTGGTTCGGCTACGAAGCTCTTCTTCGCCCTACTCCACTCCCCGAGTACCACACTCGAGAGTTTCAAACACTATATCAACAACCTCCCTTCAGGCGGAGAAAACCGTACACGTCGCTTATCCTATTTCCGACACTAAGCTAGATGTCGAGTGCTAATCTTAGCTAGCACCAATCTACCAAGGTCCACGTGACTAAACACACAAGCCCAATGGCTTCAAGAGATCACCAAGATCTCAACACGATCACAATGATCAACACTCACTTCACTCTACTCAACTAACACTAACCTAATGACCCTTGATCTTCTTGATCAATCACACAAGCCCAACGGCTTCAAGAGATGTTCACTATCTCTATAGATCACACTTGATCTTCACTCTCACTCACAAAAAGGAAATATACTTTATGTATGCTAAGACACAACAAGGTTGTAACAAGTGTTACAAAAACCTATCAACTACAACTCTAGTATCTTCTTGATTACTTGAGTTCTTCTCTTGCTAATGAAGAGGGATGACAACACCTTGTATCAACTTGGATACTTGTGTTCTTCTCTTGCTAGTGAAGAGGTATGAAGAGGATCACTTGAAGGATGATTGGATCACTCTTGAAACAAAGAAAAACTAATCTAAATGACCCTAAGAAGTGAAAGGTGTGAGAGGATTTTACTAAGGGATTTTTCTGTGTGTGAAGGGTGCCTAAAACTGTGAAAGAGGTGGGTATTTATAGGCAAAGAAAATCTGAACGTTATAATTCAAAATGGTACGGACGGCTCCACTAAATGACCCACGGCTCCGTTAAATTTAACGGTACCGTGGAGCCGTGGTAGACTAGGACGCTCCAAATTTTGTCTTTTCTGGTGAAAACTTATTTGGGGAAGGTTGGAGCTGATTTTGGGGGGAAAAATAGCTGTTGTGATTTTCAAACTTATTTTTCCATTAAAACATTTCTTAATATTTCAAAAATAATTTGTCATGTGTATTTTTGAAAAAAATGTTTTGTCCCATTTAAAATGTGAATTTTCAAAACATTAATTCACTTCTTTGATCACTAGTTCAAGTTGTAACTTTGTTCAAGAGTGATTTGCGTAGAAACGGGATCTTCCGATTAAAAACTTGTTAACGTTAATTTTAACGTAACGTGAGTTCACATTTTGTCATCCTCAAAACGTGAAGTAATCGAAAGATATAAATAACGTTTTTAGAACATTATTTGCATCAACAATCTCCCCCTTTTTGATGATGACAAAATATAAACTCATTTTAGGTTAAAATTAGTTTTAACAAGTTTTTAATGAGTTTACTCCCATTTCTCCCCCTTTTTGTCAAATCAAAAAGGTGGTTAAGGCTCCCCCTTGATGTGTACTCTCCCTCATTTGGAGAACACAAAGGAATCGAGCAATGGATCGTGCTACAAAACAAGGTTAGACGACAAATAAACAATATCTAACAAGTAGCACATTAGACAAATATCCAACCACAATAAAAGGATTATGGCTAAGTAGCCAAAAAAAAATAAAAAAAAAAAAAGCCCATTACATAAACATAAATTAAATGTCATACATAAGTATGACTACATTAGGAAAGCAAATTAAACTAACAAGAAGACACATAAACTTCTAAAGTAACATGAGGCTTCTAGATTTGCTTCCAACTTCAAAAGGGTTCCTAGGTATTTATTGGGAAAGACTAAACATGACTATGTTTAGTTGGATGGGCTATGTGGTGGTGGAGGTGGTAAAATGATGGGTCCTTGTGGTGGTGTGAGGAGGTGTTCAAGGTAGGAGAATTGAAGACTCAATTCATCTCTAAGGCCCATGATAAGGAGTTGGTTGTGGTGACAACAAGCACAACTCATGGTGTGTGGTTGTAGGGGATAAAGGATGGGATGACCCATTAAAGGTTGAGGTGATGGTGATAGGGAAGATGATGATGTGTTGGTGGTAAGTTCAAAAGGTGATATGGGTGATAGGGCTAGTGTGAGGGCTAACGGTTGTGGTGATGGTGAAGATGATGGGGTAAAAGTTAATGGTGTGTTGGTTCTAAAGGTTGTGGAGGATGAGGATGTTGGTTTGGTTGATGTTGCCTTGGATGGAGCATGGGGTGTAGTGAAAGAAGATGATGATTTGGTTGAGGCTATGGGTGTGTGTGTATCATCATCATCATCCAAAGTGAGATCAATGAAAATTGTCTCTTTGGTGTTTGGTGAGATTTGTGATGTGTGAGTACTCTTGATCCATTGATCAAATTGAGTGGTTTCATTGGTTGGTTTGATGTAGAATTTTTGCTTCTTGAATACCCTTGATCCCATGATGGTGATATGGTGAGTGTGAAGGTGTAAGGATGGGTGTAAGGATGGCAATGCATAATGTTAGCTTAAATAGCCAAAACATAAGCATGCAAGTTTGAAATGTTGGATTTGGGTGCATGGGAATCAGGTTATGGTTGCAGTTTTTCAGGGAAAAGAAGTCAAAAAGTGGAAGAGAATAGCAGTTTTCGTCTTCCAGAGGCACGACACCATTAAAGGTGCTACGGCACCACTAAATTTAGTGGAGCCGTGGCCTATTTAATGAAGCCGTGGGCTCTTTTGACCTTCTTTCCAGGTCTGCAGGTTTTAGGCAGCCTAAATGGGGAAATTTTTGGGAATCCATTGGCTGCAAATCTCAAAGCCTCAAATTACTAAACACATAGAATTCCTAAAGCTAGTTTCAACTAGCAACTAACTTGATCATGTGATCATCTATGTATTTAGGCAACTATTAAGCATGCATGAATTCAAGCATTTTTAACATCTAGTGCATGTAATAAAATAAACTAACATGCAAGATGAAGCAACTTGAGGATTAATTAACAAGAGAATTAATCATGTTCAAGTGTTAAAAGGAAACACATCAAGCAAGTTAATGTCATGTCTTTATTTATAATAGCTTAATAATACTTAGGTTAATAGTACTACTTAAGCTAATCCTAACTAGTCTCGTTTCTTCCCCAACTTCTTCAGCTTGCTCCCGATCCCTTTTAGGGCCTTCCTAATAGACTTGAAACCCCCGACAGTTTGCTCATGCATCTCCACTTGTCTATTGTACATTGTAGTTTGTTCTCTCATCACTTGGGTTAGGTTGACCATCCCGTTTTCGGGGAAGGTTGTACGTCAAAATGATGAGGTGTCAAGGTTATCAAAGTAGACGTCTGGAGAAGGAGAACGTGTACAGGACGTTCCTTCTTCATTCACCTCATCATCATTTGCATGCATAGGTTGAGATGATGATTCATGACCGAAGGAAGAGGATGAGAGAGGAATGTCGGAAGTGGATTTACGACCGCGCTTGGACCCTTTGTCCTTACGTTGCTTTGTGCGACGTCGTGGTCCACCAAGAGGTTTCATAACAGAATTGACTAGGACATAGTCGACACTTTGGAGATTAGGAAAATGTTCCATGACCCAATGGAACAGACGAGTAAGCAACATGCCATATGGCATGAGCTTATCCGAACGACTGAGAATATTGGCCATCCTTTTGACCATATAGTATGCGAGGTTATAAGGTTCCTCGATACTAAGACAGTAGAGCATATGGGCGAGACTCGCAGATACGTGATCACGGTTGCCTGCAAGGCTCAACACGTTCTCACGAAGAAGGAGTTCCCAACTTCTAAGGTCGGGAAGGAGCTCTTTGAGGTAGATATGGTTTGGGTCAAGGTGGACAATTGAACCATCACGCTTTTGATACGTGTGGACGACTCGAGGTATTTGGATGACTTGTTTGATGGACTCGATGTCGGGAATTTCAGTGCGATAGGCACCTACATCCTCAAGATTATAGAAGAGAGACTCGAGAGTATGGTCTTCAGTGTATGCACACTGACCATATGCAGGAACACCGAGAATTTGTCCAATCTCGGAGACAGACAGGATGATATTTTGGTTTTGAATCCAAAAATCAAGAAAAACATTACCATCATCATCAGTGAAGGTACGGACTCGACTATAAAACTCGAGAACAAAACGAGGACAGACTTGATCGTTTATTTTGTATAAACAATCGAACTCGATGGAAGGAAAACAGGCACGGATGTTGTCTGTCGTGACATAGAGTGCATCGACTACACGCCCTTCGTGTATGTATCGATTTTGGACTTTTGCGAAATAAGCTCTTTGCTCATTAGGAATGTTTAGATTTTCAAGAGTACTATGAATGTATGGTTTGGTATCTTGATAATCATTTCGAGGCATTGTTTGTCTACAAAAAAAAATATTTTTGTATATGTTAGTTCGTTGCATTTTAATGATTACACTTCTAGTGTGTGTGCCTAAATGCAAACAATGTGGAGGTGCGGCAATCTCGACTCTAAAATTATCCTAAAGAGATTACCCAAACGCTCCTAACTTCACTTTTGCTCAATCAAATATGTCGAACAATACATATCAATTATGTACTTCGAGCCATATTTGAGAGTTCATGTATGCATGCAAAAATGTTTTTAATTTGCATCAACAATGTATGAAAAAGGTTTCATGATCCTAGACTTGTGAAGTTTTTCGAAAAAATGATCGAATTGGGGTGTTTGGCAAATGCTTCAACATGGTGCCAACAAGCTTTAAGATTGAAAAGCTTTAATGCAGAACGTTCCTAATCCAATTTTAATCATCCTAAACATGATTCCGTTACAAATAATCAATCATAATCCGAATTTAGTGATTAATTTAGGATTAGGTTTTGCAACATAAATGGGTTTTTGGAAATCCTAGGTTTAGGGAATCATGTGAATACTACATTGTCTAATCCTAGTCTTAATTTCACAAGGGTTTAACTAATTTTGAAAATCCCCAATTCGGATTTATACTCAAGAACAAACCCTAGACTCAAATTAAATGAAATTAAGAGTGATTTACTTACAATTAGTGATGTTGTGATTAAGATTTGTTGATTCCAATGCCTCAATCTTGATTTGCAAGAGTTTAGTTGAATTATGGTGTTATGCTTCAATTTTGACAGCAAGTGGAAGAGGTTTTGTGTGTTTGGAAAATTTGTGCAGAAGAAAAGAGTGACTGGGCGCGTTTTTCAGATGCACGGCTCCACGGTTCCACTAAACATTAGTGGAACCGTGGCTCTTTAGTGGAGCCGTATGTCTGATGGTCCAGTTTTTCTTCTGTTTTGACTTTTGGCTGATTAATCTTACTTATTTAGTAAGACTTTTTGACACGAGGAAAAAGTTTATACCTAATAAACTTTTTGACGAAAGATGATTAAATGGGATGACCGGAAATGACCTTAGTGTTTCCGAGGAAATTGACTAAGATGTCATTGGATGAGGATTTCCTTCTAGTATTTCCCGTGAAATAAATAGAAGTTATGAGTTGTGTTTAGGAGGATGACTATAATATTTCCCATGAAATATTTAATTAGTCGGAGTACGCGACACAAGGAATGACTAGATATTTCCCGTGAAATATTCATGAGTCATGTGACGAGTGAAAGATATGACTTAAAAAGTCATGAGCGATTTGTAGAGAATGACTTCAATGTTTCCCGCGAAACTTTCGAGAGGTCATAGAAGGGATGAAAGGTTATGAGGTATGACGTGACGGATGACTTTAATATTTCCGAAGGAATATTCAAATAGTCATGAGCGGGATGAGAGGAATGACTTGAAAAGTCATATGATGAGACGTGAGAAATGACATTAATAATTCCAATGGAGTATTAAGAGGTCATTTGACGAGAATGTAAAGGTTAAGGTGAGAAGAAATACTTTTCAAAGAAAAGATTTCTCATTCGACGTTATCATGACGGAGGAGATGTCTTTCCGCGGGGAGATGACGTACTTCGACGAGCTTCGTTCATGAGCAAACTATAGGGTTCCCGGACAAGTCTAATGGCATCTTGACTGCTACTCTTCACAAGGAGTTGTCTCATCTATAGTGTTTGTTGTCATGCCTTTCCGGCGCTTGCGTACTCGGTTTCGGTCGTGGTGACAATAAGAGTAGTTTGTTTCTTGGGGAAACCAAGATGTTTGTTAATCAACCTATGAAGGTACAAACATTACTCATTATGTTTCAACCCACATTAACTCTCTCATTATCAGAGTTGGTATAGAAACATTTTCTACATCAATCTCCTCAAGATATCGTAATCTCAAGTGTATAGTATCTTTAATGTATGGTATGATACATTAAACACTTTGATGTAAGAAGTTTTGGGATACTTCTTACAAGTGGGCACAAAGCCAACACTATTCATGATAATGGACCTACTTGCCGTTAGGTAAACTACTTTACCTATTATGCCCCTAACCTAGTTATATCCGCGCACTCACCTTCTTCGTCTCTTGTGAGTTTCGCATTTGCAGATATGGGCGTTATTGTCAATAAAGACTATTACTTAAACTATGTATCTCATACATATAGTATACATAAGTTTACAGGGATACTTCATTTAGGCAAGATTACGTATGTGCAAGGAAGGGAACTTGATTCACTTATCAATGCTTAATTCAAACTTGTCACGCATGATCTTCAAGCGATCATCGAACATTTCTGGACAAGTTGAATTTGGCATGATGAGATGTGAATAGAGTTTCTGTGTTATAGTGCCTACCATGTTAGATTCTAACTACACTATTTCATGCCAAACATTACTACTAACAAAGGGTGTTTTAAGAAAGCGTACCTGTGCCTGAGGTGTTTGCTCTTAAAACTAGAAGACTAGGGTACCTTTGTTGAATGTTAAGCATGAAAGACACGACTTGACTATTGCGTCACCGGGTATGCTTGATAACGCATCATACTCCTTTTGTTATACTCCAAAGTTTATTTACACTCATGTTTTCCTAGCAAAACAAATGTTCAAACATCTGGTCCCCAATATCTCATGGGTCCAAAGTTGTTAGAGTTAAACATCCTACGCATTTGTTGCGTTAGTTTAGGATGTGAGAATGGAGGACACATTTTCCATGGTAAGTAACTTTGTGGTGGACGATCATTCCAAGTTACGGGAAAGTTACTTGGATGATTTTGTCTTCTAAAGTTACCTCTCGGTAGAGGAGTTCTAGACCGAGGTTTGGGAGAGTTTACCTTTCTAGGTGGAGGAGTAGTTGACCTAGTGTCACGCTTTACAAATCTATGTTCGGGAGATGACAATGGTTTGTTAAAGCCTTTGGTTTCCTCTCTACTTGGAGTAGACACTCTAGTTCTATTTACAACTACTTGACTTGGTTTAGGACTTAAGTTACTTTTCAGAATTGACCCAGTTTTGTCCTCAGCACCACACGGTACCACGGTACCACTAAATTTAGTGGTGCCGTCTGTATCTTTAATGGTCCCGTCACCTTCAGACATGGACTTTTCAGGCATTACAAATTTTACTTGTTTAGTACTACTTGTAGAAGCCTGATTTGGGTCAAATCCTAAACCCGAACGGTCATGTTCACTATATCTAATATTTTCAAGTATATCATTAAGCTTTTTAGTTCCTTCATCAAACCTAATGATTCTTAAAGCATTTTCTTTAAGTTTTTCATTTTCTACTTGATGACTAATACATGACCCGCATCCTAAATCTACTTCCTTGTTTTTCTCAAGTCTCTTGACTTGATCATTTAGTTCTAAGACTTGTAGTTCTAGTTCTTTTAATTTTAATTTTAGCTTTGTGTTTCTACCTAAGATCTTAGTACTAACTACGCATAGTTTGTTGTATTCGTCATGTAATTCATTGTCATCTACTGACGAATTATTATCACTATAATAAGAAGAGTCGGAGTGTACCTTGTTAGAAGCTTGAGCCATTAAGCACGTTTCATCGTTAGGCTTCTTCTCTTCTTCTTCACCGCTATCACTCCAAGAACCTCCTACAAAGGCTCTTTGGTTGTTGGATTTTGGTGGCTTAGGACATTCTCCTATGAAGTGATTAGGATTTCCGCATCTAAAGCATCTCCTATCACTTGTCCCTTTTCTTTGATCATGATTTCTTTGGGATGACTTCTTCTCATCTCGAGATTGTCTAGGAAATCTACCTTTCCTCCTAAAGAACATTCTAAAGTTCCTAACGGCTAGTGCGTACTCTTCATCTTCACTACCGGAACTCGAACATTCCTCATCACTAGACTCCTTCTTGGCTTTTAATGCTAGAGATCTAACTCTCTCGCTTTTGCCTTTGACAATGTCGGAATCCTTCTTGATGATCATCTCGTGAACTTTCAAGTTTCCTATAAGTTCATCGAGTGACAATGCCGCCAAGTCCTTTGACTCTTCTATGGCGGTGACCTTTGCTCTCCATTTAGGATGTAGAGCTCTAAGAAACTTTCTAACATAGTTCTTACTAGAATAACCTTCATCAAGAGCTTTAAGACTAGTGATAATAGTATTAAATCTAGCAAAAGCATTATCTATTGACTCATCCTCCGAAATGGAGAATTGTTCATATTGTTGAACAAGAAGATCTATCTTGTTCTCTTTGACTTGGTTATTACCTTGGTGAGTAACTAACAAGGTTTTCCAAATATTTTTTGCCGTATTACACATGAAAATTCTTTCAAACTCCTTTTTAGGCAAAGCATTATAAATCATCATTTTAGCCTCATTATTTTTGGCTAATTTCCTTTTTAGTTCATCACTTTGTTTATCATAAGAAACTATTTCATCCTTTTTAGTTTCCGGATTCTTTTGAATAGGTTGAAAGTCACCCTCGGTAATAACATGCCAAAGATCAATGTCTTTTGATTTCACATACGTTTCGAATCTTGTTTTCCAATAAATAAAACAATCGGTTTCGAAAAGTGGTGGTCTTTGCATAGATTGCCCTTCTAGATATTTGTCGGAATCCATTGATCGGTTCAAGCTTTAAAATACAATATACTTTAAAAACTTGACTGACGTGGCTCCTGGTACCAATTGTGGGAAACTAGAAGGGGGGGGGGGGTTGAATAGTTTACCGGTTTAAAAAAACTTCTTTTAAAAATCTTGTTTTAAAAGTATGCTATTGGAAACTTTGATTCGAACTCTATGTGTAATCAAACAACACCAATATGAACTACAAACTAAGCTACGTAATAATAACAAATAAAAGTAAAGAGTAGAGTTGGAAAGATCAAACCGAGATAGAGGATTTATAGTGGTTCGGCTACGAAGCTCTTCTTCGCCCTACTCCACTCCCCGAGTACCACACTCGAGAGTTTCAAACACTATATCAACAACCTCCCTTCAGGAGGAGAAAACCGTACACGTCGCTTATCCTATTTCCGACACTAAGCTAGATGTCGAGTGCTAATCTTAGCTAGCACCAATCTACCAAGGTCCACGTGACCAAACACACAAGCCCAATGGCTTCAAGAGATCACCAAGATCTCAACACGATCACAATGATCAACACTCACTTCACTCTACTCAACTAACACTAACCTAATGACCCTTGATCTTCTTGATCAATCACACAAGCCCAATGGCTTCAAGAGATGTTCACTATCTCTATAGATCACACTTGATCTTCACTCTCACTCACAAAAAGGAAATATACTTGATGTATGCTAAGACACAACAAGGTTGTAACAAGTGTTACAAAAACCTATCAACTACAACTCTAGTATCTTCTTGATTACTTGAGTTCTTCTCTTGCTAATGAAGAGGGATGACAACACCTTGTATCAACTTGGATACTTGTGTTCTTTTCTTGCTAGTGAAGAGGTATGAAGAGGATCACTTGAAGGATGATTGGATCACTCTTGAAACAAAGAAAAACTAATCTAAATGACCCTAAGAAGTGAAAGGTGTGAGAGGATTTTACTAAGGGATTTTTCTGTGTGTGAAGGGTGCCTAAAACTGTGAAAGAGGTGGGTATTTATAGGAAAAGAAAATCTGAACGTTACAATTCAAAATGGTACGGACGGCTCCACTAAATGACCCACGGCTCCGTTAAATTTAACGGTACCGTGGAGCCGTGGTAGACTAGGACGCTCCAAATTTTGTCTTTTCTGGTGAAAACTTATTTGGGGAAGGTTGGAGCTGATTTTGGGGGGAAAAATAGCTGTTGTGATTTTCAAACTTATTTTTCCATTAAAACATTTCTTAATATTTCAAAAATAATTTGTCATGTGTATTTTTGAAAAAAATGTTTTGTCCCATTTAAAATGTGAATTTTCAAAACATTAATTCACTTCTTTGATCACTAGTTCAAGTTGTAACTTTGTTCAATAGTGATTTGCGTAGAAACGGGATCTTCCGATTAAAAACTTGTTAACGTTAATTTTAACGTAACGTGAGTTCACATTTTGTCATCCTCAAAACGTGGAGTAATCGAAAGAGATAAATAACGTTTTTAGAACATTATTTGCATCAACATCGTTGTTGCTGTGGTTGTTGTTATTATCTTCTCGAGCATTCCTTGCTCGAACAAATTGGTCCATCAGACTGTGAGACATTCAAATTGTCTCTTCGAGAGTGTTGGGTTTTGATGAGGTAATATTTCCCTTAATACTAGGTGGAAGTCCCCAGATGCACCTTTCGATCCTCTTACAGGTAGTAGAAACCATTTCTGGGAAAAGAGTAGCCAGTTCATGGTATCGCTCAGTATAAGCTGCAATGTGGACTCCCTTCACTGCTAAGTTCCAAAACTCGACTTCCATCTTTTAAACCTCATTTCTTGGACAATACTCCGCTATTACCATTTCTTTGAAATCAGCCCAAGGTATTTCAAAAGCAGCATCCAGTCCCACAGAATGACCATAAGCATTCAACCAAGATAAGACACCATCCAGCAAGGTACCCGTAGCATATTTTACCTTATAGTCCTCCGCGCAGTTATATATGCGAAAAACCAACTCCAGCTTCTCTAACCATCTAACTAAGCTGACAGCCCCTTCTTTGCCACTGAAATGTTAAGGCTGGCAGTACATAAATTCCTTGTAAGTACAACCACGAGCCACGGGTTAAACCCTGGTCTCCGTTCCACTGGCTTCCCTGTCATTACTACTGTTGCGGAGGGTCTCGTATTCAGCCATAGCAGCGGCAACTTGTGCAGCGACTTGCTGAGCAACGAGTCGATTGATAGAAACTGCACTCATTCTTTGTTTTTTGGTGGCATTCTCTTCAAAACAAGAAAAGAAGAATGAGGCGTAATAAAGACGTTTCCTAAAAGTAGGTGCTCTAAAGTGGCTTGTCGTAAAATGAAAACTTGAGGTTGTGTTATAATTAGCTGGCGTGCTTCTAGGCGGTGGTTCACGAGGTGATGTAGGTGTTCTAAATTATGGGACGAGTGTTCAAACTAGCCGTCGGAAATGGTTAGTAAGGTAATCGAGAAATTGGTAGACTGTAACGGGTTTTAAGGTTACATAAAACGATATTTCGTAAGATTGTGAAAATTTTCGGAGATCATTCGTATTAATCAAGATATCTTGGAAATATTTAAAGGACCTTTAAAAAGTATGAGGGAAAGAAAAAGTACCGTGACGAGAAACTATTGTGGTGCTAATGTGTTGGATGTAGGTGTGAGTGTTCAGGTAACGATTGTGTATACACACAGAAATTTTGAAACCCTTAGAAATCGAGTAGAGAATCAATCTGGACATAATTCTATTATAACTACTCCCAGTATCGCAAAATTCACCTCTGAGTCAGACATAGGTGATCAGGCTATGTCCCACTATCCCTGGTTGAATATAGGTGATCAGTCTATATTCCACCGAGGTTCAATGAATTTTGAAATGCTCAGCTCAGTTATACTAATAATATGTCCCTCACATTTAAAAGCCATTTTGAAAGACTAAGGCAAGCGACCAAACTCGAGGTCGAATGATGAGATTACGCAAGGAAAAGGCGTAACGCTGTGACATGAACGATACGTAAGCATACTTATATGGAAGATAATTATAGTAATCAACGAAAATAAGTGGGTATAATTAATCCGACAATAAGACACAAATCCCATCAAATATGTCAGCAAACAAATCACACGTGAGGCATCAGCTTGGCAGGCAGGCACGTGGCGGTCATAGGGTTAAGTTTTCATAAAAGTAATTATAGTCTAGGTTTTAAAAATACCCAGTTCTCTATAACCAAGGCTCTAATACCAATATGTAACACCCCCAAAATCAGGTCGCAGCGGAAGATGATGTCGCTGGGGTGCTACTAAATTGGTACCACAACACAGAGTAAAGAGAAAGGATTTACCGTATACGTTTAAAAGAAATTTTTATAATCAAAAGTACTTTGTTTTACATCATTCAATAAAATGCGGAAATACAGGCCCATAAAAGAAATAACATGGTCCCCAAATGAATATCACAGTATCTTGATCCTATAACCATGCCATGCCATGCCAACTGCCGCAAAATGTGAGCTGACACCTTAAGAACCTGAAAATACATGCTAAAATGTGTCAACACGAGGTTGGTGAGTTCATAGGTTTAAGTAAACAACAGGTAACAAATGGACCACAAGAAATCAAAGACCAGTATATTCCAAATATAGAAAGAGTTATTGTCGTATTAAGTTCATGACACCGAAGCCTTAATATTTCTAGTTTGAGCATACGTTTGACATAACAGTCAAGTGGGGAAACCACCCGGACACCCAAATTTTCTGGTAGATGTCCACCTAGGACATCCAAGGTTCCTCAAATGATTATGCGTCCGTTTGACATACCGGTCAAGTGGGGAACACCACCCGGTCGGGGAGTTCAATTCCAATAGATCTATTCACAATATTCGCGCTTAACGGGTCATAACATAGGCAATATTTAATAGTTTAATGCACTTGTGTCCATAAGAAAATAATCAAGCGTGTAAAAGGTAGACACATAATACTTTCGACTAACAAATCAAGGGTTTCAACCAATTAGTAATATTTAGGAAAACAATTCACGTTTCAAGTAAAATGAGCATGGAGTTTAAATATAAACGAGCATGTATTCTCCCCCAAAACAGTTATAAAACAAGTAAAAGTAGGGGCCATGAACTCACCTGGAACAATCGATATGATAACAAAAGGAAAGCGCACGAAAATCGAGGTACGGACGCTCTAACCGCAACCTAAATGATTCATATGTCTTAGGTTTGAAAACAAGGTCGTGCACACAAGTTCATACGCTATTTTATCACTTATACATGTTTGTTGCAATATTTATCGTCAAAAATGTAGTTGCGTCAATGTGTCCATTTATTAAGCAAAATCACCCTTTTTGGAAAACGTATCTTGTTAATCTCATGACTAAACTATGGTCGTCTTGTTAATGAGTATTTTGAAAACCTCTAGCGCGCCTAATAAGTATACATAATGTTCTATCATTTTTGTTTACGTCATTTTAGCCAAAACCTACTCTAAAGTGTCCAAAATTCACTTTAAAATGTTCCATCAGCTTTCTAGTAGCCAAAATAATAAGCTGTCAAAAGTTATATGTCGTCGTAACTTCTTTAGGCCATAACTTTCTCGTCGTAGCTCCGTTTCTTAAGTTTTATATATCCCCGGGTTCGTGTTTAAGTATACTAACATGTTTTTAGTGTCTCGGCTAGTCAAGTTAGCTTTTTAACATCAGTTTTTACTACTCAAAAATTCCCAACAGCATCTATATTTTTCAGAAAATTCATTTCCGTCGCATAACTTAAAACTAACGTATCTTCTTCGTTATAAGCCCGTTTTAACTCATTCTAGCGGCTACGTTTTTATTATAAAGTCTATTTCTATATTTCTAGCCTAAACTTGTCACCAAGCTACTGAGTTTTCTGTAGAAGGTCGAATGGGACAGCTTCCTTTTTAAAAGTGTCAAAACACTTCTCCTAGCCTTCTAGTTATCAAAACCGCTTAATCAACAACTCCAAAACTAATCCTAGCTCTTCCACCAATTTCTCAACATGTCAATAGTGATTTAACAATAAACCTAGCAATATGAAAAGGTTCAATTTCTCATGAATGTAAATGACCATCAAGACTAGTTAAGATCACAAGTTTACTAGTTTATATATATGGTGTTTTTATCTTCACTTTCTTGTTGAAATTTATAACCAACTAGTTTCTTCATGATGAAAATTTGTTTAAGACATAGCCATTAGTTTAGAGATTATTGTGGTTATAAGGTTTTGGGTTAACATGTACAAAGTGATAAATAAGTATATGTAACTTGAACTAGCATCATGATATGAAGAGTATGAAACTTATCAATATAAAGTTTACTTACTTAGGAAGATTAATGTGATGAGAAGGCAATATACTTGATTAACCCAAGATTAGTGTTTCCAAAACCCTTACTAGAATATCTTAGTGATACTTGATCTTAACCCAACAAGCTCTCTTCTTCCTTCTTGCTCTAAGTGTGTGTCAAATTGTAAGAGAGGATGGGGGAGGGGGGTGATGTTTATTTTTCTCTACATGTGCTAGTGGTATGCAAATGTGGTTAAGGTCTCATATATATAGGGAAGGAAAGTCCAAGGTGCAATAAATGGGTCAAAAACACAATGGTGGCTAGGTTTGATGTGTTGGGCCGATTGGGGTCTGGTGGGGGGGGGGGGACAAAGGCTTGGTCAAGCCACCCATATGTTTTACACTCCTTGTCTCATGGGTTTTTGTCTTGCAATTAATTGTAAGTATTAAAAAATTGTCTAGTAATTATTATAGAACAAGGGGGCGGCACATGTGAGTAATATTAGGAGTAGAAGAGTTGATTTGGTACAAAAGTGTATATATTGTATGTATTGGGTATTAAAAATAGGTATTGGTTATCGGTTTTGTTAGGAATATAAATATTCAGATGAAGGTTCGGTCACCCTGATATATATTTAGCATTTATATAGCTCGCAGGCTTATTAATATTAGCTTAGTATTATTAGTATTAGTGTAGTTATAACTATATTTGTGGAGTGGGTCGGGTCTTTACCCACTGTCAGCTCACTCCACGGCCCACTAGGGGCACCATATATTAGGTACTATATAAACCCCTTCCCACACATGGGAAGGGTTGGAACTCATTTTACTATCAATCTAACATTTCAGTTTCTCTCACCTAGTTCCCATTCTCTCTACCTCTCTCTCTCTCTAACCCAAACATGAAGATGTTCTTCCATAATCTAAGACCACCTGATCCACAATAATCAACATATTTCGATCCTACAATTGGTATCAAAGCCATGGTTAGGTTCGATTGATTGTGTGTGGACTTGGATTTGTGATTTCTACTCGGTTTATTTACTTTAGCTCAAACAGTTTTCCAATTTTTTTCTTTGTTTGCTTTGGTTCGAATAACATATCATGAAATATTAGTCATATGCTTGAGTTGCATATACTGTTTTAAGATTTGGGCTTGAACTGGGCCGTAACTCTTCATATATGATTTGTTTCTTTTCTTGTCTTCATATTTTTTCCCTATTGTTCGAACACTTCTTCGGGTTGTATCACTTCATATAACGAGTTGTGGCTGACTTATGCTTGTGGTTCACATATCATTACTATTGTTACATTTTTGTCTACAAGTCTTGTGTTGTGTTTCTGTTTGAGGTGCGTTTCTCATAACGATTTGAGGTGAGATTTACTAACATCATAAGTTATTGCTATTGTTCTTGTTCATGTTGGATTGTTTTGGCTTATTTATAGATTTATCTACAAAGGATTTCTCTTGGTTGAGATTTGAAATTATCTCTTGAATACATTGTTAGTCGAGTTTGAATTCTTTCTTGGTTGTTACGTGATGCTATCTTGTTGCGACTTGGTTTGAAATGGGTTGCGAGTTGTCTAGTCTTAGACCTACAGCTTGGGGCTTTTTCTAAAATTGGGTATAGTGACAAAAATGGTGATAGTGACAACTGCTGTTGTGTTTTGGTGTGGCTTGCGAATTGGTGAGCCCAATTTGCGATTTGGACTTGTCAAGGAGGTCATTTTGTTGTGTTGTAGCATGTGACTGTTCTGCAGTGTGGAAATTTGACAAAACGGGAAAAAGTTAAAACACTGAAAGTGACTTGCGTTTTGAGTCGAAAAAGGGATAACTCAATGGTGTGATTTGTCTCTTCCAAGCGACATTTCACTTGCAGATTTTGCAATGTAGCGATTTGTCCTCTTTCTCTAGCGTTTTGTCTAGAGTTGCGATTTGTCTTGCTGTTGCGAATTGGCATATGCTTTGCGACTTGGCAGTCATAGTAATGAAAGTTGCGACTTGTGTCTATAATATTAGTTTGCAATGTTGCGGTTTCTGTCTAAAAGATCTGTTGCGACTTGAAGCCGTTGCAATTTGACTTAGGCATTTTGTCAAAATGGAAGTAAAGCATTCATCTTGCCTCAACTGGATTTTTAACAACATCAACAAAGTAAAACAACCAGTGCAACCATGACAATTCCTATCCAAAAACAAGTCATAACCAACAACCAATATCAATAACCTCGACAAATCCACGATTCATTCGAAACATCAATTAATCACAACAAGAACAAATCCACAACTAATACCACAACAACAAAACCATTTTATTAATCAAATCAAATTCAAAACGACATTACACCAAAATTTGTTCGAATCATTTTACAACAACTGATTCAAAACGATATCACCACAACTAATCCTAACATCTAACCCATCTCACTCGATCTTATCTCCTGTCTTCATTTCGGTTTGTGATAAACTGATTATAAAAACAAAACAAAACAACATCAAGTGAACCTACCTGTGACCCTTCAAAAGATCTAGAAACCGAAGTCGTTGTGGCCGTGGTACTCTTGTCTACTCGTACACTATTGAGTGTATCAAGTGGTTCTCGGTGGGACATGATTGAGAGGAGTGTTGTTTTTGATTATCTTGAGATAATATCATTGATATTAGAGATAGATAAGATTAGGTTGGTGACTGATTAATGAAGTTAGAGAAAAAGGAAAGGCGCAGTTTTTTGGATCTGGGATTAGGGATTATTGGTGATAGTGTTGGTGTGGTTGCATTGAGTTTGTGAGGCAATTAGGGTTGGATTAAATGTTGGTTATGTGTATTATATACCGAACAATTAGGGTGTGATGGATTAGGAGTGGGCTTGCTAATCCAGATTGTTTTATTATAACAGAGATAATATAACTGATATTGGGCTGATATTGAATTTTACTTGGGCCTTAAGCGAAATTGTCTTCAAGATTGGTAGTTTTGGGCTTAATTGATGGAGCGAGAATATGACTTGTGTAGTGGGCTCAAGGCATATCAACTGTATGAATCGGCCTGGGTGGAAATCAATACATATTATGCTGAATTTTGTTTTTGGTGCGTGTTAGATATTGTGTTAAATTCTCGGCATAGTTATTTGGTGACATAGAGTGGTGTTTTGGTGTTACGAATTTCTCGAGGATACAAACGTCACGGCTTGTATTTGGGTATATGAAGGTCAACGTGATTACTGAGTTGTGGATTGGGCAGCATTGTCCTATTGGTGCCTACGACTTGAGTGAGCCTGCAATTTGATCTTTGCGATTTGAGTTATATTTGACCAATTGCGATTTGACATTGCGAGTTGACACTTGCGATTTGACTTATTGCGATTTGGTTGATTGTGATTTGACTTGTTGCGATTTGACAAATTACGACTTGACTTGTTGCGATTTGATCAAGTTGAGATTTGACGTCTTTGACTTAAATTTTGAAGATCAGTATTGCACCTCACTCTTAGTTGTTCTTGTTGATTTCACGGTTTCTCTTGTTGATCTTAGAAAATCCCGCGAAAGATTCGATTTCTTGGTTTAAATCTCAAGAGCTGTAAAATCCCGTGAAATTAATATTGGACAAGTAGGTTGAACTTGGATTTAGACATAATAAAACTTTCGGGGTTTGACTATTTTTTTCGGGATAAGTTTGTGCTTCGAGATCGGTAGGATTTGGGAAATTATGGTAGCTTGGTTGGTTTGTTAATTCACGGGTTGGTGTACTTAGTGTCTCAAACATCTCGGGGTTGGATGGATGCACGATGTTTGATGACCTTTGCTCGAGCGTATTTATGGTGATTATACTTGGAAGTTCAAGAAGTGGATATATACAATAAAGGATGGAAGGTTGGGTATATATCACTACCTATATTTAAAGGAGTTACGTTGTTGTGCTCAATATAGGTTCTAAATCACAAATTTAGTGCAAGTATAAGTCGCGGACTTGTCCTTTATCAAGCTTCATCAAGAGATTGTTGTTTCTCAAGCTTCTAATGGGATTGTAGTACAAGATCTTCTCAAGAGGTGGTCAGACTTAAAGACACAAGGTGGATTGTTTAGAGACGTGTCTTAACCTTTTACTCACTCTAAAGTTAAACACATTTCATCAAGCGGGTTTGGCATATTACAAGCTTTAGTAAATTGTTTAATCTGCTAAACCATTGATGAGGTGACACACAAGGGGTTACTATAAGAGAGTCTCAATCACCATCTTCTTTGCAGTAGTCTTATTTGTCTCTTTCCATGTATTGTGCCTGACAAATTCACAACCATCACGGACTCTCTGCTTTGGCAAAAAGGTCATTGCATGTCCTTTTTGAGGAGGAGAATTACGCGTGTTTCCTAGCAGTTCAGTCTCCAGCGGTGTGAATCTTAGCTGTTCCGGTTACAGTGGGTCAGATCGTAGCAGTTCAGTCTCCAGCGATTCTGGTTACAACGGATCAGATCGTAGCGATTCAGGATTCAGTGGTTCAGTCTTCGGCAGTTTGAATCTTAGCGGTTCCAGCTTCAGTGGCTTAGCTTTTAGCGGTTTGGGTCTTAGCGATTTGCCTAAGATTTCAGCGGTTTGATACTTACTGTTGTGCAGTTTGTTCTTGAATTTATGTCTCGGTTAAATCTCAAGAAATGTAAAATCCTGTATACAGTATGACATCTATTCCATGCACTGCATCCGATAACATCCAAGCAGCTGGGTCAGACAGCTATGCTTGATAGGACTGACTATGAGTCATGGGCACTGCTAAGAATTAGCGCATGTGTCTTCTCCTTTTGACTATTCAACCACACAAGATGATCACGAAGTTAATTTGGTATTCCTTGCTTGAGAGTGAAGTTGAATTTCACGAAAGAGTCTACTTATTTTATCTTGAAATCGGGGATGGTTGGATGCATGATTTCAATGATAACTTGCTCGTGCTTAAGATGTAAGTTGAAGACTTGGGTTATCTAGTTTCCAGAAGTCGGGGTGGATGGTTGAAGACCTGGTTAACTATCACTTAAAGGAGCTACATTATAGTACTCAGTGTCACACGCAGAAGTCGTTGTGGATAATCGCAAGAGGTGATGAATGTCTCATACTTTGTCAGGATAACATTAAGTACTTAGAGATTCAACACCGTTCTTCCAACAACAATGCAAGCTTAGGTAACAAATTTGAGGAATTCTACTTCATTTGCTAGATGGGTATATCGGGTTTCCTTCATCAAGTGGTCACATATAGTTGTCTGAGTACGAGGTTGGTTAGTTGGCCAAAGTATTTAAAAGTTGTGATGTGCTCAGTAATTCTCACGGGATATTCTTAACCCAAACTGATATTTGCCAAAATCGAATCAGTCATGCCACATTCAATTAGTTACTGTCTCACGGTTTCTTCTTGGTTTTGTAAAATCCCACGAAAGAACTTATTTCTCGGTTTAAATCATAGAATTGTAAAATCCCGTGATGATAGGTGTGAGACTTCTAACAATGATCGGGATAAAACCATTATCAAAGTTCAGTCGATATATCATAAATGGCTAGATCGGGGCATTTAATCGACAAGATGTGACTACGGCGTTAATTCATTATTATTTATTTGAGGCTGAAGTGAAATTTCATGGGTGCGTGCACTTAGTATCTGAAGATATTGGGGAGGTTGGATGAAGATTCTTCGAGATCCTTGTTCGAGCTTTCAACATTTACAATGACGAGGACTTGGATATCTAGTTATTTTTTCTTTCTCTCTATTACAAAATAACTATCACTTTAAGGAGTTACGTTGTAGTGCTCAGTGTCACACGAAGTTTTGGATATCCAAGAGGTGATGTACATCTCATACTTGATGGTTGGTTGGTTGAAGAGTATAGAGTACTTAGGGATTCAATGTTGCACGAAGTCTCTACACCGCTCTTTGTCACGCATTAGTACAAGTTTAAGTCACAAGTTCGGGTTATGTTACTTTAGTCTCAAGTTCATAATATTGGGTTTTTCTCCATCAGTGGTCACGACATCAAGCTGACAAAATGATAATGGGGTTGGTAACGAGTTAGTTGAGAGAAGAAGAAAAGAGAGAGATGACGCCTGAATACATCAGTTCATACCTCGTTCTTCAAAGACTATGATGTTTGAACACATCAGTTCAAGCCTCGGGTCTCAATGTCGAGATTATGGCGTCTGTTGTCAACTCTTTAGGCCCCGTTCCTTAAAGAAAAGAAAGGCGTACGCTTGAGTGCGTTTTATCTTCGAAAGAAGAGAAATCTTCTTGTTTCTGACTATTCTCATCAATAAGCTTCATACTTGCTCCATGCTCGTTCAGTCATCAAGTGGATCTACTTTCATTAGATTGGATGTTTATTCACTCGATCAAAAATGGCAACTTCAAATGCAATTTTTGAGGGGGAGAAGTGTGAACAGTGGATCAACCTCATATACACTTGTTCAATCAAAAATGGCATTCTCATATGCAATTTTTGAGGGGGAGAAGTGTGAACAAGTGGATCGACGTACATTTGATTGGTTGTTCACTCACTTGTTGGGCATCTAATGGTGACTACGGAGTTGATCAAGTATCACTTATTTGAGGTTGAAGTTGACTTTCTCAAAGGCGTGATCTTATTCTATCATTGAAGTCGGGGTTGGTTGTATGCATGACTTTTAATGATAACTTGCTCGTGCTTAAGATTTAAGGTGAAGACTTAGGTTATCTAGTTACCAGCAGTCGGGGTAAATGGTTGAAGACCTGGTTAACTATCACTTAAAGGAGTTACGTTGTAGTACTCAGTGTCACACGCCGATGACGTTGTGGATAATCGCAAGAGGTGTTAATGTCTCATACTTTGGTTGGGTATTGAGTACTTAGAGATTTGCTGGGAGCATTAATTCTCTACACCGTTCTTCCAACATTAGTGCAAGCTTAAGTCACAAGAATGGGGAATTCTACTTCAGTGTCAAGTTTGGTATATCGAATTTGTTCCATCAGTCATCTCGTCAAATAGCCTACTTGAGGGTTGGTAAAGATGGTCAGAGACAGTTTCGGTAGCGGTTGATTCTCACTTGATACATTTTGATTCAATATTGTTCTTCTCACAAGATTTCAAGTATAGGTGCATAATATGTGTTGCTGATTCTAAGGTATCAAAACCAGCAAGGGGGAAGGAGATATACATCGGAATGCACAACGAGAACACGTGATGAACTTAATACTTCTTCTTAATTGAAGATACTCCGGGAAGACAAATGTCATAACCGCAGAGAAAATCAGTGTTTTAACTCGTTCCTTTGGTGTATCATTCCAACTACGTGGGGGAAGAGAAAGTCAGTTTCTGATGATAAAAGAGGTACACAATTGTATGATGGATCCTATGGTTAGTCGGTATCCTACTGAAGGAAATGTGTACATCCGGTACTCAGTAGCTTTTATGGTGCTGTCTTGGTGTTATCATGTCGACTACATACGGGATAATTTGTTTACACTCGGGACTTAGTTGAACTTGGTGTAACAACTCTCATCTGCGATTTCCTGAATGGAGAAAAGGGGATTTTCGGGTCTTAATTGATCTAGATGATGCGTTTTCGACTTCATTTATGGGATTGAGTGTGTACTTAGGGTTCTTGAGCTTCATATAACGAGACTGACTGCATCACTTCAACTACTTGGGGGAAGTGGTCTCTGGATACTGTTGGTATGCGTTTCTTCAGTCTCCAGTGGGAAGTAATGTGAGAAGTATTATTTAAGTGTGAGATGATACTCTGCTGAGTTATTTGATGATCCCCCGATCGAAGAATCTCAACGGTTATTCTTAAAAGGAGAAGCAATATTTAATGGGGTTTGCTACGGTTTTCGCTGTACACTTACCTTTCGTAAGCTTGAAAGAGAGCTTTGAAACTGCTCAAAAGGAAGATTGTCGGTTTGGGGGGAAGCTATCAAAGCTTCACATTGAGAAGGCTCAAGTTCAGATGATTATTCAGGAGCCTCGAAAGCTTTGGTGGTAAAAGTTTAAGAGATGTTAACTACTGATTTTTACAACATACTGAACGTATCCTTATCTCGGTATTCATGTCAACATTTTCTTAAACTGAATAATATACTTTGTACATATCTTATACAAATCTGTATAGAGAAAAAAAAACCAAATTGTAAATAGAAAATTACAAAACCAAGAAAAACCATTAAAAAAAAAAAAAAAAAAAAAAAAAAAAAAAAAAAAAAAACTAAAAATAGTTTCTCTAGGCATGTCTTCTGTTTATCGATAACATTTACGGTCCTAGAAATGTCATTCAATAATGACACAGGACTTTAAATGAAGCTCGAACAGAAGTTAAAATGAATTGTTAAAACATGTCTTGATGGCTTGCTATTACTTTAGATAGCAACCCGCACTTCAAAATGGGGAAAGCACGTCGCCAAAAAGACGGCTGTTCCTCCAACTGGGTGATGTTCACCTGGGCATGGATTACTTTATATCCATGTTTCTCCGATATGATGTACGTTTTAGTGCGTCATTTCGTGTATAAGAAGAGAAGTCTTCTTTACATCAGACTCTTTGTCTTCTTTGATTCTTCAAGAGAGTTTTGATGTTACACAAGGTGGTAAATTGAATTAAATTTTCACAAATACTCGTCGCTCAATTGAATGACTACAGCTATTTAAATAGAAAACGGGTCATTAATTGAGGGGGAGAATATTTATTCAAATTTCTGACACCTTGCCAAATTTGTGCAAACATCAGCAGTGACACTCTCTCGTGGTTTAAGGGGGAGCATTGTATGCTTCCTAATCAGAATATATTAAACCTGACCACATTTTCTCCCATATTTTCTAAACTTATTTAAATCAATTGGGATCACAAATCTCAAAAGGTTTGAAATTTTTGATCGGGGGAGAGAATGTGATTTAAATATGAAAACTGATAAAATGTGATCTTTTGGACTCAAGTGTAGGCTCTCCCATATGTGCTAAACTCTTTCGTATATCGATGCACATATTGAGGGAGAGCAAATGATTTGTGATGGCTATTGTGATAGAATACCAAAGACCGACCATTTTACTTTATGGATTGGAGTTATAAGGATGGTAAGGTTAGGTATTAGTTCCCATGATCCAGCCAGAACCGGAGGGATCTACCCAGGGACAATCCACTAGTTAGTGTAGAAGTCCTTAGGTATGATTACAAAAAAGGAGAAAAAGTGAATAAGGGAAGAGTGCCGACTGAGATGGAGCTAGTGCTGGAAAAAACCCAACAAGGTGCTAGTAATGAAGTCTCGGTAAGCGCTGAAGGGGTTGAAGAATGAAAAAGAAATGTAAAGATAAAGGGTGAAAAGAAAGAAGCCCTCCTTACATTTTAGGCAGAAACCGGGTCAATACATATGCTGTCAGAATCACTTAGTTGATTGCTGGCATTGAAGTCAAAGTATCATGGACCCAGTGATACGCTGCACAACCCTCCCTAGCCACTCAAGGTCCCTCAAAGGATTCTTGTTTCACTTGTCATGGAGATCAATAAATTGCTATCATCTTTCTCGCTCCGAGTTAGATGATATTGAAAAGGTGGCAGTCTTCTCCAGCCTCCGATCACTAAATCAAAACGCACAATTGAGTCTAGAGCCAAGAGATCATCCATTAATCTCATTAGGACACATTTCCAATATGCTTGCTGTTTCATACACCGTGAAAAGCAAGAAAATATATATGAAGAGTCCTACGCATTATCCTTGTGGTATTGCCAGAACATCCGAGTGATACGTAAAGTATTCACAATGAAGATGGAAATCCTTCTAGAGCCAACATCAAACAAGCTCTTGGTGGGTGACATGTGAGATCCTTCATGGATCATGCTTGTGACAACTGGAAAGAAACGATGGGGCGATTCAAATTTGAATCAAACTTGTTCCAGGAAATGGATTGACGGATACTTTTGGAAAACCTTTCAATGTGCTCACCAACAAAGTTTCAAGCACATTGATTGTGAAAATTTTCAAACAAAAGTATTTTTGACAGAAATGTGATTCAACTTATAAAACCCTTGTCGTGTTGCACAAAATGTTTATCCAGTGACACGCAAGAGATTTTTCTAATCAATTTCTCGTCAATCAGTGGGTATTTAATTCACTGATTCACTCTACCGTGCTGTTTGCTTTGAGACGTTCCGGTATGAGAACATGCTTAGTATGATGATTCTGACATTAATTTGTTGGAAGACTCATTACTACAAGCTGGAAATTCCTGTCAAGGAGAATCTTCTTTAAAGGGGATTCTACCTGATCACAGGTCGGTCTTCACAGAACCGAAGGTTAAATCCAACCACCACATCGAACGAATGACAAAGCCATATTCGTTCTCCAACTTTATTGCTAACTGTTTTATTTTAGATTCATATAAAGATGGCGATGGTGGTTCCTGATTCCAGCAAAAACGTGTCAATCCACACTCCATGCTCACACTTCCAATTCATTATCAAAGACATCATGATAGATGAAAGACCTACAACACAGCTTCTGCAACTCTGATGATAGCTATTATGATCCTGAAAAGTGTGTGCATGCGAGTCCAACGGTCACAACATATCACATGAAGGCAATACTACAATGGATGAGCTCAGAGATTTACGGTGGCTGATGATCTCAAAGAAGGCTCCAAGATCACAACTTCACATGGAGACGATGTTGCAAGATGACTTGGAGATACATGTTGGATGATAAATTCGCAGAATACTCAAAGATCATCCAAGACAACTGATCAGTCATCAAAAGTTCACTGCTGAAGGCACAAAGATCAATGATATTGAAGAATCAAAGACTACGAGCTATGAAGTCAAGATCAAATGATAGAATGCTAGAATTCGAAATATTATTTCCGGGGTGACCTCCCTTAGGGGGAGATTGTTAGGAATATAAATATTCAGATGAAGGTTCGGTCACCTCGATATCTATTTAGCATTTATATAGGTCGTAGGCTTATTAATATTAGCTTAGTATTATTAGTATTAGTGTAGTTATAACTATATTTGTGGAGTGGGTCGGGTCTTTACCCACTGTCAGCTCACTCCACAGCCCACTAGGGGCACCATATATTAGGTACTATATAAACCCCTTCCCACACATGGGAAGGGTTGGAACTCATTTTACTATCAATCTAATATTTCAGTTTCTCTCACCTAGTTCCCATTCTCTCTACCTCTCTCTCTTTAACTTAAACATGAAGATGTTCTTCCATAATCCAAGACCACCCGATCCACAATAATCAACATATTTTGATCCTACAAGTTTGGTGATTAACGTAAGTTATACGTAATTAAATGTAAGGAACAAATAAATTACATTAGGCGTAAGGAAATATTTTTGGACCCTTAGTAATAATTTAGGAAGTATAAAAATGTGTTAAAAATAATCGTTAGGAGTATTGGGTATATCGGGTGTTAAATTTAAATTGCGAATAACGTTTGTTAAATTAACAATCGTAAGTAAATAAAGAAAAGGAAATTGTTTTAGGGTTTAAAATTTCGAACCGGAGTAGGAGCAAGGTGTTGGAATGTTGAGGACTAAATATACCCTAAATCCCTAGTGCAGAAAAGGGACATTTCTTGTTTTACGTTTATTTAACTAAAGAGTTATACGTGAAAAGTGTTCTTGTAAAATCTCAAAGTCGTAAATTGGAGTTTGAAAATAAATGTTGACATAAAAAATTACGGGTTGCTACATTCGAGGACGAGGCTATGGAATCTTAACCCAAACTAGAAAATCACCCACTCGAAGAAGAACCCATCGGAAGACAAGGAGGAGAACCATTACTACACCTACTCCTACCCGACTAGAGTTTATCACCAGAGAGCCCATCCACCACAGTATCTCTTTGCTGGTGACACACATGGCACATCATGAGAGATATTACACGAGTACCTACAGTCTCGTTGGAGCAGAGTAAAGCTCGATGAGCCAAGTACGGATCTTACTCAATCAACATTCGTGATGTTTATTGACTTTACCATTTATTATTTGTTTTCATTTATCCTCAATCAACTTTCTTAATACTCAATGTCTTTCTCATTTTATGTTTATTCTCATTTAACACGCATGCTTACAATGTAATGCTTTTCTCATTTATTGTTGGTCCCTATTCATTCTCAATTAGCATTCGCAATGCTTATTGTCTTTGTCACTTATTGCCATTATCATTAATTGTTTACTCTCAGCTAGCATTCGTGTTGCTAATTGTCTTTCTCATTTATTGTTCGTTCTCATTTCTTCTCATTTAGCATTCAAGATGCATATTGTCTTTCTCATTTATTTATTTTCTCAGTTATTCTCATTTAACATTCGTAATATTTATGGACTTCGACATTTATTGTTTGATCTCCTTCGTGACTCTTATTGTCTTCCTCATTTAGCGTTTGCCTTCAAATTTATTGTCTATCTCATTTGTTCTCATTTAACATATTGTAATGCTTATTGCTTTCTCAATTCTTGTCCATTTCACTTAATCTCTCTTAACAATCATGATGTTTATTATCCTTTTTAGATATGGATTTTCACTATTCATTCTCATTTGACATTTGTAATGAATATTTTCTGTCTCATTATTATTGAACCTCATTTAGAATTTTATCTTTCAGTATTGGCCTCTTTTGGCTATTGGTTTGATTCGATTGATTCTCTCGGTTAATTGAATTACTTCGTGTGATATTCTATATCTCTTCTCTTTACTATTGTGATAAATTATGATTCTTCTATTTGCGTAAATTTGAGTCATTGGCTTTTTTGTTACACACCCTTTCGTTTGCTTCTTTGTTCGTACGAATATCAAACCTTTCTTTCGAGCACTGCTTGCTCATACCAGTACGAATAATACTGATATCTAAATCTATTCACTATTATTTTAATTCATTGATCCTTCCATTTGCATCGGTTGGTAACGGTTTATTTCTTTGTTCGTACAAATATCTATCTTTCTTTTGAGCACTCTTTGCTCATGATAAGTACGAATGTTCTGATATCTAATTTTCATCCATTATTGTTATTCATCAATTCCTTCATTTGCATTGATCGATAACGGTTTGCTCCTTTGTTCATACAGATATTTAATCTATCCCTTTTAAGCAATCTTTGCTCCTAAATATTACACACGGCAGAATCACATTACTATTTTTATGATTCATTAGCTCTTTCAATTTTATTGTGAATATCATTTCTTCCATGACATTGATATCTACTTCTTTCGACTGATAGTACGCCTCCGTGGTTGTCCCATCTACATTAATCGTTAATACGTATCAGGGCTTAGGAGCAACACCCCCAGACAACAGACTGCAAACCGGTCATTAGAAGAGTTACGCCAATGTGACACGTAATCCATTAGAATTTCAGGTTGAAAATATAATCATGCCGAAAATCTCGCCATGAAAGTACGTGATACGTTTTGAGAAACAAGGAAAAACGTACCCGAGGTACATTGAACCTTTCAAAAGTTTGGCTGAAGACGGTCCGGTAACTTACCGACTCGAACTTATACCATAACTCAGTTGAGTACACAACAGATTTCACGTTTCGAACCTGAAGAAATACTTATCAGTGGAAACCCTCGAGATTCCACTAGAGGAGATTCAACTTGACGACAAACTTCATTTTTGTCAAAGAACCTATAGAAATCATGGACCGAGAGGTCAAGCGGCTGAAGAACCTGTAACAATTCACAATTTTGAGGTCATTATATTATTATTTAATTTTACTTAATATTTTTATTTTAAGTAAATTCACTCTTACGGATAAATAGATAGGTTATTCCGTGTACATCGTTAAATGTACATTTAACTCGAACCGACACCTAACAATACTCAGTATAATTATTTTTATACATTTTGGTTCCTTACAACCATATTTTTAAATATTCTATTTTAAATTTTCAATTTTTACTTAAACTTTGTACATTTCGCGTTTTGCGCATTTTCAGTCTATGTTTTCAATTTTTAAACAACAAGTAATCACCCAACAAGCTCAAGGATCACCTAAAATATCAAAATAGGTTTTGATCTTGTATTTTTACGTTACCCGATTTTAAGTTTCGCGTCTTAAAAACATCATGTTTGCAATTACCGGGATCAAACTATACACTAAACGGTACCCCTTAAACAAAATTTACCAAAAATTAAACATAACCCAACACCCCTAACACTTATACAAGGCCTTGGACAAGTGTTCTCTTCATATGCATGTGTCTTCCACTAGTTTCAAAACCACCTAACTTAAACCATTAGCTCATTTGTATACATGCAAACTAGATCAAATTTCTTCCTTTTCTCTTGATACCAACGACTAGGAACAGATGTCAATCACCAATTTCATCTAAATTTTCACTAAATTATTGATCATAGCTTAAAGATCTAGAAGCCCTAGTCTTGTTCTTGATTTATTACACTCAAACAACACATAAATCTCATGAAATCTTGTGTTCCTTTACACTCTTGTAAGAAACCACCTCCATTTTCATTTCACTCCTGTAAATACTTTTTTCTATGTACTTTATATGTTCAATATGTTTATTATGCTTGGTTATACTTGGTACATATGCTAGATCACTAGAAAACCTAACAAGGACTAGACATGCAAAACTACTTTCTGACCAGGGGTAAAAATGGAATAAACTGATTTTATCAGTGGACTTTGGACCTTAAATAAAAATATGTAGTTATAGATCAATTTCTTACAGTCGTTTTTCCGGGTATTTCATTGAGTAGCTCATTTCGATGATTAAACTAAAAATGTTTTCGTGAAACATGTCAAATTTTGAGTAACAGATTTTAAACGTAAAAAGCTCATTGCTCTAATTATTTTCATTACTTGGTCCAGTTTTGTGAAATGTAGCTAACATCTTAACTTAAACGTGGCCACAAAAATGGGGTTAAGCGGGCTTCTAGAACTCTAGATATCGTATTTTTCCCGGGACTGTTGTGATGCTTTTGAAATCTGAATTGGGTAGTTAAGGGTAAATTGGTAATTTCACTAAGGTTATATAATTTTCGACTCAGTGGGACCTACAAATCTGTTTAGTACACTCAAATACCTTTTCGGGGATATAAAGATCATAATTCTTCGACTTACGTTTTGCGAGTAATGAATTTTTGAGTATAGACATTCTTATAAAATTTCTAACAGCTTTGGACTCAAAATGTGTAAAAAGTTATTAACTTATAAAAATGACCCTTGGACTATTAGAAACTTGTCAAATAACACTACTTGACCATTTTTACATAAAAACCGAAGTGGTAGGACCCACTATCGGAAATAGACCCGTAAATCCTTTCATAGACTAAAGAAAATTAAGAACAACTAATTTGAACTCATGACACATATTTGGAACCTTTAAATTTGATTTTGAACCATTTAATATATTTTGAACTCTTTGACTTAATTTGAATTTTTGAAGTAATTTGAACCCTTTTGACTTAATTTGAACCACTGGACTTAATCGAACCCTTATGACTTGTCTTGACACTGATTTATATATTATGTACCAAGCATAATTGAAATAATAATGTTTTATTTTGATCGAATGATAAACTTTTAAAACGTCTCATTTAGAGTCATTTTCTATGATTATAAGTGTTATACTAATAAGTAGCACCCCAATGATATTACATTCCGCTGCGATATTTTGGGGGTGTTACATTGCACAACTCCCGCACCATGATCGGCACGAGTCCTTGCCATGTACTCTTCCATAGTCATGTCGTTATTGTCAGCCATTTTCCTGTTATCAGAAATATGACCCGAGAAGAATCAGTAGCACTAGCAAGCTAAAAGTAAACTAACTACACTAAGTTAAACTAAGAATAAAAGAAAAATAAAGAGTTGCTCTTTCGAACAGAACTTCTACACGCCGTATACAATAGATGTGTATGCGCCGCATAGCGCCCTAGTTAGAAAAAATTTTAACGATCACACGCCGTATACAATGGAAGTGTATACGTCGTATGGGTGCCCTAGCTAGAAAAATAATTCACTACGAGAGCTCTCACGCCGTATACCTTATGAAGCTATACGCCATATGGACCTGGAACAGTGAATTCAGCAAACAAAATACGAATTTAATACAAAACTAAAAATAATAAAATTAAACAAAAACTAAAAACTCATATACCAAAAACTACTAATAGACACTTTAAAATACAAATTTGCTCCCCAACAACGGCGCCAAAAACCTGATGTTGGGTTTGGGATACAAGTTTTAAATTTATATTGTGTACCGAATCTTTTAGACTATCACAAACATTTACGAGCAGTGTACTCGATCAACATATATAGCTAGTCGGCAACACCTGGTCATTCGCAGAGAGCGAAGAGATCCTAGAATATCTAGCAGTTTTTAAGGCTGTCACATACGTTTTAAATCTGTCGATTATGTTTTTAGTATAATTAATCAAAATAAACATAAAATAACAGAAAGCATGTAGACTGGTTCTGGTTATTGAAGATCAAGATATAAAGGCATGTTTGCCTTGCTAATCCCCTTATTCATTAATGATCTAGTTCTAGTGTAATGTTTATCTAATATGGTTTGGTGAAATCAAATATGTAAGGAGTCACTGATGAGTGTGTAAATACTCATCATTTTATGCCCATTTTAGACCATAAAAATACTGAAAACGGCCAAATACACCAAATATTACTGCAGATATCCTTGGTTTGTGTTTTTATGTGTTTCAGGTACAAATGATTGAAAACAGGGAAAAAACGAGCAAAACCGAGCAAGATATTGGAATATCATCAAAAGCCGATGCCGGGAAAGGAATTCACGAGTTTGGACCGGGATATTGCCAAAATGTCAAATCCAACCTTCAAAGAAAATCAAGTTGTCAAGATTGGTCCCTAAAGACAATTTTCAGATTTGTCACTTATGGTCCCCGAACTTTCAGATTTTACAACTTTAGTCCTTGTGATTTAATCCCACTTATACTAAACCTAAACCTAACCAAAACCAAACAAAAATAAAAACCCAACTTATAACCCATTATCCCTATCCTTTTACCCACAACCCATTTCCAATCCTTAACCCAGCCTAATCAAAAGCCCAAGAAAATAAACCCGTTTATCCCTTTTTAGTTAAAAACCATGGTTTGACTTCGGTCAATACCATCTTTCCCCGCCAAAACTAAAAACCAGAAACCACTCACAAACCCACCATTTTCTTCCTGACAAACCAACTCCTCCCCCTCACCCTGCAACCATCCACCACACCTACCCTGTCCAAAGCATTTAATGCTTCTTCAACCTCACAAGTAACCCAGTACCAAGTGGATTTTTCGCTAATATATTTTTTGGCGCCAAAACTGAAGTGATGGCTCAGATTAATTCTTCCCAATCCAACGGCTCATGTTTACTCAAAAGAAGTCAAGAGGGAAATCCCACTTTAGTTTTACTATAAATAGGCATGTTTGTAGCCTCAATAGGCATGTAGATTTTATTTTTAAATCGTATTTTTAGTTAAGTTTTCAATTAAGTGTAATTTACTTATCAGTGTTTATTTCAAGCTCATTTAAGTTTAATGTTCTAAGTTTAATCAAGAATTGTATCATTTGCTGAAATTAATGAAATTTTAATTTTCATAATCCTTTGTTAATTCAAATTAAGTCATTTGGTTATTAAAAAAGCTTATGTTCTTTTTCTTGAAGCTCAAATAAGCTTGCTTAAGTTTATTTTAAGCTTTTATTAGCTCAGAACTAGCCTAATCCAAAATACCAAAAAGTCAGTGAAAGATTACCTTAGCATGACTGTGGAGAGCTTTTTGGAAGTTGCCAGTAATGGAATGGCAAGAAGGACTTTACCTAGCTTGTTGTGAAACAAGCTAGGAGCTTGTAGCTGCCATTTTGGAGCCTTTGTTAAGCTAAGGCCCCAACTGAGTCAATTTCTATTTTTTATATTTGTACTGTAGAATAGCTTAATTACTGCTTAATTGTGTGTTTATTTAGTTTCTTTGCTTATTTGTTCTCTGTGATGTTAATGTAGGTTAATTAGGTAGGTTGTTAGTGTTTAAATTAGTTTTTGCTTTAATCTCACTAAAAAGTCAAAAACAGTCAAATAAGCACTCAACTTATTTGAGTGCTTATTATCAGTAGAAAGTAGTTCATTAGGGTCACACTAAGTTAGCAAATTAGTTTTTACTAAGATTCATAGCTTAAATTGGCCTGTGCTTTTGAAAATCAAAATCAGTCCCCTATAAGGGCTGTTTGGCATAAAAAGGGCAAATAGGTCATTTGGGTTAACCACTGTTTATTTGCAAGTTGATCAATTTCAATCTTGTTTAAAATAGTGTGAATAAGCTGTTTCCAATTTATTTTAAGTTAATTTGATGAATTTCATGGTTTTGAATGGATTGTGCAAATTTTAAGGGCACAACTGTCCAAATAAGCCAATATAAGCCACAAGCCCTTTTGGACCTCAACTTTGGCATTTCTGAGGCCCTTTGATCCCATTTAGTGTAATTGTAGAAATTGGTTTAGTCTCCTTTTGGTTTATGCAGTTCTGCACAAGTCTGCACAAAACAGACCCTTTAAGCAGTCTGCAACATTTTTCTTGATCCATTTTGAGTGCTTAATTGTGTTAAGCTGAGCCCAAATTCCTTGTTTCTCAGTAGTTTGGTAGGTGTTCTTTGTTTATTCCATAAATCATACCCTAGCTTAGCTTATTTGAGCTTAAAAATAAGCTCAAAAGTCCCCTATTCTCACAAGCATACACTGATTGCTCAGTGTATACTTGCCTTGAATAGCTACTTTCTCAGCTCATTTTTAAGCAGTAAATAAGCTCACTTTGTTCTAATTTTTGGTTTCTGAGACCCTCAGTAGGTGACCTTTAGGTATTATCAATCTTTGTGGAGTTTAGTGCTTATTTGAGTGCTTAAAAATAAGCTTGAAGTAGCCTGATTGAGCCTGCAAAGTGCCCTGTGCACTCAGCAGACTTATTGCTTATTTGATTGACTTCAGAGCTTATTTGTTCTATTTTGTGGCTTATTCTGTTCTATCCTAGCTTATTATTGTTTGTTTTGCTTGTTTCAACTTTGCCCCAGCTTATTTAATTAGCTTATAGCTTATTTTAATCAAGCCTTGGGCTTATTTCATTTTGGCCAACTGATCAGCCAATCTTGGCTTATTTGTGGGCTTATTTGTGAGTTTTAAAAATAGTTCCAGTTTTGAGAATTGCTTATTGGTTTGTGTTTGTTGTGTTTAAATCATAAAAATAAAAAAAAAATAAAAAAGCAAAAAGTGACATAACTGGGATTCGAACCCTGGTTATTCACATCATAAAGCAACAAAAGTACCAACTACCCTAGGGTCTTTGTTCAGTTAACTCTTACCCATTTTTTTATTTAACTTGTTTTTTCCTTTTAAGCTTATTCTCCATTTTGCTTATTAACTGCTTATCCCAATAAGCAGTTAACCCACTTTTATTTTTCATAGATTCTGATTATAATTAAGTAGTTTTCTGGAATTTTTCATAATTTTCCATTTTCATTTACTATTTTTAATTTATTTTTCTTTTAAATTCTGTTTTTAATTCATAATAAAAAATATAAAAGTCAAAAAACTATAATTCTTTTTTCTAAAATTTTCTTTTATAATTTAGGACTTAGGAAAAATAAATTTGAACTTGTAAGGTTAATTTTCAAGTATTTTAGTTTTTAAGCTCGTTTTTAGATTTCCCGACTCACGTTTTTAGTGTAATTGATTTACGTTTAATTTTTCTTTGAGAATTTGTTTCTCATATCTTAATTAGAAGTAAAAAACACAAAAATCAAAAATCCAATCATCAAGCATTTTAATTCCGAACCTCAAACGAAATCCTCGATTCATACCTCGCTGGGACACGACCCGGGTAATCACTTATCCGGTATCTCACATCGTATTCACGGGTTTTGCACGTTGACCTTTTTCCTAAGAGGTTGACTAGTTGATTCACAAGTATCACGGGGATCCGATACTATATTTATATATATACTCACACACGGATCAGTCACTTGGTTATCAATTTTCCCCTTAGCATCTTCCTAAAAGTCGGGCACTAGAGATGGCAACGAAGCTGGGTATGTGGGGAATGGTTAATACCATCCCCATCCCCGATATTAAATAGCTATCCTCATCCCTGTCCCCATCCCCGTCGGGGTTCAAAATTACGTCCCCGATGGGGAACGGGGATCCCCAATGGGGAATCAGGGATTTTTCCCCGTTACATAATTGACATTTTTTCAAATATATTTGAAATGGTACTTGATTGGGATTCTCTTCTGATAAGAAAAAGAAGTAAAATTATTCAGCATATAAAGTTCATTACCAGATGCTCCAAAGTAGTTCAAATTCTACTAAAAGGCACTTCTACTTATATATTTACTAACTACAGTAGTATATAACACTAGATCATTTTTTAGCTTATACCACCCATTGCAACTTCAAACCGAAAAACAAACAGATGATGTACAATTTATGTAAAACCCAGAAATTTGAAAGCATGGTAAAAGACTAAAATGCCCCTATGAATTTAAAAACTAAATAAAAGGTTTATAAGGTACCAAATGAATTCAAAACTTTGAGAGATGACCAAGACATGAAATAAAATAAGTTCCTTTAGAACATTTGACATTTATGAAGAACCAAAATTATCTTGTACATACTAAATGAGCCGAAAATATATACATATATATTAATATAATTATTATAAACTTTATAATTTAATTTAAAACACATTTATATGCTAGATAACTATGGAAAGAATACAAAATGCAAAAGATTGAATTGGCCCATTGTAAAACCACATCTTGGCCAGCCCATAATCCCCTAAATCACGGCACGTTACCTTTTATTTGATCAAACCCATTAAACCCTAACTATTTCACTTTGCCGACAAAACAAAAACACACAAAATTCATCCATAATTCCATCCGAATTTCTGGAGGTGTGTGACCATTTTTCTTGTGTTCTTTATCATCCATAGAAGCCTAGAAAAATACGGTTGAGGTTGTGTGTGGCCTGGTTCGATCGTGAGGAATTAATCCCTTGTCACATGTAAAAGTAAGGTAAATTCATCCATAATTCATTCGATGCTTCTAAAACTCATTTATCATTTTTCTCATGATCCTTACGTTGTATATACCCTGTGAAAAATGGCTACAAGGTTGTGGGATCTTTCGTGTGCTCGTAGGGATTTTTGTGGTGTCGTTGTGCTTGTTGGAGGAACGAAATTCGTTAAGCCTATTCTATACATTCTATATTAGATCTGGTATTTTTCCTATGACTCTTACATCATATGAACACCAAATAAAATGTTGAATTCGATCCATGCAAGATCTATAATTTATTTGTGAATTTAACCATAAAAATGTATGAAAACTCTAAATAAACCTATACGATATTCCTGGACATGAAATCTATTGTTCGTGAACTCTTTATGATCCATATGATCTCAGAAAAATGCTACTTCGAATTGTTAAGGCCTAACATAATTATTTTTGATTTATTTTGTTTACCGGATTTAAGAAAAATTAAGAAGAAAAAGAAATAAAATGTGGATCGAGCTAGGGTTTGGAATTAGGGCTTGATTTTGACTATTTAATGATGTTATAATGATGAAATAATGATTGGGTAATTATTTGTATTTTTAGGGTTAGGGTTTTGATTACATAAAGTGTTATACGATTTAGTTTTTAAAATATAAGGGTGTGTTTTGTAACATTTAAAACTCAAGGGTTATTTTTAGAACATTATTTGGACTGTATATATTTCGTATAAAATATAACTTGAGGGTGTCATGTGTAATTTTGGTATTTAAAACGATTAAAATGATTTATTTGATAATATGTAATTCGGTTTGGAAATTAAATAAGTAGAGGGGTTAAAAGTGTAATTTCTGGAAAGTTAGAGTGTATTCGTGTATTTAAGCATGTTAAGGGTTTATTGTGTAATTTTGAGGATTTAATGGACTAATATGTAATTATGAATAATTAAGGATTGAAAATGTAACTTTAAGGATAAATATGTAATTTAATTTGAGGGATCTATTGTGTAAATTATAAATAAGTGAAGGGACATTCGTACAACTTGATAAAATAAGGACTAGTTGTGGAAATTTGATAAACTAAAGGTTTAATGTGAAATTACTGATATTATAAGGTTTAAAGTGTAACTTAATAAAATAAAGGGTGAAATTTGTAAATTATGAAACCGTGAGGACCAACTGTGTAAATCTGATCAAGTATACCCTATTTCCATTTAATAATGACACAATCTTTCTAAATATGGAAACTTGCTAAATTTGGAAACCTGCTAAAAATGGAAAGTTACCTAAAATGGAAAGGCAAGCTAAATATGAATTTAGAACCATTTGTAATTCTCTTCTACCCCTCTAGGTGTGAAGAAGGATTGGACCTGATCTATTCTGGCTTATTCATCTTTGGTTCGTATTTTCATTTGGAATAAGGTACAGATATTCTGCCCTTTTAATAAGGTGCCTTCGACCTCTTGATTTCTGATTTGAACCTATGATATAAACCTTTGGCATATGGACCTTTGGTCTTTGAAACTTTGGCATGTGAACCTTTGACATATGAACATTTGATATGAACTTTGAGATTCGGACTATGACTATATGAACCTTTGCTTTGATATGAACCTTTGACCTTTGACCTCAGTTTGATACCCGAGTCAAATATGTTTCCTAGCCATGAAGGTAACATGGCTGTGTCATTGATGCACCAATGGCATGACTCTTGTGTAGTCAGAGTGATTAACCACACCGTCCCCATTTTGATTTGATATGAGCTCACTATGATTTGTTATGGCCAATATGATTTGTTTGGGGGGCGTATGGATGCATCCTAGATTTGTTCTGTATATGATGTGATATGATATGATTTGATTTGGTGACTGATGATGAGTGCAATCCACGTCTTTCACAAAATTTGGGAGCTAGCTACTCCATTTGAAGAATGAGGACACCCCTCAAATTATTTGATTTGAAGAATGAGGACACCCCTCATATTATCTGATTATCTGAGAGGCCTCCCCTCTATATGATTTGAAGATTATGGTTACGACATGATATGATTTGATTTGTTTGGGCTCGTGGTGGATTACTGTCCTAAACCTTTACTCTTTATACCTTTACTTATATCTTATTTATTATGCTACTTCTGTTCATTTCTGGTTACTTTCATTTCTGTTTATTATATATCTGTTCACTGGGCTTTTTAAGCTCAGCCGCATTTCTTTTCCTGCGGCAGGTTTTAGTAGGAAGCCAGGAGCTTGGGTTTGCTTTGGGATGAGAGATTAGCTTATGAAGACGATACCTTAGTTTTAGTATTCACTTGTGTATGACTACGTAGATTTGATATATTTCCCTTGTAACATTTTAAACCAATTGTATTATGTAAGTCGTATGTTATGCTTGCCTTTGATATGTCACCATTTGCGTGACACTTCTACCCTTGTCGGGTTGGGGTGTTACAATTTATTTAGCACAACCAACCCATTTTAAGTGTGTCAGTATCACAAATCAATAATTAACGTAAACAATTTTGGTAATTACTATCACAAATGATTCAAGTAACAAATTAACATACATGATCCGTCAAACCTTAACAAATAATTTGTCAACATGCCGTAAAGTACATCGAAGAGTTAAAGCATCACCATAATAAAAAACTAGCTAACAAATAATTTGTCCATCAAACCTTAACAAATAATTTGTCCACATATAATTTATTTTGTATAGAAAATTCGGGGCCGGGTTCGGGGATCCGAGGGTATTACCATACTCGCCTCCATACCCGCTTTTCAGTATCGGGGATTCCCCGCCCCCATCCCCATACCCGGTCAACTCTGGGATTACCCGGTCAAATCGGGGTCGGGTATTGGATTCTCCGTCGGGTTCAGAGTTTTTTACCATCTCTATCGGGCACGCCTACTAGGTCCTTCTACCCAAACTAATATTCCAAGCATTAAGTTCATTCAACTGATCTATGTAACATACGTTTTTGTGTGGTTGCCAACCCACTTAGTTTTCTTTGGCAAAGTAGAAAGTGTCTGGTCTAGTCCAATAACTACAGTGTCACTACAAAATCTTAAACCCTATAGTTCCACCACTTTAAACAAGGTGAGCGCCTACCAGGTCCTGCCTCACACTAAAACCACTTGCAAAGGTGATAATAATGAATCCCACTATGTGCCGACCACCCGGTTTGTACACCAGTCGACGTGAGACTGCAAGTTACCATGGTAGAACACAAAGATGTAAGTCTATAACAGTACGTAAATCATCTAAAACACACATAGAATAAACTAAAGAACTTTAATCATTGAATAAATAAGGTTCATAACAAGACAAGCATAAATGGCTTAGCCTTCCATGACAAAAGATAAACAAAGATTATTCATGGTAGACATAATAATCGAAATCATAATGAAAAACTAGATAATCTAAGGTTTATGATGTGTTACACATTCACAATTTGTGTTTTCTCGAGTCTCCTAAACCTTTTGGAACTTCAAAACCTTGCAACTTTTCCAAAATCAAGAACTCTTCAAAAGTGTAGAATAGGGTTGTATTTATAGGCATCAGTTTAGGTTTGGGTCATCTAAAGATACGACGTATGCCCTTATAGGGTGATACGTGATACGTCGTGTCTTCATTAAACTGCTCAATCGAATCTTCTAGAATTCCTCTTATACGTCGTATTGGTGGATGTAGGATACGGCGTATAGGTCTTCAGGCTCGGCAAATAAATGTTTAACGAGAGCTCACACGCAGTATAACTTGGGATATCATATGGCATGTTAATACAAATAAACCTTAAAAACATTTATTTATATTTTACGATCTTCTAATGTTTTGTCGATAACAAACATAAAATCATTTTAACGAGATAAATAAAATACGTAACGCTTTGAGCCAAAAGTTTACTAACTCATTTCACTAAACAAATAAACCTTAAACATGTCTAGTTAACAAGCTTACATAAAGCCAAAACCATTTTATAAAAACACTTAAGTAACTTAGTTACTTACATTTTATAAAATACATGTTACTTGTGAAAATAAACTAGGAAAAACTTGGACTATCCATGACCCAAAACAAAGTCCATAACCTATAACCCATAACCCAAGGAGCATGCATGACACCTAAATGGGTAAAACTCATGATACATGACCCAAATTCCATGACACCTAAATGGGTAAAACTCATGATACATGACCCAAATTCCATAACCCATAACCCAAAGTCCATAACCCATGACCCAAGATGTCCTTGGCATCATGCATGACATCACATGAACTATGGATCATAACCCATAACCCAAAACCTGGAATTGTAACCCAAAGTCCAGACTGATGATACCAGATAGCCGGATCCCTGGGTTTACACTAGCCGGATCCCTTTGGGAAGGGATCCGCTAGAACCGGGTGAACAGTGCCCAGTTTGCCTATAAATAGTGAGTCATTTCTCTCTTACTCCTCAACCCTTTTAAACATATCTTCTCTCTATGTTCTAAACTCTCTAACCTCATATCTAAGGATCTTTCTATGTAGTCTTTCTTTGTGATTCTCTAGGTTCCTTCTAAAGGCGAGATCACAACCTCTCAAAGGCTTGCAAGCTCGTGATATGAGTAGCCAAGATTCTTCTCCTTCTCTTCAAGATCACAGAAGTGCATCTTGTTGTTCTTTCTTCTTCTCAAGGGTGTTGTAGATGTGTTGAGTCGTTACGTGTAAAAAGGACATTGGTTCCTTTAGTTGTGTTGTGCTAGAAGTGTTGATCGGGTAGTGGTTCCTCCTTTGTAATGGAACCCGGTATCTAGCCTTGTATCGGATAAAGTGTAGGCAACGAAGGTTTAGCTCTACCTCGTGGAAGAGCTCGGTATTTAGCTTTGTACCGGATAAAGTGTAAGCGACGTTGTGAAGGCTTCTCCACCGGTGAAAGGAGTTTGTCTTGTGTAGTGTTTACAGAACTCTAGAGTTGGGTACTCGGGGGGTGGAGTAGGGCAAGGAAGGTATCCTTGTAGCCGAACCACTATAAATACTCGTGTTGTGGTTGTGTCTCTCTAACTTTATCTCGTAGTTTAGTTTATATGCTTTTCTTACTATCAATATCCAACACGCCAAAACTAGATTGACATAAGTCGATCTAAAAGTTTTAGTCTCTAAAACTATTCAACCCCCCCCCCCTTCTAGTTTTCTACAATTGGCATCAGAGCTTCGTTACCAAGTTTCTTAGAGTATATTGTACTTTAAAAACTTGATACGATCCGTGTATGTTTTAAAAACTACAACGAAGGAAAATCTTTTGTAAATATTGACATCTAACTCATTTTTACAACAATAATAAAACTTTCTATATTTGGATATTGATAAAGTTATTATAACATTTAAATGTTTCTAACATACCTCCTTTTAGAAATCTTCATGTTGGGAAGCTCTTTAAAGGCTCATGAAGTATTGCTCATCTAGGAGTGCTTATATTCTCCAAGATAACATGGCAAATGTATGTTTATTTTTCGTTTTTTAGGTGTTACTTGTTTGCGATTGAAAAGTGTTGATTTATATGGTACTCACTTATTTGACATGCTTGTATCTACATGATTTGTCCTTGAAAACTCTTTCGTACACTTATTTTTCAAAAGAGTCATATCAACACAAAAATCTTTTTAATCCAAATCACAACTATCAAAAGTCTCTCTTCACTGACTTCTCAAACCACAAGGAAATTTTTTCCATAACACTCGTCTATCCTCATCTTAAAACACGGCAACTTGTCCTTTTCCACTTCTCGCCTACTCATCCATCTATTTGCCATGAACATAATAAAATGAGTATTCTCTTGTCTGAATCTTTCTTACTTTCTTTTAGACAACTTTCTTACTCCTCAATCTCACTAAAGTAATGAAGACAACACAATTATGACTCGCCACTTTTCTATTCTCATCTCAAAAGATACCTACGACAATTTATCCTCTGTCGTATATTTCTCCTTTCAATCCTAATCTTTGGAGAGGTTTCTCAGTACGATCTATCTCCTAATTATCCCTTATATTAAGTGTTTAGTAACGTTAGTCATGATCTTCGTTAAAACTAGTTAATAAAAACATTACAAAAACACTATCCTTTTCTCGACTGTCTTCCCGGATCCATTTATTATAACACACCGGATCCTTTTTCAAAAGGATCCGGTGGAACCGGCACATCAGATAACAGCTTATGTATTTCAAACTTAGACAAACAATCTCTTTTCCCTCTCATTACACCAAAAACGATCAAAATCAAAACCCTCTCACTTTAGGGTTTCATCTTCCTCAACTTCAATCTTCTAATCATCTTTGTAAGTAATTACATTATCTCTTTTAATCTTTTCTTCTAATTAAATTCTAGGGCTTTGTCTATCAAGAATTAATTCAAATGGGTATAATCAAATCATTCAAATGTTTTATAAATAAGGATTTCATTTAAATTGAATTATTCTAAAAACACCCAAACTAGTCTTCAAATCAAATCTTGTTTTGTCATTTTTAATAAAATAAAACCTTCATCATAAATTCCATTTGATCATGTTTTGGTGACAAGGATAACTAAAGACACTCATCTTCCATAAAACATAAAGCTTATTTTGTTTAAATTTTTTCTAGGATCAAAATGCCTAAATCTACCCGACAAGACCATCATGATACCGCTCATTACATCCCTAGATATCACCGCAAGGATGATCTCTCTCCCAATGATCGAAAAATCTTTAAAATGCTCCAAAAATGCCTTATCCATGAAGGACGTGTCGTTGAGGAATCCTTTCTTAATGATACAAATATTCCTTAACTCTTTTCCGCAATCAACTTTGATTTTCTTCTTCACATCAAACAAATTTGCCCTGTGTTCATTTTCCAGTTCTACAAAAGTGTTCGTATTATCCAAAATGATGATGAAACTATTTCCATCTCCTTCACAATAAAAAACCAAAACATTGTCCTACCTCTCACTACCTTCGTCAAAATTCTTCAAATTCCATGTCATGGAATTTGCATGTATTCCAATGATTAGTCCATAGCTAATCAACACCTCGCTCTAGATTCTCACCATACTTACTATAATCCTCTTGACATACCCTCCTTAGTTCGAGATACCATCTTCATACAAAGAACCGATCAATCTCGAATGACTCGCAACAAGGAAGTCATTCATCGTGATCCCTTTCAAATGGAATTCTTTGAAATGATTCCAACTTAAAAAAAGTGGGAAGAAATTCTTAGGGAAAATGTCATTTTTTTGGTCGAGAATAAAGACCACCCAAATGCTTTTCTAGTCTAAATGATCTTTTGCCTCATTCACCAAAAGCCTTTCAACCTCGCATACTACATCGCCAAAAGAATGGTTGGTGTTTTCAAATCTGACAAAATGGTTCTTCCATATGGTGTGCTCCTTACACGTCTCCTTAGGTACGTTAGCACAATTCAACCTACTCCAATCACCAATGACCATGCTCTTGCAAACCACGTCATGGTACCCCTTGCCGAAGGTCGTGCCAAAATATTCTTGATCAATGGTAAAAGACCTCGTCCTCTCTCAGATTCCTCAAACGAAATTGAAGCTGATGAAGACAATCCCATTTCAAACTACCGCCTTGATCCAATCTCATATATCGAACAAATTCCCAAACTTCCCAAAGAAACTGAAGAATTCAAGCAAAGAAAGGGAATGTTCAAGTGTCTTGCTCATTTTATTACAAACATGGGAAAGAAGAAAAAGTGAAGAGATTGAAAGTTTTGCTTTGACCATCTTTTGAATATTTTCAAAACTATTGTAGTTATTTATCTTTTAAACTAATGTACTTGCATACTATGATCTCTTCTGAATGATTTTGGTCATGCTTATGAATGTTTGACATATTTGATCAAATGATTAGTATTGTGCCCTATCTCATTTAATTGCTTATATGTGATTCTTACACACTCTACTTGCTATACCAGACTTGCATCTATGTATAATTGTTGCTTGAATCACTAAATATTATATTCGATAAGTATGGAGAGTTTGGCGAGCCCACTGTAAAAAAAATTTGTCTCAGAAGCCGGATCCTTTGGATATATCTGGTCGGATCCCTTTTAAAATGGATCCGGTAGATCCGGGAAAACAGAGTGAATTTTATACCACTTCTTATCACCCTCAACCTTCCAAACCTTATTACACTAGTTATCCATCTCCTATTAGTCACATTTGAGCTGACCATGAGGTTAGTAGCTCTTTTGATTCCTTAGGAATAACTTAAGTTTCTTCCGGGATGTTTATGATTTATCATCTCCAAGATAATCACCATTTTCCAGTTCCACCTCTTGCATCACCTTTCTCTAAACATAACTCACTTACTTACACAATTAATAAATTTTAACAAATTTATTTCAACCATCTTTCTCTCAAAATGCTCTAAAATCAACCTTTTAATTCTTATTATTTTTAAAGAATTTTTAAATTTTCCATTTCACCTTTCCCTGAATCCTACAATCATTAACACCTAGTGACATGATTATTGGTCTTCTTTAACCTTACTTATTCTCTCTAAAGTCCATTAATGGCAACCCCTCATCATTAGTCTTAAACCACTCAGGATTTCCTTATTTAAGACACATTCTCACACTCATTACAACAAGAAACATAGGTCTGCAATAGCTGGATCCTAATCATTTTTTCCTCTCATCTGATCTGTTAACCGGATCCCTTGGCTAAAGCTAGCCGGATCTCTGTTGAAAAAGGATCCGGTGGTTCTTGGCAAACAGACACAGGTATGATCAACCATAGCCTTCCAAAACTCAACTTTATCTATTCAAACACTCAACATTGCCTTTAATAAATCTCCTAGAATATTGTATCACTGTAGTTGACCTTGGTGCATGCAAATTGTAAAACCCTAAATTCTGAATTCTCAATTTTATGTCTAATTTGAATTTTACCTAAGTTAGGAAAATGATTAATAATAAACCTAAGCTATATGTTGTGTTATGAAATACATATAATAAAAATAAAACCTAAGAATCTACATAATAATATAATTTGTTACACAATCAAAAACTTTCCTAAATCACGACAAGTCTCCCACACGTTTTCCTTGGTCCTGTAACATACGATTTACAAAAATTAAATAGAGGTAAGAACTCCTTAATTCTAGCCCTCATATCTCGCCTATATAATTGACACAATCAATACAAATTAAATTGCAATTATAAGTTTCCTTATAAGATAAACGCTCCTTCCCTTTTTGCCTCAATTGATCCGGTTATTCTCCCTTTTCTTTTTCATACGATACACACAATAACACACAAAGAACCCTGCTATCTATCTTCCTCTCAAAACTCAAAAGAATCCAAAGTTGTGACTGTGGTGGTGCTGTTCGATCGTGGGTTTCTTGTTCTCCTTCTTCTTTGTCTCGTTTAGCAGCCAAGGTATCACCATCAATCCTTTTTGTTTTTCCCTTCCATTCGACACATACATGTCTATGAATATGAATATAACAACATCTAAATCTAATTGTATGATCTGTTTAAATTTTTGGTTGTTTGTTGATGAAACCATAAGAAAATGTCACATAAAATCATAACTATAACCTGTGTAAAACATTGTTTATTCAATCTGTTGTTTTCTCTTTTGGATCGTCCCATGTTTTTTGTGACTCGAACCCTATTTAATTCGACCTATATCTGATCTATTTGACCTAATATGATCTCTAATACATGCTTTCTAATTTGGAAACAAACCCTAGAACAATTGATATGAGGCATACACTTTAATACAACGAACTAGGGCTTGGTTTCGTGTCATTGTATGTGTAACAGTTGTGTTGTCATGAAGGGTTGTAAACAAGTATGTTTTGGTGTGAATTAAACCTATAAGTGTGTGTGTGTGTATTAATCGGATTTAAAAGGGTTAAGGTATTAGGTTGTTGTCTCGTTATAAACATATGTGGCTCTCTAAGTTTCTAGGTCGAATGTATGATTTCATGTGCAATCAGGTGTGCATTATATGATGTCTCTAAAACATGTTAAACCTGGATTGAAATGGATTAAGAATCATGGTGTTAATTTGGTTAAGCTTGAGTCATTTTGGAAGGGTTCTTGTTCGTTAAAAGGATTAAGGTTGTGTTGTTTCTATCTCTCTAGTATGCTGTCCAGAAAATGGGTTGTATTACGAGGGGTCAAATTGAATGATGACAACATGTTTTAACATAATTATTGAGTCTAAAATTAAGTTCATGATGTGTAATATCTTAATATCAAATCCGTGGTCATTGGAGGTAGAGAAGGTAGTCTTTTGATTTTTACTAGATTAAGTGTCAAAACTGTATTTTAGATGTCTGAAAATTAGTTAGTTTTTTTGATTTTTAGTTTTCAAACCATAAGGAATTAAGAGGTCTCGTTTGACAGGGATAATGTTTAAGATGTATATCGCGTACTGGAATTTTTATGGATTTTTATAAAAGGTTAAAATAGGTTAAGTAAATACAAACTTTCGGGGTATACCTGCAGTGCACTTTCTGGACAGGTCTGGGAAAATGATTTTTGTTTGGATACTTGCATTTTGAAATAAAATATGGAAAAATTACAGTAATTACCTAACATGCCTAAGTATCTATGATAATTATTTGAGTACCTCAGTAAGTATGTAAGTGTGGTTTTAAATTCAGAAACAAAGGGATCTGAGCGTGATAAAATCTGAATTATAATATAAGCTAAGGGTTTGGTTTAACCTAACATGTTTTGCTCCTAATTCGTTTGAAAACCAATCCGAGATACTTTTAAACCTGTGTTATGAATACTTACTATTTCATATGTGAAACCCTAAAACACATTAATGAATGAGCTAATAAGTATTTAAAATCCGTTATGACTTTAATGAACGTATAAGTAATATATGATTATAATTCGTGTAGATCCGGCGAAGTCGGAGTGATCCTCTTTCTTGTGTTCTTTTGCCCTATTGCTTGCATTTCATAAGGTATAGATATTCTACCCTTTATCAGTAAGGGTTTTTCTCATGACTCGTTTCGTTATGATATGGTTTGATTCGTTCGTAACTTCAATATTCGCATTTGAATCCTTTGATATTTTGTAATCTATTAGATATTATGACTTGTATGAAAAACCTTTTTGAATATATATCTTAATGATGGTTTTGAGAAATATTATTTTTAAAATGATTTCTATGAATAAGAGGTAACACCACTTTTATATAAAAGTTTAATGACTCTCATGAAAACGGCTTTTAAAAGAATACTTTCATGAAAACAACATTTAAATGATTTTCATAATTACATAATTTGGTTGTACTCTATCCTTAGGGATTTCTCATGACTCATTGTTTCCTGATATTTGTTATGCTTTGATCCGTATTTGTTTAGTTATTTGTTTAATTATTCGTTTCATGCTATATTCTATTCATATAGCTATTATCTGAGTTGGATAATTTATAATTATCCCTTATCATTAGATTGCATGTAATATTCTTATTATGTTACCCATATTTGTAGCCAGTCATGGAGAGTCCATAGCCTTGCCATTGATGCACCAGTGGTATTGACGCTATCTGTGGAGGTGGGTTTTTGTCCACAGCATTCCCATTTGTTTATATAGCTGTATATATGGTGCACCTGGCCCGTGTTTATTATATGTATTTTTAGTCTAGAACTGGTATATGTATCTCTATTTTGAAGGGAGCAAATGGATGCATCCTAGGTACTTTGTTCAGTTATGATATATATTTGTGAATGGACTTGAGTGTGTGCAATACAACCCACTTCACTTTTGGTACATCGAGCTAGCTACTCCATGTAAAATTTGTTATATGATTTGTTGGGCATTTCCTTTGATATTGATATCCACTTTATGTTCATTATTATGCTTTGATCCCTTTCATATATTCCATATTCTGTTTGACATCTTGTTCAACAGGTTCTCTTAGATTCATTCGGTTAACCTTTTGGTTTATGCTTATTACCTTTCATTTGTTTATATTTGTTCACTGAGCGTTAGCTCAGCTGCATTTTCTTTTCTCTGCGGCAGGTTATAAGCGGGATGCTGGGCATGAGTGTTAAGAGTAGAAGATAGAGGACCTACCCTTGATTAGATTCCATTATTGGAGTTATGATTGTAGACATTATGTTTTGGATATGTATTGTATTTAGATTATTCTTTGGATTATATTTCGTAAGTCCTTGTAATTCTTGACTTAGTAATTAATAAGAAGTCTTCCACTTGCGTTTATATGTTCTGATTGACACCATAATGTTACACTTAGGACCTTTTCGGGTTGGGGTGTTACAAATATGGTATCAGAGCCTAGGCTTCGACCTGTAGTACTTTAAGTTTTGACCTGTGAAAGATTTGGCCCTTAGGTTTGCACTATAGGAGCTTATGAAACAACCTTTGAGAATTTGCCTTAGGATTTCCACTCTGAAGAAACTTAAATTATGACCGGTGAGGATTGGGTAGACTATAAGACAATTATTTAAGTATCATTGCTTCCGCATCACTCTGATTCGTGCCTTACTTTTTGTTGAGCCCTTTTAAGATCACTTTTTCCGGAGATTAGAAACTTATTATTTTGCATAACCTAAGATTTGTGACCGAGTGAGTTTAGAATGCGTTGAGAATTCTGTAGTAATGCCTGACACTATATAAGCCTTATTTTCTGATTCCGACCTTAACCTCTGATTCGTTTGTTAATCATTTAGATGCCTCTTAGATCATTCTGAGAATTCTTGTGACCATGATGCGTTTGACACATTCTATGACTTCCCTTGCTTTTGCTAAGCATATTTAAGTCTCCCTACACTATTAGATTTTACCTTACCCATTCCTAGTCCTATAAGAAATCTTATGGTGATTAACCACGAGTATGAGAATGTTTCCCTCACTTCTGAATGATAAGATTCACTCTGCTGATCTGTCTTTCTCTAGAATGTTAATTTCGATGTTATTCTGGTATGGATTTGTTGACTGAGCATCAAGATGCTAACTATTGTCATACTGTACACCTTTGACGATTCGAACATCCTAAATTCTTTTTTTACCATGATTTCCGATTGGGTAACCTGTTGTTATCATTACCACCCTGGAAACTCATACGTTAATTTCACGGTTGTGAAGGTTTCCTAGCACCTATTTTGTACACCGTTGGCTGGATCTCACCTTGAGAGAGTCATTTTGCAATCTGAACTTTTTCGATGTAGTCCCTGAACGATCTACCAAGGTTTCCACCGGAGTGTGAAGTTGATTTGACCTGGTACCGAGAGATTGTTTAGTCACAACTCGAGGTAGAATATGATATCAATAAAGGCATGTTTATATGATGCAAGTATTATGACGCCTGGCCAACGTGATAATAGTTACATCATATAACCTGAACTTATTGGGATCATAGGATGTCTTTGAGAAGTGCCTGAGAACAGTAAGTTGAATGAGTCTGAATTCTATCTGAATAGAGCGACGTTTTGCCTGATTTTGAAACTCCGTATCGAATAGCACCAGTTGAATTGAGAGAACTGAAGGGGCAGCAACAAGAACTAGGAAGTAGTTTTATTCGTCTAAGCGTACCTCCGTGGGGTGCTCCAGTCTTATTCGTGATAAAGAAGGATGGTAGCATGAGGTGATATTTTGATTACTAGAAGTAGGATCATATTGCAATTAGAAACCGTTATCCACTACCTCGAATCGACAACTTATCTGATCAACTTTAGGATGTGAAGTCTTCTCTAAGACTGAGTTAAGATCTGGTTATCATCAGTTGCGTATGAGGAGCGAGATGTTCCTAGAACTACCTTTCATACTTGTTATGGTCACTATGATTTTAGTGACGCCAATTGTATTGGCTAACGCTTCGACTGTTTTATGGACTTGATGAATCGTGTCTGTCGTGAGTACTTGGACAAATTTGTCATAGTATGACATCTTAGTACATTCAGGGACGAAGGAGAAACATAAGGATCATTTCCGTATTATGTTGAAAACTTTGCGTAAGAAGAAACTTTATATATTCTAGAAGTGTGATATTGGTTGGGACAAGTGGTGTTCTTAGTTGATGGTATTATTAGGATCCTGCAAAGATTGAAACTATCACTAAATGGCCAAGACCGACGACAGTTACAGAAGTTAGAACCTTCTTAGTCTTGCAGAAGAATTGTGGAAGATGTTCATGACTGGCGTTACCGTTGACGAAGCTTATGAGAAGAGGAGAGAAGTTTAGTTGGAATGAGAACTGAGTTTTAGAAAATATGAAACAGAAATTAGCTCCTACTTCCATACTTACAGGTGAGTACCAATTTTTGGACGTTTCAAGAAGAGACTTGGTTATGCCTTTATACAGTACGAGAAGGTTATTGCTTATGCATCAAGACAACTAGAACCGTATGAGGCGAATTATTCAACGCATAACTTGGAGTTGGCAGCAGTGGTGGTTGTTAGTAAGATTTGGGGGTAATTCTTGTATGGCGGATTATCATCTGTGTTAGAAGACTTGAGGAAACTATTTAACTAAGGCACACAGTTTTTACTTCTTTATTCATCTTAGTTGTACTATGATGAATTAAGATCTGGAGCAGACCTTCTGGTGGAAAGACATTTAGCAAGTTGGCAGAAACCTTTAAGTTAGAGATTATTTGATTAGTTAACACACCTGCAGTGATCGTGTCTGAGATCCGCGTCTTACTTCATAATTCTGGGAAGATCTGCAGAAGGATTGAGGAATCAGACTCAAGATGGCAAGCTTATGGAAAGTGAATCCTTTCAGACTTATGTATGAACGGAAGTGTAGAGCACCTTTTAGTGGAATAAGGTCGGAAGATTATTTATTAAAAGTCCAGAGTTGATTTTAGTGACTAATAGAACAGTTACCATTGTGGAAGAGAAGCTTTGAAATTTTAGACCGACGATTGTGAGTTCTTGGGATGTCTCCGTGCAGAAGTGTTAGACGTTCTGGAATTTGATGTAGAGTTATTCAGCGATTCGTTAGCCCTTAGGTTCATTCTTATCACTACTAATATTCTGCCCTCCTCGTTAGGCATTTGATACGTTCAATAATTTGATATGTGCTTCGTTGATCGTTAGTATGTTTCCTTATTTCATTCGGAATCTTAGATCGGATTGTACTGTTTAGCATTACCTCCATATTTACTCATGATCATTTCATGTTTCATGTATATCTCTTGTGAGTTTTCAGCTATCATCCATTACATATATGTTTCGTATCTATTGGATTAGATTCATTATGATTTGTTTTGCAGGACAGCCTGAGGCTATCCTAGTTTGTCTGAATCAAGTTATGAGAAAACCTTTTCGTTCATTAAAATCTTTTAGAAGAGTCAATCTGAGAGAGTTGATTGTTTTCATTTCTTTTCGTCAATTGATACGTTTCTGTTGGACCTATCTACTTCAATTTCGAGGACGAAATTTTCTTTTTAGATTGGAAGAGTTGTAAAATCCTAAATTCTCAATTCTCAATTTTATGTCTAATTTGAATTTTACCTAAGTTATGAAAATGATTAATAATAAACCTAAGCTATATGTTGTGTTATGAAATACATGTAATAAAAATATAACCTAAGAATCTACATAATAATATAATTTGTTACACAATCAAAAACTTTCCTAAATCACTACAAGTCTCCCACACATTTTCCTTGGTACTATAACATACGATTTACACAAATTAAATAGAGGTAAGAACTCCTTAATTCTAGCCCTCATATCACGCCTGTATAATTGACACAATCAATACAAATTAAATTACAATTATAAGTTTCCTTATAAGATAAACGCTCCTTCCCTTTTTGCCTCAATTGATCCGGTTATTCTCCCTTTTCTTTTTCATACGATACACACAATAACACACAAAGAGCCCTGCTATCTTTCTTCCTCTCAAAACTCAAAAGAATCTAAAGTTGTGACTGTGGTGGTGCTGTTCGATCGTGGGTTTCTTGTTCTCCTTCTTCTTTGTCTCGTTTAGCAGCCAAGGTATCACCATCATTCCTTTTTGTTTTTCCCTTCCATTCGACACATATATGTATATGAATCTAAATATAACAACATCTAAATCTAATCGTATGATCTGTTTAAATTGTTGGCTGTTTGTTAATGAAACCATAAGAAAACGTCACATAAAATCATAACTATAACATGTGTAAAACTTTGTTTATTCAATCTGTTGTTTTCTGTTTTGGATCGTCCCATGTTTGTTGTGACTCGAACCCTATTTAATTCGACCTAAATCTGATCTATTTGACCTAATATGATCTCTAAAACATGCTTTCTAATCTGGAAACAAACCCTAGAACAATTGATATGAGGCGTACACTTTAATACAACGAACTAGGGCTTGGTTTCGTGTCATTGTATGTGTAACAGGTGTGTTGTCATGAAGGTCTGTAAACAAGTATGTTTTGGTGTTAATTAAACCTATAAGTGTGTGTGTATTAATCGGATTTAAAAGGGTTAAGGTATTAGGTTGTTGTCTCGTTATAAACATATGTGGCTCTCTAAGTTTCTAGGTCGAATGTATGATTTCATGTGCAATCAGTTGTGCATTAAATGATGTCTTTAAAACATGTTAAACCTGAATTGAAATGGTTTAAGAATCATGGTGTTAATTTGGTTAAGCTTGAGTCATTTTGGAAGAGTTCTTGTTCGTTAAAAGGATTAAGGTTGTGTTGTTTCTATCTCACTAGTAGGCTGTCCAGAAAATGGGTTCTATTGCGAGGGGTTAAATTTAATGATGACAACATGTTTTAACATAATTATTGAGTCTAAAATTAAGTTCATGATGTGTACTATCTTAATATCAAATTCGTGGTCATTGGAGGTAGAGAAGTTAGTCTTTTGATTTTTACTAGATTAAGTGTCAAAACTATATTTTAGATGTCTGATAATCAGTTGGTGTTTTTGATTTTTAGTTTTCAAACCATAAGGAATTAAGAGGTCTCGTTTGACAGGGATAATTTTTAAGATGTATATGGTGTACTGGAATTTTTATGGATTTTTTGGAAAGATTAAAATGGGTTAAGTAAATACAAACTTTTGGGGTTTACCTGCAGTGCACTTTCTGGACAGGTCTGGGAAATTGATTTTTGTTTGGATACTTGCATTTTGAAATAAAATATGGAAAAATTATAGTAATTACCTAACATGCATAAGTATCTTTGATAATTATTTTAGTACCTCAGTAAGTATATAAGTGTGGTTTTAAATTTAGAAACAAAGGGATTTGAGCATGATAAAATCTGAATTATAACATAATCTAAGGGTTTGGTTTAATCTAACATGTTTTGCTCCTAATTCGTTTGAAAACCAATCCGAGATACTTTTAAACCTGTGTTATGAATACTTACTATTTCATATGTGAAACCCTAAAACACATTAATGAATGAGCTAATAAGTATTTAAAATCCGTTATGACTTTAATGAACGTATAAGTAATATATGATTATAATTCGTGTAGATCTGGTGAAGACGGAGTGATCCTCTTTCTTGTGTTCTTTTGCCCTATTGCTTGCATTTCATAAGGTACAGATATTCTACCCTTTATCAGTAAGGGTTTTTCTCATGACTCATTTCGTTATGATATGGTTTGATTCATTCGTAACTTCAATATTCGCATTTGAATCCTTTGATATTTTTTAATCCATTAGATATTATGACTTGTATGAAAAACATTTTTGAATATCTTGATGATGGTTTTGAGAAATACTATTTTTAAAATGATTTCTATGAATACGAGGTAACACCACTTTTATATAAAGGTTTAATGACTCTTATGAAAATGGCTTTTAAAAGAATACTTTCATGAAAACAACATTTAAATGATTTTCATAATTACATAATTTGGTTGTACTTTATCCGTAGGGATTTCTCATGACTCATTGTTTCCTGATATTTTTTTTGCTTTGATCCGTATTTGTTTAGTTATTTGTTTGATTATTCGTTTCATGCTATATTCTATTCATATAGCTATTATTTGAGTTGGATAATTTATAATTATCCCTTATCATTAGATTGAATGTACTATGCTTATTATGTTGCCTATATTTGTAGCCAGACATGGGGAGTCCATGGCCTTGCCATTGACGCACCAATGGTATTGACGCTATCTGTGGAGGTGGGTTTTTGTCCATAGTGTTCCCATTTGTTTATATATCTGTATATATGGCGCACCTGGCCCGTGTTTATTATATGTATGTTTAGTCTAGAACTGGCAGATGTATCTCTGTTTTGAAGGGAGCGTATGGATGCATCCTAGGTACTTTGTTCAGTTATGATATATATTTGTGAATGGACTTGAGTGTGTGCAATACACCCCATTTCACTTGTGGTACATCAAGCTAGCTACTCCATGTACAATTTGTTATATGATTTGTTGGGCATTTCCTTTGATATTGATATCCACTTTATGTTCATTATTATGCTTTGATCCCTTTCATATGTTCCATATTCTATTTGACATCTTGTTCAACATGTTCTCTTGGATTCATTCGGTTAACCTTTGGTTTATGCTTATTACCTTTCATTTGTTTATATCTGTTCACTGAGCATTAGCTCAGCCGCATTTTCTTTTCTCTGCGGCAGGTTATAAGCGGGATGCTGGGCATGAGTGTTGAGAGTAGAAGATAGAGGACCTACCCTTGATTAGATTCCATTATTGGAGTTATGATTGTAGACATTATGTTTTGGATATGTATTGTATTTAGATTATTGTTTGGATTATATTTCGTAAGTCCTTGTAATTCTTGACATAGTAATTAATAAGATGTCTTCCGCTTGCGTTTATATGTTCTGATTGACAACATAATGATACACTTAGGACCTTTTCGGGTTGGGGTGTTATACAAATCATTGCAATTCAAAGGATTTTAGTGGTTTAGGCTTTAATTCATTCACTTGATCCTTCACTATATAAACCACTTGTGTTTGTGCTTCAAAACCATACCTTAACAACAATTCTCCTACTGTAAACTCACCTTCTAAAATCACCTCAAAACATGACTAAAGCACCAAGTGCAAGATCATCCACTAGAAGCCCTCCAAGAAAAACCGTACACATTGTGTACGAAATATCCTCAACCGAAACCTCACCCGTTAAAACACCCTTTATTAGAACACCTCTCTCAAACTATATCCAAACTCCTTCTTCTATTGAACCAACTCCACCACATCTTGCTTCCACCAAACCAACCTCATCACAACCTACTTTTCTTGAACCAACACCTATTTCAACTCAACCCATACAAGCCTCACCTCTTCAACCTCAAATTCTTTCTTTTACCACACCTCCTACCTCTCCTCACCCATTCTTGAACACATTGGAGGACTTACCTCCTAGAACCTTCAATCCACCACCATTGCCCACATTATCATCTATTGAGAGAATGCCAACTCAACTTTCCTCCTACAACTTAGATGTTGACAAAAACATACCACCACCCATAGCAAACTTGCCTTCCTCTCCTCCACCCTCAAATGGCCCATTTTGGGTAATGAGAAGATGTCAACCATCTCAACCACCAAAACCAAACAATGACACACTTCCTCCTACACATACTTCTCCACCAACACCCGTGGTACATCCACAACCTCTTCACCTAGGTGCTTCCACCTCAAATATGCCTCAACAACCTTCTATCTTAGGCCCTTATCAACCAAGTCATGAGGAGACTTGTTCACATTACCATCATACCCACTTGGTACATGAATTACGCAATGAAATGCGTTTCATGTTTCATCACCTACTTGAACATCTAGAAGACGTCACCAAACCTAACCTTCCTTAGAAACCTTGAAGTGCAAGCACAAGTGGTCTTCCATGTCTAGTCTTAGGATTAACTTATGTCACTAGGACTTTGTCATGTTAGATCATTTCCTTAGTTTTAGAGAATTGACCAATGTTGTATCATTTCTCTTATTTTTATTAAATGAATCTACTTGATTATGTGCCACTTGTTTATGTGACCATGATTGGTGTGATTATTACTTGTTTTCTTACCATTTTCTATCTTTTACTGCTGCTAATAAGTTGCAGGTAGCCGGATCCCTCAGTTTATACCTGGCGGATCCTTTCTGAAAAGGATCCGGCGGATCCGGGCACTCAGAATACTAACTGAACTCTTATGCAGTTCAAACTTCAGCAAAGGGACACAATCTACTTGTTTTCTAACATTTGTTTTGTAGATTTTCAAAAATACACACGGAGTACTTGACGCCCTCATAAGGGGGAGCTTTCGTCCAAGCAAAACCATTGCAAAAACTTGCAATGATCATGCCTTAGTCTTCCTAATTACTTGACGCCCTCAACAAGGGGGAGCAACTAGCTACTTCTCTACTCTTTCTACTCCATATTTACACCTTTATTTCTTTCATTTTTTTTAAAACTTGCATTCGGCTTAGTTTCTTCTCGACACTCTTTTTGTTTCGACAAAAAGGGGGAGAAAAGAGTAAAAACTTAAATTCAAAAACTTACGAATTTTATCGTTTTAATTAAAATAATTTCATGTTTTGTCATCAACAAAAAGGGGGATATTGTTAATATAAATAAACCTTAAAACGTTTATTTATATTTTACGATCTTCTAATGTTTTGTCGGTAACAAACGTAAAATCATTTTAACGAGATAAATGAAATACGTAACGCTTTGAGCCAAAAGTTAATAACTCATTTCACTAAACATATAAACCTTAAACATGTCTAGTTAACAAGCTTACATAAAACCAAAACCATTTTATAAAAACACTTAAGTACCTTAGTTACTTATATTTTATAAAATACATGTTACTTGTGAAAATAAACTAGGAAAGACTTGGAACATCCATGACCCAAAACCATGTCCATAACCCATAACTCATGGAGCTTGATCCATAACCCATGACCCATTGCATGACATCATGCATGACACCTAAATGGGTAAAACCCAGGATACATGACCCAAAGTCCATAACCCATAACCCAAAGTCCATAACCCATGACCCAAGATGTCTTTGACATCATGCATGACATCACATGAACCATGGATCATAACCCATAATCCAAAACCCGGAATTGTAACCCAAAGTCCGGACTGATGATACCAGCTAGCCGGATCCCTGGGTTTACACTAACCGGATCCCTTTGGGAAGGGATCCGCCAAAACCGGGTTAACAGTGCTCAGTTTGCTTATAAATAGTGAGCCATTTCTCTCTTACTCCTCAACTCTTTTAGACATATCTTCTCTGTATGTTCTAAACTCTCTAACCTCATATCTAAGGATCTTTCTATGTAGTCTTTCTTTGTGATTCTCTAGGTTTCTTCTAAAGGCGAGATCACAACCTCTCGCAGACTTGCAAGCTCGTGATATGAGTAGCCAAGATTCTTCTCCTTCTCTTCAAGATCACAGAAGTGTATCTATGATGCGTGCGCATATCGTTGTAGAATAGATTCTTCTCCTTCTCTTCAAGTTTTAAATTTATATTTAGCCGACTTACCCTATAACACACACTAACGGGCAGTGTATTGGTAAGTAGAGTGTCGAACACTAAGAGTGGAATGTTAACACCTAGATATCTATCAGTATTTTAATCCTAAGTTAATTCTAAGCCCTAATCAAACGCAAGGGGGGGGGGTTTCAGCCTGAGAGACTGGCACGATTTTGTAGGTTAGTAAACAGTAAATTAAAACTAAGGGAACGAATAAGCGAATGGCAAACACGTACACAGATAGAAAACAGACCTAGATAAGAGTTCAAGCCAATAGTAGGAAAACTTGTCACACATTTAAATGCTTAGCTGTATAAGATGAGTGCTAAAATCTATTCTCTCTCAGTGGAATCTTAGTTACAGACTTGTAAACACTTAATGATTACTAGGTTTATGTATTATTTATCCCTTTTACAGACTTACATTAACTATAATAATGCTAATGAAGTAATTACGCGAGCCTACGTTGACAACGCGCGATAAATCCTAATACGTAATCAAAGCACATGCATAAAGAAACCAAATAAACATCAAATACTCTTTATAACAGATGGAAAATATTAAGTCCGATCAAATAGTGAAAAAGACACTAACTTAACCATTAACAGATTGCTAATACAAGTAAATGAGTTTTCCTATGAATTAAAGTACTAGCAGGACCTTCTTATTGCGCTGAATTCTTCTTTTGGGTCGTGTCTTGTGCTGCCAATTCGTCTATATTCTTCTCCTCATGATTTTTCACGCCGATTGTGGGGTCGATACGACGTATCAACTAAGTTGATACGGCGCATCGAGGTAACTTCGTGTGGGGTCCAAGATTATAATATTCAGGAATATTCATACACTGCCATAAGATGCGGCATACCTTCAGTCTTCATGCGGCGCATGTTCTTCAGTATCTTGGTTTATCTTGGTGAAGTCTTCAGATTGATACGCCGTTTTTCAGGAATGTCATGCGGCGTATCTGGAGTAAAACAAGTCAGATCTTCTCGTTGACCAAGTTTTCTTATGCGGCGTATGAGATGATTCCATACGGCGCATGCTTCAAAGTCAGGAAATAGTCTTCATATTCGTCTAAGTCTTTATGTACGGCGTATCTGTCTAGAATGATACGGCGTATCTTCCTTCAGTTCAGTAGACTTTTCCAAATTGATCCATTTTGCTCCATTTTACGTCCAAAATAGCTAACTTTCACCAAACGCTTGTTTATAACTGAGAATTACAAAAGTAAGCGATTAAGTATCAATTCTCATATAAAATAATACAAAACAAATGAATAACATAGGATAAATGATACCAATAAAATGTACTTATTTGATGTCATCAAATATCCCCCCACTTGAACTTTACTTGTCCTCAAGTAAACCTTAGATTTAAACTTATGAAAATGTATTCTAAATATGGTCTAGGAATTTTTATAGTTTAAGCATTCATTCGTTTTAATCATAATTGCACAACCAAACACCTCACGAACTTGGAAAATGAAATCAATCAAATCACTCAACTAATCTATGTGGTAACATTTAAGTAATTCACTCAATTGCTCGGTCATGACGAATATTCTAACATAAGCTTGGCAATGAAACACATCTCCACCACTAAAGCTAAGGAGTGACAAGTCTAAAGCGGCAAATTGGGTTATGATAAGGCTTAAGGGTTAAACCTGGCTTTGTTCAAACATCTACTGCACAAACTTAGTAGCTCACTGGCGCGAGTCCTCGATTCCTCAAACAACGGATGGTCACTAGTGTGCTTCCTGGTTCGCTGGCGTGTTATTTTCATAACGAATGGTCACCAACTCACACACCAGATCGCTGGCGCGTCATTCGAGTAGTCTAAAACTCGGATGGTCACTACCTTATTCATGCGTTCGACATTCTCAATTAGCCATTACCATATCCGGATGCTCGAAAGCTAACAACGAATACAATAACTTGGTAGACGGTAGGGATTAAACATTGAGAAATACATAAAATGGTTTTAAATAAAATAAACAAAACAAATAGATTAAGTCCTAATAAGTGTGGTTAATCACTTCCCAACCATCCCATGAATAAGACATAAATCATAGACTAACTCACGCTTTAACACTGAAACTCACGCTTTAGGTGGACACGAATTAGATTCAATAATATCTCATTCAGAGAATAAACCTTAGTTGGTGTTCCCATAACGGCCAACTCCCTTTCAATCCATAAATATAATACAACAGTAGTAGCGATATCTCTACTAGTACATAACTTTACATTGTTGCTTCATCAATCTTACCAACTTCTTCTTCTTTTTTTTCGATTCTTTTTTTTTTTTTTTTTTTTTTTTTTTTTTTTTGAACATCAAATAAACTAAATGGTGTAAAATTTCACTACATCACCATCACAATAAATCTGGATAATTTTTCTCCATACATTTCATAACTTCAGACATAAAAGTAATAGTGAAAGTAGTAAACACACGAAAATCAAAAATACAATATCTACTTTCACTCCATTGCATTGTACAATTCCCGACCTAACCAAAGATAATAATTTACGCACACGAACACAGGAAACGCAGGGAATACACACTTTACCAAAAGAAATTAACCATGGACTTAAATCTACAGGGTAGGCTATGGTGTAAAGATGTAATGAAACACTTTCCTAGAAATTTACCTAGTTAGACAAGTCACTCCAATTATATCAATAATACTCATTATGGTGGACTCGAATAGTATACAAGCCAAGTTCTAAAGTTTACTACAAGTCACCGGCACACTCATATTTTTGTGGAATTTGGGTAAAATAGGGGAAACTGAATAGGCTTAATCCTCACAATTTGGAAATAAGGGTTATGTGTGCGGTCATGCAACTTAGATTTAACAAAAACATGCTAGAAATTTTTTTAAATTTAAGCATATTAAGCAAATTTTTTGAAAAATAAGGACAAGTAACGTTCTAATTCTCCATACCCCTACTTAAGATAAACAACGTCCTCGTTGTTTAAAATTGAAATTAAAAACAGGAAATAGAAAAAATTAGAACGGAAAGCTCCCCTGAGATTTGCTCGGTATGATCCTCCATTATGCGTTTGTAAGCAACTTTTTATTTTCTGTGTGTGAAGGGCGTTCAAGACTCCATGAATGACTCACAACAGAAAATACAGAATGTATGTAAACCACCATTTATTCGTAATCAACTTGTGTTGAATTAAAAATCACAGCTAGTGAAAATCTTGTTAATCGATGGTTAGTGAAAATAAACTAAAAATTAAAAACTGGAAATTTCATCAGGTCAGTTGATACGCCGCACCCATGGGAAGGGATGCGCCGTATCGAGCCTGTAATAGAATACGAGTCAGAGAATCTGATACGTCGCATCCTTAAACATAGATGGGCCGCATTGAATCAAATAATAGAATGTTTAAAGTGCAGAAAAATAAAAGATAGATATGACCTGTGCAGTCGATACGCCGCATCCATGGGAAGGGATGCACCGCATCGATGTGCAAGTCTGACAGACTCGATAACAAAAAAAGTAAAGATAAATTCGGGTAGTCTCTCGGTGAGCACTTTTCTTTCTTCCAGAGTCTTCAAGTTAGACTCATTTTCAGCTTCTACTTTGTATCATTGTATGCATCGGAAGGATCACGCTCCCTCATTTTTAATCCAGTGATCTTGAGCACATCTTGGTCATACTTGATCCTTACGTTATGTTTTTCCAATATCTGTAAAAGCAGAGTCCTATCCCTTGCGGGTAGGGATGATAAAACATAGATGGGAAATGTTCATTACAAAGGCACAAATATTCCAAATGTGGTTGTAGTTCAACAAATATTTCATTGGTATCAACAATTTTCTTAACAAATTTCCTAGATTTGTTGATAACCACACAATCATACCATTCGTCTTCTGAATCCTCAATAACATCGTTTCTAAGTTCAATTGGTTCATTAAGATCAATCAATTCAACTAGGTCTTCATGATCAAGGTCAGGTGATCTGTTTTGGATTAATGTTTCGCCCATTAGCCTAGCTTCTAGGTCGAGTTTCATACGCTCTCTTAATCCTAGCACATAAACACTTTTAATAATGCTCTTAATAGGATTATCACACTTACAGACTAATTTGTCATCCCCTACTCTAAGAGATATTTTTCTTTTAAAGACATCAATTTTAGCATGAGCAGTAGACAAGAATGGTCTTCCAAGGATCAATGGAATCTTGATATCCTCAGGCATATCTAATATAACAAAGTCTATAGGGAACACGAATTTCTCGATCCTGACAAGCACGCTTTCAGCAATACCCTCAGGTCGTTTCACAGTTTTATCCGCCAATTCAATAATTAGCTTAGTGGGAGCTAATTTTCCTAAGCCTAAGGTAGTGAATGTCTTAAAAGGCATGAAACTAACACTAGCTCCTAATTCAGCTAAAGCATTACTGAAAGACATATCATTGATATTACAATGCAGAGTAAAACTCCCTGGGTCTTTCTCCTTGTGAGGCAAGGCATTGTGATCAGTTGCAGAGCACTCTTCTTTCATAGTAGCCTTGATCTCATCTTCAATCCTTGACTTTTCCTTGAGCAATCTTCTTAAACTGATTGAAGAGTTAAAGAAGAATTTGGGCTTTTCAGAATCAACAACATCCAACAATCTTCCAGGAAAAGGCACACAAGGCGAAATTTCTTCAGTAGTGGTGATTGCCTTGACATGATCTCTTGGATTGGTTTCAGTTGAGCTTGGTAGACCTCCAGATCCCCTTTCTTGAAGTACCTTGCTTATCTATCCGATTTGTAGTTCCAATACCTTAATCGAAGCCCCTTAATTTCTGATAGAAGTATCGGTTGAAGATCAGATTTCTTTGATCAAAGCAGCGTTTTCTTCATGTCTTTTGGCAGCATCAGCCATCATCTGCTTCATGGACTCTTCCAAAGTTTGTCTCCATTCTTGTTATGATGGATTCCCGTTGTCTCTTTTATAATATCCTGGAGGAGCTGTCCTATACCTTCCTGATGGTTGAAATGGTTGGCCAAATTGGGTGTACTATGCTTCTTCAAATGTCTCTCCTTCTTTCTTGGAGGGAAAATCTTTAGTGTAGTGAGGCCCATTGCATAATTCACAACCAACCTAAGCAGCATAAACTTTTTCATCCATGTTCTTAAGATCTCTACTAAGTCTATTCAATTGAGCTTGAATAGCAGCATATCCATCAGAAGTATCACTGCTTTTAGTTCTAGTAGAGATTCCATCGTGCCACTTCTGAGAATGATCAACCATTTCTTGGATGGCTTTCCTAGCATTAACTACACTCATCTGAGGTACAACTCCCTTAGAATCCAAAATCTGTCGAGTAGGCACATCCAAACCTTGATAAAACAAAATCACCTCCTGCATAGTAGTCAAATAGTGTTGAGGACATTTCAATAATAAATCTTTGAATCGCTCCCAAGCCTGATAAAGAGTCTCATCGGGCTCTTGTTTGAAATTATTGATAGCCTCCATCTTCTTAGCAGTACGAGCAGGTGGGCAATATTTCTTCAGAAATTTCTTCTTCAAGTCTTCCCACTCAGTAATTGAACCTACTGGTTCATTCTTTAGCCACCTGTTAGTAGCTCCTGTAAGTGAAATAGGGAAAACACGAAGCATTAGCTGGTCAATAGACACATCCTTAGTTGTGAACAAGTCTGCAATCTCAAGGATCCTTTCCACATGCTCATTAGCATCTTCATGCTCCGATCCACTGAAAGCATTCTCTCGCAACTCCTTGAGAAATTGACCTTTCAATTCAAACTTGGCCTCTTTGTCGAACTTAGGCCCAACAACACCCGAACCATAGTCGTCTCAGGTCTTAGTCATGTACTCCGTCATAGTTGGGTCCGTCATTGTTTTTTGTGATTTCTTTTTCAAACTAAGTTTCTTGATCAGAAAAGTAATTGAACCCCAAAGGATTCGAATAATCAAGGATGGGTATCTTGAAAAGCTTTCGAAGTGAATGGAAAACTATTTTAGGTTCACTGTAAGGCTCGGTGAGGTCTTTAATAGAACTCCTGGTTATGCACTACCTGAAATCAAGACAATAGCATCAGTAGTGTATGTTTGAAAAAGTATAATAACAGAAAACTAACAACGAAAATGGAATACAAAAAATAAAAGTTGCTGATATCTGCAGATGATGTGTCGTTTCCAGTAAACTAGATACGTCGTATGTTTACTTCGTTAAAAATACTCGGACTTTTATTTTAAATAAATTATACGCCGTATTGATAGTGATCAATACACCGTACGTTTCATTTTTCAAATATGCCGAAGCTTATATGTCATACGTCTGTTAAGTTTCAATATGAAACACCCCCAAAAATCAAGATTTGCGGAAGCATACACATTTGGGTGCTACTAAATCGATAATCACAACACAAAGATATAGAGAACGGATAAAAATCCGTTTTAAAATAGTTTACATTTCCAAGTTAAATTGTAATACATCAAGTACAATTTAAATAAAATGAAGCCCATTTAACAAAGCGGTCCCAAATTTTAGAGTTTAACGCATAAGCAAAACCATTTCAAACAAACTTATGACCATTGCCATACCCTGCCTTCATTAAACACATTCTCAAATACCTGAGAAGAACATGCTAAAAGTCAGCTAACGCTGGTTAGTTTATAGGTTTAGATTAAATAAGCACATATGGACCACAGCAAATAATTCAGCAAACACACTATTCCGCTATGCGAACACTAAGCTCATCCAACCGAAACTAGACAAACAATATGCCAAGCTGGCATAGCAAATAAGGGTGCCCGCGAGTGTTAATCCCCAGACACTCGGCAAATTCCGATATGGTATAAGTTCGCGTTGACTATGCCGAGCCAACCGAACGGGGGAGTCACCCCCAATAGATCTATTTATATCACATGCGTTTCCCAGCAAGAATTGACGGTTGATGATAGTGGGCGCAATGGGATTCAGCTAACTTAGCGTTTCTGCATACAAGTATGTATAAAACAAGGTTTAATTTGGTCCATGAAAACAGTTTTGCATGTTTCTCACCCCAAGGTTTATAAAATATTACGTATAAAAATGGGGCTATAAACTCACCTTAAAAACAATAGCAATCTGCTAATCAACAACGACTCAGTGCAACCGCTCCGACACGCGACCTAGATCAGTATGGTAAGTCTTAGCGAAATATTCGTGTTTTAAATGTTGTAACTCAATTGAAAAGTTTACGTGTGTCCAATGCTCATGTATTTCTTGCTTGCTGTGTGGTAAGGTACATTTCAAAACAGTTTATCGTATAAGACTCTTTGGTAATGGCTAATGGTGAAAGTGTACGGTGAAATACGTGCGACGAAACTTCCGTGCTTTGTGCTTGTCGTCGCAAAATGAGTAAGTAATATATATATTATCGTATATATATATTTAATGATTAAGTATTTTATTAATTAAGATTTATAATTAATTAAATAGGTATTGAATAATTTATATGATAATTGTGTTAGTGGGGTATTATTATATTATAAATATTATGATTATTTATAGGGGTAAATATAGACATAGCCCGGTCGCTCAAGTGTTGGGCTTTTTTGACCCCAAAAAAATTGCTTTCCCATAATAGCCCAACACTTTAAGCGACTGAATCTGGGAGTGACATGTGGCAGAAAAAAGTCGCTTAATTCAAAAAAAGTCGTTTAAGCGACTTTTTTTTTAATCTACTGCTAGTGCATCTGTTTCTACTGCTGGGCTTAATCGAAAGTCGCTTAATTTACAAAAAGTTGCTTAAGCGAGTTTTTTCCGCCACATGTCACACCCAGATTTAGTCGCTTAAAGTGTTGGGCTATTTTAGGAAAGCGACTTTTTTGGGGCCAAAAAAGCCCAACACTTTACTAGACCGGGCTATTTGTAGAATTACCCCTTATTTATAATATAATGATAATTATAAAGAAATTTATAAGTATTTAATTTTGAGAAATTAAATAAGTGTAAGTGTATGAATGTCAAAAATATATTCATAAGTCTTAGGAGATCTAAAAATATTAATTTAGAAGAATTAATATTTTTAATAATAAAAATAATCCGTTTCGTCTTTTAGTGGGTTTTCATCCGAAAATATTCTAAGTGTCAAAATTTTAGAAAAATCGGGCATGACCTATTCGTTTATTCAAACTTTTCCATTTTTCCCAAGTGTTGCAATTTTCTCAGATAATCCCTTTCGTTAACTATATTTGCAAAACTAGTCCAAAATATATATTTATCGTTACGATTACTTCATAATTATTGTTTTCGATACAAAAGTCAACGTTTAGTCAAAATACTTTCAAAAGTCAACAAAAAGTCAACATTCATAAAATTTGGGCCGAAAATCCTCTTATTTGTCTTATTGAGCTTAAAGTGTCAAAACGAGCCCAAAGTGATTTTAATTGATATATAACGTTCTATTTTGCAAAAATAGTTATAGCGAGTCGAAAAATGTTCCAAACTCATTTTTTGTCTCCCGAAATGTTTATTGGGCCGAATAGGCCATAATGGGTCCATTAGTCCATTCTTAGCCGAAAACTAGTTAACCCTTTTTATTTACGTTAAATATTACATAAGCCAAGAAGCACTTTAAATAAGCACTTTGGTCCAAAAAGCCCAAATAGGCCGAATGTTTGATGGGATCGGCCCATTTATGTCGAGATCATGTTTAGTCCAAAAACAAACAAGTTAAAACCAATAAGCTAGTGCTTATTTCAATAAGCTAACTAAAATTAGCTAATAAGTATAAATTTCACCATTTCACCACTAGAGCCAAAATTTATGTTTTTCAAAACCCCAATAATTATTTCCTTTAAAACCTAGCCGATTTATATATATACACATACAAGTGTATATTTCGTCTTAAACTCGCGTAATTAGCACTAATCACTTTTGTATCATCAAACTAGTACCAAAAGCAACAAGATTTACCACACAAGCAATAAATATCATAATTTGTATAAGAACTCAAGAAAAGTCGAGCAATATAAAATATATATATATTTTTATATCAAACCCTAGCTTTTCATTTTAGTAAAACATAAACATTTAGCACTTGGTAACACTTTTAAACATCAAGATAACATGATATGAACAAGTTTTGAAAATCCTTACAATGTTTGAAAGATAGTCGAGAGGTAGAAGGACCCAAGAACACTCCAAATTGCACCAAATTTACCAACAATACGTTCCGATTAACCCAAAACACTTGAAAGTACACCTTGATTTGTTATAACTTCAAAGAATTTTTGTAGATCTTGGATTTCAATTATAGGTCATGAGTTTTGAGTTAGGAGAAGTAAGAAAATGATCTAGGTGACTTTGGATGATAAGAATGTGTATGTGAAATGCTATGTGGTGTGTTTAGAGTATAAAAACAAGGCTTGCTATGTCATCCTCCACTAATGATATCATAACATATAAAAATCTTTGTCCCTTTATGCTTGGTTGGCTGTAAACGACAAGGGGAAGGGGGAAATAATGGGTTTTTGATCCTCGTTGGTGTATCGTGTGTCGGTTTAAGCTTAAATGTTATCGTAGAGTCCTGATTTGACCTTTTTGGACACGTATACGCAAAATAAAGTTTTTATTGAGGTTTCCGTCAGAATAATAATAAAATATTATTATTTTCTCAAAAATGCATTTATTTGATTGCTACCATAAATACTGTGCTATCGGCTCGCGTGTGGGATTGCTTTTCAGTAAATACGAGAAAGCTCTTAGTAAATTACGAAACTTGTCAGTAACTATCAGGAATAGAATAATTTATGCTTACTAACAAAAATAAACTTTTTTAGTAGTGACTGTAAGCTACAGTATGCGGGACAACTCCCAAAAATGTTCAGAAATGCTCAGAAACATGCAATCGCTCATAGAAATGCTAGGCATAAAAATAATAAATAGGCATTTATTATTAACTTAAAATGTGAAAATTACCATTTGTCACAGTCTCCCCAGCTAATAGGGAAATCCGTCCCGAATTTCAATTTGCATTACTCGATGAGTTCGAAAAGAGATGAGGATATTTTCGCTTGATTTCATACTTTCGCTCCCAAGTGTACTCAGGACCTCTGCGAGAGTTCCAACGGACCTTCACAATTGGTATACGACTCTGCTTTAGTCATTTAACTTCCCAGTCCATGATTTCGATCGGTTCCTCGATGAAATTCAGTTTCTCGTCAAGCTGAATCTCATCCAAGGGAATGACAGCGTTATCGTCAGATAAGCACTTTTTCAAGTTGCTGACATGAAAAACGTCATGCACAGCGCTGAGCTCGGACGATAGTTCGAGTCGGTAGGCTACCGGCCCGATTCGGGCAAGAATCTCAAAAGGTCCAATATAACGAGGGTTCAACTTCCTACGCTTACCAAATCTTATCACGCCATTCCACGGCGAGACCTTTAACATCACTTTGTCACCCACTTGGAACTCAAGGGGTTTTCGCCTCTTGTCGGCATAGCTCTTCTGACGATCACGAGCCGCTTGCATTCGGCTCTTGATCTGCACAATCTTTTTATTAGTCTCGTGGACTAGGTCCGGTCCGGTAAGTTGACTTTCTCCGACTTCAGCCCAACATATTGGCGATCTGCACTTACAACCATAAAGTGCTTCATACGGTGAAGCCTTGATGCTAATGTGATAGTTGTTGTTGTAGAAAAACTCGGCTAAAGGAAAATGCCTATCACAACCGCTCCCGAAGTCAAACACAGGCTCTCAGCATGTCCTCCAACGTCTGAATGGTCCTTTCACTCTGACCATCAGTCTGAGGATGATAAGCTGTACTCATGTCGAGGTCGGTTCCCAATGCGTCCTGGAGCGACTTCCAGAAGTTAGAAATGAACCGACTGTCTCGATCAGAGATGATAGAAACAGGCACACCATGCCTTGCGACAATTTCCTTCACATACAGTCGTGCAAGTTTGTCAATGCTAGTTCAGCCAACTGATTAGACAACTCCTATAACTCCGTTGGTGCTAGCCGATAGGGTGGTCGCGCTACAGGCGCGGCTCCTGGTACCAAATCGATTTGAAATTCGATCTGTCTGGCCGGTGGGAGTCCAGGTAGGTCTTCTGGAAATACTTCAGGGAAATCCCTCACGATTGGCATGTCTTCCAATCGTTTCTCTCCGGGCTCCTTTTCCTTCTTCTCAGTAACATGAGCTAGAAAAAGGTGGCATCCTTTCTCGATACACTTCTGCACCTTCGTACACGAGATGATGCTCAATCTTGACGAATGCGTAGGATCGTTCCGATCTCCTTCTACAATCAGAAACTCATTCTCGTAGGGTACTATGACGATCTTTTCATCACAGATGATGACGACATGATATTTCTATAGCCAATCTATCCCTATGATGACGTCAAAAATACCCAACTCTACTGGCATGAGATCGATGTTGAATGGGTGGTTTAACAAGTTTAGAGTGCAACCCCTTATAATGGTATCTACCCTTTCTAAGTTCCCGTTAGCTAATTCTATGTCAAAGACGTTGTCTAAGGTGGTTGGAGCAATATCAATTAAAGAACTAAAAGTATTCGACACAAAACTTCTATCTGCTCCCATATCGAATAATATTGATGCATAACGATTATCTAAAAGAAACGTACCCGTCACCACGTTCGGGTCGTCCTGGGCTTCCCTTCTGCCCACAGCATAAACTCTTCCATGGGCTCCTACTCTATTGCACTAGTTCCCATTGTTAACTACTGCTCCCTGGTTACCATGACCACCACCATTTCCCTGATTTTTGGGTTTGTTGCACTCATTTCGGTAATGAACCTTTTCACCGCACCCAAAGCAGGTAAATTCCGCCCTACGGTTGTTGGGTGGTGCTGCTTGAGCGGTGGCTAGGGGTCTTGACGTACAATTCTTGGCCAAATGTCCCACTCTCTGGCATTTGTGACACTTTACCGTGCATTGTCCCGTGTGGTGTAGCTTACAGCGGTTAGAAAGAGGTGAATTCCGATCATACCCCCTCTTATCACCTGAACCTGCTGCATAAGCTTTAGCTACTTCATGCCTTTTGTTTTGAGAGTTGTTGTTGCTACCCTTCGAGTGGTCTTCCCACTTTCTTTTGTTGTCAGCACTCTTTTCTGGGACATCCTCTAATTCCTGGTCCATCAACTTGTTGGCTATCTCCATGGTTTCATGGAGATCTGCAGCCCTTGAGGTAGTCACATCACCACTTATGGACTTTGGCAAACCTCCGATATACCTCTCAATCAATCTCATCTCAGTCTGAACCATTTCAGGACATAGCAAAGCCAGTTCCTGGAATCTCTGGTTGTAAGCAGACATGTTGTTATTCTGCACCTTCAAATTCCAAATTCTATCTCCAACTTCTTGACCTCATTTCATGGGGCAATATTTCCTAAGCACTAACTCCTTAAAGTCATCCCACGACGTAGCATAAGCGACATCCATGTTGGCAGATTTCATGTAGTTGTTCCACCAGGTCAAAGCAGCATCCATGAAAGTCAAAGACGCATACTTGACCCTGTCGTCATCGTTACAACCACTGATGCGAAACACGGTTTCCAACTTTTTAATCCACCTAGTCAGGCCAACGGCTCCCTCTGTTCCTCCGAAACCTCCAACCATGATCTTTCAGAATTCAGAGTAAGTGCAACAACGGCTGTTGGTCACTGGCCTTGACATCCCGGTGTTGGTGGTTGAGTTGTTTGCGGCTGCGAGAGCGGCGGCCATACGATCATTAACGAGCTGATCTAGAGTTGCTTAGTTCATAATAGGTGGATTTGCCGCGGCCCTGGTTGGGGCGGCGTTCTCAGCAATTCGGCCCTGTGCGGCTCTTGCCGGGGCGGTATTCTCAACAGTCCTTCCTCGTACTGCCCTTGCCGGGGTAGGTGTGTTAGCAGTTCGTCCTCGTGTGACTCTGGTTGACTTTTGCTTGGGTGCCATTTATCTGCATCACAAGAAGATGACGATAAATGAGATCTCGATTATAGAAGGAAGGTGTCATATGAATATATGGATATCGCAAACAGAATGCAATAATAAAGTCAACCACAGAGGAAATGAACAATCGAATAAAAAAACCAAGCTTGTTTTATATATATCAAAATGGATAGAGGATCACAAAATTACAAGCAAGGCTAAAAGTTAGTGATGGACTACTAAGTGATAACTCATCAGTCTAATGGAATACATCATTTACTAAAACTACTCTAGGCTTGGTCACGATCAAGGCGTAACTGCTCGAATGCTGCAGTCATCCCTCCAATAGCAGTCTCCAACTGATCAACACGGTGTCTCAACTCCTGGTTCTCTCTCATCATAGCACCAATCGTATACTCTGCAGTCATGATCCTCTGCCACTGAGCACGATCAGTACCTCTAGCTCTCCTCAACATCCCCTGAATCCTGGTCTGGCCTCTGCTCAAACCAATAACCCTAAATTCCAAACCCCTAAGCTCACTACCATGTAACCTCTCCAATGCATCCAATCTAGCTCTCAGGCCAATCATCACACGTCTTTCAGAATATATCTCCTCAAACAACACACAGGAAACCCTGTCAACTCTCCCAATCCACCTCTCAACACTCTGAATGCGGTCAGGCTGCTCTAACCTCTCGATCTGATCTGAGTGTAAATCAAGCAAACTGGCCTGGTTCGCCACCTGAATCCATACCTGCTCCATGACAGTGGGTTCCTCGAGCTCTGCTGGTGAGGCTGGTAGAAGTGAAGAAACCACTTGTGACGGAAGCGGAGAAGGTATCAGAGATGGAGGTGGCACAAACGAAGGAGATGATGGAGTGTACTCCGGACTAGCTGCACGCACACCCGTGCTAGTATCACAAGTAATATCAATCCACTGGGTATCACTCAAATCCTGTATCTGGGCAGCCCTAGAACTTGCCCTACCTCGAATACCCCCTGTACATCCTCTATGATGCCCTTGCCATCCCGTGGCATCATCACCTGATCTAGATCCATCGGTGCCTCCCTGTCCCTGTCAACACCCGCACAAATAGAAGCGTGCTCAATGGATGCTGTCACTGCTGGTGTAGGCTCTACCTAAACCTGCTCTGGATCCTCCACTGGATCCTCATCCTCATCTGAGTAAGACTCAATAGACCTCCGTAATCTCTGACGGTGAGGGGAATTATCTGGAGATGACATGGGTGACTGAGATGGTGATGAAATAGAGGTACCCGGGTAACCATAATAGGTCCTCCTGAGTTGTGAGGATAGCACAGATGATAGCTGTATGCGATATCTACGGACTTTCCTATGAGAAGCCCGACGTCTGATGGGTGGGGTAGTCTGAGTATGTTGGGTGAGAGTGTAAAGCTGAGCTGGAGATGAACGGTGAGCTGTGGCATAGCGGGGTATGTATGGTGAGGTAGATACTGGAGTGGTGTATGTATGCTGAGCAGGAATGTGTGGCTCAGCTGCGGCTCTGACAACCTCCATTAACGGGTCATCCGGAAATGGAACTGGTCGTCGCAACGGGGAAGTGTGTCCAGCAACAAGCACCTCATCATGTGCGTCGGAAGGGAGAGACATAGTCTGTGACAAATACGGTGTGACATATGTAAGTATATAGAAAATACTTATATCATATATGTTAAGTAAAATACTCAAATAGCATAGTATAACACTTAATCATATAAGGCAAATAGCGATCAAATCATAGCAAGCTAGGCAGACAGGTATTTCGCGGTCATAAGGAAAAGTTTTTCATAAGCTGGTTATAGTTTAGGGTTTTTATAAACCTAGTTCTATATAACCTAGGCTCTGAATACCAATCTGTAACACCCACAAAAATTAAGATTTGCGGAAGCATAGACATTTGGGTGCTACTAAATCGATAAACACAACACAAAGATATAGAGAATGGATAAAAATCCGTTTTAAAATAGTTTACATTTTCAAGTTAAATTGTCATACATCAAGTACAATTTAAATAAAATGAATCCCATTTAACAAAGCGGTCCCAAATTTCAGAGTTTAACGCATAAGCAAAAACATTTCCAACAAACTTATGACCATTGCCATGCCCTGCCTTCATTAAACACATTCTCAAATACCTGAGAAAAACATGCTAAAAGTCAGCTAACGCTGGTGAGTTCATAGGTTTAAAGTAAATAAGCACATATGGACCATAGCAAATAATTCAGCAAACACACTATTCCGCTATGCAAACACTAAGCTCATCCAACCGAAACTAGACAAACAATATGCTAAGCTGGCATAGCAAATAAGGGTGCCCGCGAGTGTTAATCCCCAGACACTCGGCAAATTCTGATATGGTATACGTTCGCGTTGACTATGCCGAGCCAACCGAACGGGGGAGTCACCCCCAATAGATCTATTTATATCACACGCGTTTCCCAGCAGGAATTGACGGTTGATGATAGTGGGCGCAATGGGATTCAGCTAACTTAGGTTTCTGCATACAAGTATGTATAAAACAAGGTTTAATTTGGTCCATGAAAACAGTTTTGCATGTTTCTCACCCCAAGGTTTATCAAATATTACGTATAAAAATAGGGCTATAAACTCACCTTAAAAACAATAGCAATCTGCTAATCAACAACAACTCAGTGCAACCGCTCCGACACGCGACCTAGATTAGTATGGTAAGTCTTAGCGAAATATTCATGTTTTAAATGTTGTAACTCAATTGAAAAGTTTACGTGTGTCCAGTGCTCGTGTATTTCTTGCTTGCTGTGTGATAAGGTACATTTCAAAACAGTTTTTCTTATAAGACTCTTTAGTGATGGCTCATGGTGAAAGTGTATGGTGAAATACGTACGACGGAACTTCCGTGCTTTGTGCTTGTCGTCGCAAAATGCGTAAGTAATATATATATTATCGTATATATATATTTAATGATTAAGTATGTTGTTCCCTTAGCACACCGAGTAATAACAATTAAGTTAAACTAAGTGAGCTTATAACTGAGATCAATGCAAAGAATATTTCTAACAGTTATAATACGTGAATATAAAAAACACAATATTTTTCAACGTTTAAATTCTTATTAGAAATAATTCCAAGAATCTATTACCCAAGTGTTTTGCGGAACAAACACTTGGGATTGAATAGACAAGGGTTTATGGTGTCTCCTATCGAAACTCAAGTTTTGCTTGAGTGGTAACAATATACCCACTGAGCTATCTCAGTGAGTTGTATACTCTTTGTAGGAGAGAAGTTACTTTGTAAAAGTTCTAAGCTTTCAATATACAAAGCACACTTAACTTCTCTCCATCTGATCTATTTATACACAAGTAATCTAAGTATAAGTGATTAAAATATTACAAGTTGTTGAGGTGGCGTGTCTGACAATTACAAATAGTAATTGTCATTTCCAAGAACCAATAGGAAAGGGCTAATAAGACTTTGGGAGTTGTTGGCTGACACTCCATGACTTTTAGCCGCAATAGGGAAGGTTGGTATCTGACAAGAGAAGAGTGTTTGGTCTGACACTTTTATCTTCTCAGATCTTTCCCTTTTGTTCCCGCCTATTCTTCAGGCATTGGTTTCTCAGTCTTCAATCACTTTAATGTTGGTGAGGAGACTGGGGTTCAGTGAGTTCTTGTCCAACACTCACTAAACCATCATCTTCTTCTTCGGCTTAAGTTCTACTCAGGGAGTACCGCCTTCCTGAGAAGTGAATCCTTCTTCTTGAATTCGCCTTAAGCATCCTGAAGATGACTCACTGAGAGACTGTTCTCTCAGTGACTTGAATTGTTCTCGGTTTAAGTTAACACTTGGTTAATTTGTGTTCAAATCTTGTTTTAAGTATTCTTGGGTACTGACGAACCGAACATTCTCCCCTTATTTGAATATAAATTATTCTAAGTGTTTTGATCAGTAATGAGTGAGCTAATGACTTCTACTCATACTGAATGTACTAGAATGTAAATAAGGACACTGAAATAATAAAAACATCATCTTATTGATATCATTACAAGTCCTATCAAAACTAAGTACAAAAAGGTGGTGGTGGTGATAGTCAGGCAGATTCATTAGTCCAACTTAATACCAAGGGCTTCAAGATTGGGCTTCTTTGACTGCAGCTCTTGTTGGTCAGGGTACTCACGGATTTTCCTTTTCAGATCTTGAGTAAACTTCACATTTTCAGGACTCTTGAGTGGAAAGGCCATCATTAGAAAACCAAGCATAGCTTTGATCCCTGACAAATCGATATCACTCCACCTCTAGAAGGCTTGGTCTCCGAACTCATCTATGAAGAACAAACCTCTTTCGGTTGTTCAATGACCACATTATTCCTGAAAGGAACACCTTCAGGGAGAGCCCTATTGCAGTCAAGACCAGGAACCTTGATCTCAGGCTTAGCTTCAATCTTCTTTCTTTTTCTTGAAGAAGACTGAGAGGGAGCTGGTTGTGCTGAATCAGGAAGAAGAGATGGAGTGCCAAGTTTCTAAGGTGCAGCTGCCAATCTTTCGTACCTCATACTCAAGGACTTCATCAGACTAGGGACCACAACATTTGATTTCTTTGCTATTAATGGACCCAACTCATCCAATTCTGTGATCCCAAAGTCAGCGAATCTGAAAGGTTGATGAACCTCAAAGTCTCTTTTGCCAGCACTTCTATAGACAGTGACAACGGCAGGATTGGTGTTTCGATGAATTAGAACATCAGTGATTGGTTCTGGCTTCAACCTGTTAGTCATATACCACTGATATTTCTTAATCCTGTTCTGTCTGATCTCTTCAGCCCTTTTATTCCTTTCCTCCCTTTTCTTCCTGAGAGTGATCATCTCCTTAGTCTGAGCTTTTACAAAAGTCATACCACCCTCTCTTCCTGAAAGATCCTTAGCCTCAAGACCAATCTTCTCAGCCTCTTCATGAACAACCTTAATAATAGCAGGCTTGCTCACCTTTTCTTCCTTTTTTAACTTCTTCTTTGCTTCCTCTTTCTCCAGGTAAGCACTGAGTTCATCAGCTGAGAAGTGGTGAAAAACTCCATCAATATCATACGGGATCCTGGCTGGTGATTCAGGATCCTTTGCTACCAAGATTGGTGCTGGTTGAGGCTCAGGATCAGTGAGGATGCCTTTGCTTTTATCTTGATGGGTGGAAGAAGCTTCAGGAATCTCCCCTTCAGTGTGAGAAGGAGGTTGCTGGCTTGTGGAAACTTCAGGGACTCCAGTGCCTTTCTCCCCCTCAACTGTTGCTTGAGCCATGGTGATAGCAAGAGTTGGAGCCACTGGAGCAGCAGGACCCTTGAAAGCCTGATAGATCTCAGTCATCATTGATTTGATGTCCGAGGTGTCTTTCTGAAGAGTTGAGATCTTATCCTCAAGAGATGCCTGAGAAGCTTCGATGCCTGACATCCTTGACCCAAGAGACCATGCCAAGGATGTTGAAGATTGTGCCCAAGTACCCAGATGGTTTTCCTGAAGACCCAAAGAAGTCCTGATTGAGTCCAATGAAGAGCTAAGACCCTGAATATTAGAATCCTTCAGTAAGCTGAGAAGATCACTGAATTCAGCTGATTGCTTCTGGTAAGTCTCAGCAGCCTGAAGGACCTTCATGTTGAGTTTCGGGTCATCCTTGACAGTTGTTTGAATAGTTCCAAGGCTTTTGATGATGCCTTCAAGAGTAAGATTGAACTTCCTGAGATGAAGATCAATAGCTGTCAGGGAGTTATTGGTGTCAGAATGTATCTCGTTCACATCATCATGATAACTTTCAACATCTGCCTTTAGGTTGGCATAGTGAACAGCAGCTTCAGTGTGATGATCGAACATATCTTCAGTGAGACCAATGTAAAGAGTTCTATTGGTCTTGAGTAGGAACTTGACCAATTTTTTTCAGTGAGGGGAAGAGAGTCATCATACTTTTTGAGGATGTCCACAGTATCAGAAGAATC